>JBBBDQ010000477.1:2185000-2620000 GCA_037127315.1 Ascarosepion bandense
TATTATGTTTAATCATGAGCCATTCTAAACGTCGTATTTTTGCTTTAATTTCAGTTGAAAATATATATATATATAAAGTGATGTGAATTAATAAATATACATATGAGGGTACCCATATGTATAGCATTATTATTCAGGTGTTAATAAAATAGTGCTCAATGTATGAAGAGAGCTATATTATATATATATATATATATATATATATATTGTCCTATGCTGATGGCCTGACTCAGAGTTTCACACTTTATAGTCATCAGGTGCATATTTCAAACTGACAGTTTAATAGATTTGAATTTAAGTTCACTTGGTGTTCATGGGAATTAAATCTTATAAATTTACCACCTTTTTTAATAACAAGATTAAAAAATTAAGTATCCTAAGATTGCATGTAGATAAAAAATTTTAATTTAAAATTTGAATATTAAATATTAAAAATATTAAAATGCAGAGAGAAGAGATTAAAGTGGTGTAAATCATAAAATGTAAAAATTTAAATATTCTAATATTACATGTAGATAAAAAATTAAAATGTTAGAATTATAAATAAAAGTAAAATTTAAAATTAAAATAAAGAATAAATGCAAGGAGTAAAAATTAAAAGGATGTATTTCATAATTGTTAAAAGTAATATTTGCAGTGAGGAAAGAAAGGGTCAAACATCAATCTAGGTCTAAGAATTTAATTATTTTTTTCTATGACAGCATGTGGTCATGAAATTACTTTTTTCTTAAGTAAATTAAAATTATTAATATGGTTTAAGATAAGTTTTTTTCTAAAAAGCATAATGCATAAAACTCTGAGTCATGCCATCAACATAGAACAATATCACAATATATATATATATATATGTATATATATATATATATATATATATATATATTCTGGTATAAATATAATATGTCTGTAAAAAGACAGAAAGTAAGAAAATATTTCTTTATCCAAAAGTTTCATTCCTTGAGGAACTTTAGCAAAGTAAATGTAAGGTTTTTATTTTTCAATGTATATCTATAAATAGAAGTAAAAACTTTGTTAGGTTTTCAAAAGTAAAACTGATTGCTTGAGTAAAGGTAAACTATGGAGCATACTAAATGATGTAATCTAATGTCTGACAGATGAAAATGAGTAAATGTTTATGTTGAATTTTTATTTACTTATTTGTTTATATATATTGTAATTATTAATCATTTTATGAATTATGTATATATGTAAATAATAGATCTTGATTAAACTATTTTCTTTCAATTCATTTTTTTTTTATGTTAACTCACACTCTGGATTTTTGCAAATATCTATTTTCTTAAAGAAATACTATTTTTCCAAGACCCTAAAAATTTAAAAAAAATGGTTAACTCAAGACTTTCTATTATTTAAAATAAATTTATATATATAATTTATTAAATTATAGCACTAGATAAGAATTATATTTAAAAACAAAAATAAATATAAACAAAGGAGAAAATAAAAATTCAACAAAATTTAATCACTTACTTTTTAGACATTAAAATATATTACTTAGCATTCTCTATAGTTTACATGTACTTGAAAAGTTTACTTTAAGAGTATTTTAGAGCATTATTAAAAAGATTTTCCTGTTAATAAATAAATGTTGCAAAATCACAAATCCTTAAATTTACTTTGATAAAATGTGGTAATAAAGAAAAGATTTGTTTTTGTTGTTTGTGTGATGACATATATACTCTTTTGGTATTTCTTTACTGAAAATTAAATGGACTTAATGAGAATGATTGATCAACATAGAAAAAGCGTGGTTGAGTATGATAAATATTTAACCGTTTACTTAAATCCTTTTTAGTCATGTCATTTTTCTTAATTTTATAATCATACTCTAATCATTTTTATCCCCCAATTGACTATTAGACCATGGCTAGTCAAAGACCATCTCCACATGATCATTGGTGGCAAATCTTGATCAGTAACCCTTCTCTAAGTCAGTGGTTTCAATCTGGGAATTGAAATGCAACACTCCATAATCAGCTCCAGTTAAAATGTTCTCGACAAATACACAAAAAAGTTTTTTAGGATTTAATTTGAAACAATAAAAGTGCTGTAATTTGCATTAAATTTTTCATCTATTTTATTTATTTACATTGTGAAGTTGAAAATGTACTGAACGTTCTTGAAGCAATCAATATCTGTAGCCATCCTAATTTATCAGGTCCTTACTCTGGACCATGAGAATAAGTGGAGAGAAATGGTTTTGCTCGTTATTCAGTAATATCTTTTTAGTAGCTAACATGTATGCTTGTTTGTTACAAATACTGTTAATTCAGAAATTGATCACATGATGACAGGCAAGATTTACACTGTGATACAACTAAAATCTTCCAATGACAGTACCAAGCTGAAAATTACCTGTCAGTCATTATCTACATTTACTTATATTGAGAATTGCTCAAATATCAGCAAAATAAACTACACCTTTGTGCAAATTAATTGAAACAAAATAAATAATATTGTCTTCCTAAGATCTTTCACTTTCCTTGATCATGTATACGTTATTTCTTAGTATTGTTTTTCTCTTCCAAGCAAAATTTCCTTTATGTTTTGGTCTGATGAATCCAGTTAGTTTCTTCACCTTGATGACACAACTGGCAGTTGAAGCACTGACTTCAACAACTGTAATTATGAAAATTGTAATGCTGTACAAACACAATGGTCAGCTTTACAGGGAGGTCATGGATATTGTTGGCGTCAGTCTTTCAACTGTCAGTTGTATCATCAAAGTAAAGAAACAAACTGTATCCATCAGTCCAAAATGAAAAAGAAAATATGCTTGGAAGAGAAAAACGACACCAAGAGACAATGGATCAGGGAAAGTGCGAAAGATTCTAGAAGACATTTGGTTTGTTTCTATTAATTTGCACAAGAGTGCACCTCTAGCATATGAAAAAATAAAAATACAATAAATTTGTCGTAACTTATCCATATACTGAGGAATTTGAGTTTTTAGTATTTTCTAATTCCATATCTTTGATTTTCATTATTGTCAAGGGTCTGTGCCATCACTGCATTTTGCTTAGACAAGGAGTTTATCTTCAAATATAAAATTAAATAAGTGTTTTTAATTAATAATTATATAGAATAAAAAAGTGATGCTTCACATTTGCCAGTCTACTGCTCTCACTTTTCTTGCCCTTATTTACGTCTGAATATTCTGTTTGAATTTGTTTTTGCTGAATAGTTTTGTTAACCTACTGTCTTTTGTGAGATAATCTAATTAGCTGTTCGAAACTAACAGTGTCTATAAGAAGACACCAGTAGTGACACTTATAAGTGTAGTTGCACCCACACATACACCATACCCAGCTTACATCAACAGCAACAACCGGAAATAATGTGTGCAGGGAGTCTGCAGTGGTTCCAAGCTATGCAGCTGGTGTCATATGGCTGATAGGTGGGAACAATGGTAAAAAGAACTGCAAGAATTGTCACAGGAAAAGCCAAAACAGAATTGTCTACTAATGTACCATTGGCAAGTTTAGGATTATTTTATTTAAAAAAAAAATAGGTGACCTGGGTGCCATTGCTTATATATGGAGACATGTTCACCTTGTAAGCATGTTAGGTCGTAACTTTTTGTAGAGAATTGTAAAAGTAAAAAAGTTAACAAGGAAAAAAATTACATTTTTTCCTGATGTTGATGTAAAAAACATATTGATATATATTAACTACTCCTATCCTAGTAATCTTTCTTGTCTGTTAATTACATGCTGATTATTTAAATATATTTCTTGTGAAAACCATTTTATTTATTCTAACAGGAATTGCTTGCATTTTATTTATCTTTTACAATCAAACTTGGTAAGAGTCTGTAATTCTCATTACAACTATTTTGGTTATTGTGCTTAGAGGAACTGAAACACCAAATAAATAAAATGTCAACCGTGATTAGTCACTTCCCTCCAAAAATTTCTGCTATTTATTTTCATACATTCTTCTACATTGATTCCATAACAGAATATGCCTTTTAATGTGGTACAAAATGAATTTTTATGTTTATTTCCTAGATAACCTATTACCAGGCTAAAATTGTCATAAAGAAAGTCCTGCTAGAAAAAAATGGATGATTAAGATAAGAAAAACCTCATTAAACTGAAAATTAGTTTTACATTACACTTCAGATTGATTAAGCTATTGAATTTGTATAAGGTGAATTTAAGCTGATTTTGTACAATTTTTGCTTCTTATGAGGAAAGATTGTGGCTACAATGTGATAGAGTTTAGCAAATTAATTCACTTCTTTAAAATATCAATGTTTTCAGGGCTTTAAAGAGCTTAAAAAAACAAAAAACATCCATTTAAAAGGTTTTCTGCGTTGAGAAAACAGGAAATTTTCCTTGCATAATTTCACCATAAATCAGCGTCTTCAAATGTTATGCAGTGAATCTGCATGTCAGTATCTAGAAATACATCAACTTAAAAAAATATAATTGATTTCTTTTTGAAAATTCAAAATTGATAATTTGTTACTGATATAAAATAAAGGGTTTAGAAATTGCAATAACCTCAAGGATTTGAAAGGACAAATTAAGTATATGCACAAAAATTTTAACAGAAAAAATAGATAAAATTTGAAGATTGTCATTCTTAAAAGTCTAAGAGCAATTCAGAATTCAAATTTAAAAAAATGATGCATAGTCTTTCAATTTTATTTACTTTTTCTTGATTTTGTAAAACTTGCAGCAAAATCTCAAAGATCATTTTTTTATTGAGACATTATTGAGATTTCAATTTTGTCATTTATTTGTTCTCATTTTAATTCTGGCCAAGTTCAAAATTTAAATCTATTATATATCCACATCTTGATTGATTATTTGGATATAGTTAGATATATGAGTGTAGCACCTGTCACAATAATCACATATAGCTGTGAACTATGCTGCACTGAATCAAAGTGCTGCATTTGCCAAGGATATTAATGTAGTCTCTGTGAAAAATGTTTATATATATATATATATATATATATATATATAGGAAATAATGTAAAACCTGTAAAAACAGAGAGGATAAGCCCCAAAATTTATCTAATTAATATAAAATATTAAATAGATAAAAATAGTGTTCAATGAATATTATCCAGAGCAATATGATATACAGAAAAGAAAATTTAACACAATTAAAGCAATTATACATCTTGATTTATTTTGATAGTCATTTAAAACACGTCTGTCTCATCAGACATGAAAAATTAAATAGTTTAATTTAGAATATCAAAAATATAGGTTAACACAGAGAAGAAATATTTAGATTAGGTGAAGAGTAGAAAAGTTTGCAGCTTAGCATTAAATGTAGTGATTGTACTGGAAATGAAGAATGTAGCAAATACTATGGACACAGTATAGCAAATACTATACTGTGTCCATAGTATTTGTTACATTCTTTAGCAGAACTTCATTATGGTCACTGTAAGTTTTTTCTTTGTGAAGAAATTACCCAGTGTTTAAGATGTGTCAGGGCCTATTTGATGTCTCCTTCTCTTTAATTTATGACCTTACACAAGTTTTAACAGACTTTATTTAGGATTTATAGAAACTCCCTCTAAAATGTGTACCCAGATAATCTCTATATTTTTAAAATACCATATTCCTTCAGAAGGAATTCAATCATAGCTCTCCACAGATTCCTGTGAATTATCAAAACTTCTCCCCAGTTTTTAATTCAAAGTTTTTCATTTCCTGTACTGAATGTTGCCCAAGGCTAGAGAGCCTAGTTTACCCTGCTATTTAACTCTTAGCTGAAACAAGATGATATAGATTTTTCAGATCACGACTTCTCATATGGATGCCATTCATAGCTCTAAACCCATTCAGAAACACCTAAACTAGGGGTGTGGCCAGACATGGCCTATTGTTACACTTACCCAAGTATATGATTTCCAGGGTAAAAGTTGATGAAATAACAGAATCCACATTATCCAGTTTTTTTTAGCTACAACTAAAATGGATATCACACTTAGTGTGAAGAGAAAATGCATGATCAAGATGTTGACATTAGACACTACAAGTAAAAAGTTCTGAAAGAAATCAATAACAAAACAAGTGATAACTACTGAACTTGAGGAATCTATTTTCCTTAAAAATTGTTTTAAGAGAAAGATTTTATGAATTTCACCCAAAAGCACTACTTCCTGTTTCTTCAATGAATGCCAAATGTTTTCTCACAAAGAAACAGCTAATATTACCATCACCATTTCCCAAACTTACCAATCCACATGATACAGCCAACATATCCTTTTATCGTGTTTTTTGTGCTACAGTGGATATAAGCACAAAATGAGAAATTAGAGAGCTGTGTTTGAATTCCAGTTGAATTTGTTGCATTGACTTACGTGCAAATACTTTTAGGAAAGGTATTAAACTGTCTTATCCTCACAGCTATGGGTTAAATAGAAGGACAGATTGAGTTCTATAGCCTTGGTTGGCAACCATTCAACCACAGAAAGTAGTGGCAACCTATTGTGGGAAACTCTTTTGCTCAGTCAGTCATGTTTCTTTCGAGACATGATCACACAAGTGTGTATCACATATGGCACTTAACGGACTGACTGAATTATTATTATTATATAAACTTTCAAATATAAAACTGTTGCATTTATATATGTTATATTGGTGATTTGAAAAATGAAATAAGAATTATATTTTTAATGAAAAGTTTCTTGAGATCTGGATCCGTGAAAATTCATACGTCCTTTGGTTATGAGTTACCAATACTTTTTCTTCTAGAATTCATTATATCTTTCTATTTCCAGTACCACTTCTCTAAAAATATTGTCTAAAAACAATTCTGTTATCCAATTTTCAGTATAATAATCAAAGTAAAATGTTGCTATGGGTTGATAAAGGCATATATAATTTTTAGATAACTTCTGTGAAGAAGCTTCTGTAAATAACGCCTTTTATTATTTTCCACAGCAATTATAATGGACACAATGAACATTGGAACATTAATAATGACATTGGATAGAATAAGCTTTCAGCTACAAAGTATTATTTAGCCACATAATCACCAAGACTGGCTATTCATCTTCCAGGCATTTTCATATATATATATATATATATATAGTACATTTAGGCAGCAATCTCATTTATACAGGTTTCATTAAAAATGACAGACAAAGTATTATGGTTAAGTTTTTTATATGATTTTTCATAGGATTTTATGATATTATTTTTCTTTTGAGAACAATTTTTATGTAATTTATGTGCTCAAAAAAAAAAAATCTCATAAAATGACATGAAAAATTACATAAAAATCTTGATGATAATACCTTGTCTGTCATTTTTAATGAAACCTATATATATATATATATATATATATATATATATAGTCATCCACAGACAGATCTGTTTTGCTGTATCACAGCTCATCAGTACGGTTAGACTCCGATTGCTTTTAACCCAGAATTGAAACCCGACCGAGTTGGTGTCAGTCGGCGATTCTACCTCTGGGCTATGCTCATTCAGTAATGAATTACTTATGCTGATATATATATAAGGAACAAAGAAAATATTTACAATGTTCAAAACATTCATTTAAAACAGTGCTCAATATAGAAATAGAGCAATGAATATTTATTATAAATTATACTTTAGAACATGTACAAACTACAATCTACTACAAAAGTGTACATTTTGTTTTGACATTGAAAGAACAATGTCTTATCAGGTAAATGTTCTTTTTGAAAAGAGATGAAAATTCACTTCCTTTTATTGGCAAGGTTTTTTTGTATGAGATAAAGGGGATAGGCAGGATGAGAAACCAGAATGGGAATTAAAAAAAAGAAGAGGAAATAAAAAAAGGAAATAAAAAAACAAAATGAGGAAAACAAGAGAGAAAGAACAAGAGAGACATGAGGAAAGAGCCAATAAAAGACTGCTTAAGGAGAAATAGACCCCAGGTTTAGGTAGGAAGTAAAAGTATAGGCATATACAAACATTGGTGACAATGTTTGTATATGCCTACACTTTTAGGATTCTCTACAGATGAAATTGAACACATATAGACTAGGGATTTAGTTAAGCGCTTATTAGATATGGGCATTGATTTGGGTTTCTACAATTACAAAAGTTATTATTATAGGGCAAATTAAAATGAGTAGTAGAATTGTTTTTGTATAATTTCAATATTCTGTTGCTATGCAATTTAATTATTTTTTCTAAATTGTTGGAGCAACTATAACTGAGTTTTAGTGTATTCCTATTGAAAATTTTGTTTAAAGGGTTATTTTTGGGAAAATGTTTATCAATTAACTTAAGGAATTTATATCCGAGCTTAAAATTAACTGATTAAATGGCAGATTATACCATATGATTTTCCTTTTTAAACTACTATATTTTTCCACAAAGCTGATCTCAGAAGATTGATAACTGCTATCTCTAAGAATTTTATCATAAACTGTTTTATGTTTTTCAAATATTTCTTTGCTAGAGGAATGTATGTTAATGCAACATTCAACCGATGATCGAATATGTTTGATAATGGATGGTGGATGATTAGAGCCAGGGTTTATATAATTGGGTGAGCATTATTTATCATGTAAGATTGGAAATTATTAGAAACTAAGTCTAGCGTTATGTCTAAGAAGTCAACTTGTTTTATATTAGGATTAATCACTACGCTAAGACCAAAAGATTTAAAAACGCTATGAATTAATTTTCTAAATCTATCAACCCTACCTTCAGCATATTTATTTACTATCATAAGTCCGTCATCTCTATAAAGTCCTATATTATTTAAATTGATTTCTTTAAACACTGTGAGGTTGTACAGAAGAAATAATTCAACTAAATCTGAAGACTGCAAACAACACAGAGGGAAGCAGAAAACAACTGCTCCCAAGGGTATGATACAATAAGAAAGTGCAAGAAGAAAGAAGAAAGTAGAGCAAAATATACTTAGCAAATAAGCTGTTGCACCAAGCTACCCAGACTTCAACTGTAAGGTATCTTTAGGCAGAAAAGCCTTCTGCCTGAAGATACCTCATGTTTGAAACCCAGGTAGCTTGGTGCAACAACTTGTCAGACTACCACTCAGTTGCTATTTGTAACAAGGCAAAAAAATGCAGGTTGTTGTTGGGAAGGTTCAGCTTCAACTGCCATACCACCAACATTCATATCATAATAGAAGACATTACTTTTAAAGCAACCCTTCTATATGCATAAATGTTGTAAAGTATTGGGTTGACTGGAAAGTACATGCAGATATTTAAAGGGAATTAAAACACAAAACAAAATTATGCCATTAAATATTTATTCAACTAAATATGAATCATTTTGTTGCATATAATTTCTCTCTTTTTCTTTCAACTTAACAATTCCATCTTCCCAGAATTTTAGTGATTTCTCAGTAAAAAACACATAAAGGTGTTTTATTTATGTCATCCAAAAAATTAAAATTTTTACTAAAATGCAACTTATAATCTTCCATTTTCCTAGGAATGCAAAATTGACACAAATTAAGTAATTTTCAGTTTTCTTTCTCAAGAGATAGTTTGAAGTCTATTATAATTGAAAATGTAAGCATGTTATATCTGTTGATGTTCTAACATGGATGACTAAAATTCAGCATGAACTTTCCAGACAATCTAAGATAATTTTATATGAGTAAAGAAAGAAAGAAAATAGCTGTTTATGGTAGTAACTTTTATTGATCTTTCTAGAAGACTTGTGATTCCATCACTGGATATTTGGCATAGCAAAAATGAAGAGGAAAATTGTGAGTTGACTCAAGTTTAGTGTGAGCATCTCATCATAGATATATTTATAGATATAACATATCTGGGAATGTTTCTGCCTTTAAAAATATGCATGTTTATATATTTGTTTAAAGAGTGAGAATAATTTAAATTGGAGGAGGTACAGCATTGCGTTGAGCCAATATTCAAATATGGGATGTGCCAGTCATTGTGTGTGTGTGTGTGTGTGTGTGTGTATTCTCAGAAGTAATCTGTAGAGAAGACAATATGAATAAAATGAGGCAAGAGAAAAACTGTACATAGTCTTAGCAAATGCTAAATCTGATGGATTTTATCAAGGTAAATGAAATTATTTTAATTTTTTCATATCTTATCATACTTACTGGTATTGATAGCTTTTGTTTTTCATTTTTAAATTTTCAAGGAAGCTGAGTGACATAATTTGATATAACATTTCAGTCAACCTGGTGAATATTTATGAGCATCTTGTAATTTAAAAAGTTTCAAGTTACTAACAACTGATTTTGTTCATAACAGGATGGTATTTCTTGCTGAATTAAAATATAGCTAATAGTATAATTTACTAAATAGGTTATTTGGGTTGTAAAAAATATCATTGCTTCTGTGTCAAATATTATAAAAAGCATGATAAACAATTTTTTTTTATCTTATATGCTGAAATTCACAAATCAGTCTCTGTTCAATAATTAAAAACATATTTTCATCCATTCTTTTTCTCTGAAAATAAACATGTCTTATGAAAGAATTAAAAAGTTCAATTCTTAGAGATTATTCTAGATAAGCTTAAGAGTAAACTATTTTACTCCAAGCAAATCAATAAAATCCACTAAAACATAAGGATTATTGAGAGTGAAAGAAACAGAAAGGACAATATAATGATCAAGTTTCAAGGAGACAGGTAAGGATTGATGTTGCTTTTAAATATTTGAAGATTGTAGTTGACAGGATAGCAAGAAACCAGAAGAGAGTTCCACAGGTGAGAAGTGCAAGAGAAGAAACCATTAGTGTAGAACTTATGCACTTAGCAACTTCAACAATAAAATGAAGAAACCTAGCTACTATTATATTCAGTCAGTTAAGTGCCATACATGATACATACTTGGGCAATCATGTCTTGAAAGAGATGTGATTGATTGAGCAGAAAATTTTCCCGCACTAGGTTGCCATATCCTTCTCTTGTGAACTGATTGCCAACCAAGGCTGAAAAACACAATCAGTCCTGCTATTTAATCTATAGCTGCAGGGAGAAGAGTCAGATTAATATCTTTTCCAAGGGTATTTGTGCAGAGGTGGATGCAACAAAATCAACTGGAAATTGAACTTTGTTCTTTGATTTCTCATTCTGAACTGATATTCACTGCACCACAACACACATCTTATATATTACTGTACTTAAACTCATGAAATTGAGGTATGAAAAAGACAAGCTCATCATAAAAATTGCCATGTAAGAATTTATAGAAAAAGCAATGAAAAGCTACATTAGAGCAGTGGGAAAGTGACTGAATCCAAGATGCTAGGTTATTACAGATTCTTTTAATTAAACAAGTATCTCTATATACATAGCAGAAGCACCAGATCAGATCTAGCAGTAGTATTTAATGATCTTTTAAAACTAAGCCAGAAATATTTACATTTAAAATCAGGCAAATTTAAACTATGAAATTTTTCATCACTTTTTAGTATCCCAAATTATTTCAGAAAAGTGAAGCTGCTAAATTTCATTTGTCAGACATAAATGCTGGTAATACTGATGTTTCTGTTAGAATGTACTAACAAGCCATAGATTTAATTACCTAACAGAACTGAAGATAATTACCTTGCCACTCAAAACCTATATTGTTTGTAAAAAGTGTAAAAAAGAAAAAAAAGAATGTGGATATTAAAACTTACTTGACATAGTTACAAATTTTTAGGCTTTCTTCTGACAAGTGAGAAGCAAAAGAAAAATATCCTTTTTATGTATCTAAAGAAACCACTTAAAAATTGTTTGGCAACATATGATTCTTATATGGGAATTAATGTCATAACATCATATTCATTTAGACCATAATATAAAACTGGAAGTCATTACAACTTTGGAATATAAACTAGAAATATCAGTACTAAACACTCATGAAGCAGTAGAGAAAAAGTCATGAGAAAATATTATTTTCCCTACTGGTAGTAAGGTGAAAGGAAAAGAACACAAGAATAACCATACTAAAATTATTTTGTATTGCCAGTACAGCAAAGGTGAACTGAATATCTCTATGTGGGCAAGGTGTCAAGATTTGGAGGAGGATGGATCTCTAGTAGATATATGTTTGGTCAGTTGACTGAGGTCTTGGTGGTGTTGTTGAGAGAGCCCTGGAGTGAATTAGTGAAGTTTGCCATGAATCTGATTTTGTCTTTACGATCAACTTTCTTAAAACTAAATGGCCCAACTCCTAAAATTAACTTTTGTTTATGTTTTTTTCTTTGGTAGCAGTCTTCATGTTTGGTTTGTTCTATGGTGCTATTTTTATATTTTTGAGGGAATCTGTATTGAGGATCAGAGTTGATGCTTGCAGCCTTTGTGCAGGGGGACAATATTTTATTTTCTGTTTTGCTTTTTTAGAGTTCACATTTGGCTGATGTGTAAAGTGAATCAGAAAGAAATCTAATTTGAAAAAGTTTTGTTAGTTTTTAACATGACCCCTGGATGAGTCTAGCCAACTTTTCCAAGCTATGGTCAATTTTGCCCACATTGTATTGTTGATCTCAAATTAGCCAAAGTAGGTTTGCTTTTATTCACTTCACGAGGTTGGCCCAGACATGTGAGGAAATAGTATATAATGAAAACCAGATTTAAGACAGCAACAGCACAGTGTAGATTTACATATATGGAATAAATACAAGATTACAAGCAAGTCAAAGTTAAGTGATGCAAAAAAAATATCAGTTGGCTGGTATTTCTATATCACAATAATATTCATGTTCTATTATCTCCATGGGAAGATGGTCTATTCATCTTGGACTAACTTTCTCTTGCAATATCTCTCTCGTAGTCAGCTTGTTCCAATCTCACTGAAGGAAATTCTCAAGGCCGTATTTTAACCTAGGGTCACATATCATCAAAACCATTGACAAATATTTTGACTAACTAGCTTTGATAAATTCGCTTACTTCTCCCAACAAAAGCATTTTGTACTCTTTGTATCTTTAAATTTCTATTTTCCAATTTTTATCACTTTAGCTACTTTTCCCAACAAAAATAATTGTATTTTCCAACTTTTAGAGAAATCTCTTCTCATTTTGAAAACCACTTAAAATTAATACCAGTCATCTGAAAATAGGGTTTACAGGATGATCTTTACAGGTTGATCTTTTTTAGCATCATATCACCCTCTACAATTTATTCAAAGTTAAAATTTAAATATTTTGAACACAACTTTATTGTTTCAATTAAAGATATTTAGAATGCAATTTTATACCTTTAACTATAGATAAAATGTATTGTTGTCCATTTTATGATAAAATTGTACTGTTGGTAATTTTTTAAATTATGGTGATATTTTTATATTTTCATAGTGTTTTGTTGGTGGGGGTTACCATTTTCCCATATCTGGAACTCTAACAGGTGCTACCACCCTGGGTCTGGGTGAACCTGGGAGCAACAGCAATTCAGAGGTGGTTCCCCACTCCTAAAAACATCCAATCTCTCAATCAGAAGGCTTGCTGCCAGATGTAGTTTAACATCATATCCAGGACTAATTTCAAGCTGAATATAGCAAAATGCTATTATTTGTAATTTTTTAAATTAAAGTTATACATAAGAACAAATATGTTTTCCAATGTAAATTCTTCAGAATTTTATGAAGAATAGTCTTAAATTAGTAAACAAATTGTTATCATTTATCTTTTTCTAAGTATCACGTCTCTTTAGGATATTGGTGATTGTAGCTCTCCACAGTCTTCTATCCATTGTAGTAGCATTATTCTATTTGTCATCTTTCCCACTCTGTTCTGCCGTCCATTCAAACAAGCTTATCAAGTTGGTGGTCTGCTTCCTTCCTTTGTTTCTCTGAGTAACAAATTCTCCAAGCCTATCTTCTCATTGTGTGTCCCAAGAAATTTTAGCTGTCTCCTTTGAATTCTACATTGTTTCAATTTTTCTTAAGACTTCTTCATTGCTTATAGACTGTCTATGGTATTTTTAGCATTCTTTTCTGTGGAATCCCATTGATGCTGCCTTCAGTTTTCTCTTCATCAGTGAGGAGATTATCCATCATTCACTGTCATAATAGAGGATTGATATTACATAATGTTGTAACCTCATTGGATAAAAAGGTTACTGATGTGTTGTACACATGGTTTATTGTCTTGGTATATTACTTCAGTTACTCGTGGATTTGTAATAATAGTTATTACTACAAGGTAATATTCCAGTCTCTTGCTATTTTCAAGATACTTGCATATCTCACTGTTAATACTGTATTAAGAGGTTCCTTCTGATAATATATAGAATCCTCTCATTGGGAGTGTTCCTGAGTCATCTACTCAAAGACTAAATAGTAATATTACACTGTGAACACTGAACTCTACTACTTGACTGTAACTAGTACGACTGCTGCTGCTACTAATAACCTGGTTGGTTCTCAGCTGATTAATGTAGCTTATTATCGTGATGACATGATCCCCAGTGGAATAATCCATTCTTATAGTTTTATTTGTTATCTGGCTATCAGCATTCAGCCACATGTGTCTGCACCATATTCAAATAACTAATAAAAAGAATTTAATATATGCAAGATTGTTAATCTTTCTGCTGTTATTAAATATCAGGAGTGAAACTGTGCTGATCAAATGGAACTATTCACATGATAAGAGAAGATTCATTACCTAAATAGAAAATGACAGTTACAAATTTACCTAAAGCAAATATGCATCAATACAAGTGTTGCAAGAGACAAAAGTTATCTCCCTTTAAAAAAAACTAAAAATAGATATATGGATATTCTTGAGAATAGGAAACACTCACATGATCTGAAGAGATTTGCATGAAATATCGTTAGGCAGGAAAGTCAATTTTCTTTTTTTGATACTGGACAGTTAAACTAGAAAGATGCACATTTTCAGGCTTGTGTTAATCAATATAAGATAAGTACCAAACCTCATATTTTATTTTAGATATCAAGTCTCTCACAAAGAAATACATGCACACTTTGTATGAACATTTCAGATATATATATATATATATATATATGTATTCAAGTGTCTTTATATGGAGACTTTGTGGCTTATTTGAACCATTTTATTTTAGATGTTTATGTTGTGTAGCTATTCATTTTGTAAATGAAACTAATGGTATATATATTCAAGCACAAGGAATATGGTAAGAAAAGAGATGACAATAAAATTAGAGATTTTAACCTTGTCTGTATTCTATGACTTGATTAGTATCTTCCATGTAAAATAAACGCCCCACACAGGAAGCAATTTACAAATTTTAATTGATTTCACAATGAAGTCAACATTGACATTTTCCAGATTCAAATATTAAACATTAATTTATGAACTAATGACAATTGTCTCAAATTTTGAGGCAGCATTTATAAATCTCCAGATCAAACAATAAAATCATAAACTTAAACAAAACTTTAGAATCATGGATATTGAAATGTTATGGGCCTCATATCAAAATAGAGATTGAGTAATATCTCTAATTTCCTGCTTCAATAACTCCCTGGCTAATGGGATAAATGTATTTGAACATAATAGCTGTTATCTGTAAAAACACAATTCCAAAACTGCTAAAAGTTGTGAACAAACTTAGATTAAGGCTATAATCCCGAGTGCTAGAGTTACAAGATAGCTGAAGGGTTTCTTTTTTGCAGCTGCCTGATAAAAAAGACATTAAAGATAGAAACCAGTGCTGGAAGAGTTCTGTGATATATAACTTGAATATTGCAAATTCAATATTTCTTAGGAAAACAGAAAATATGACCACTCTGTTTATAGAATGAGTAATAAAAATTGAACTATATAATTCTCAAAATACGTCAAATTAAAAGGTGTTCAAAATTTATTGTTTTTTCTTTAAATTTTCAATAACATGCAAGTGGCGTGCATTTGGATGCATGTTATGTAAATAAATTTTTTCTTAATTACTGTTAGAAATAGATATATAAATATGACTTTTAAAATTAAATTATTTCAATTTTTTTCCTTTTATATTAATTATTAGTTTAAAAACAAAATATTCATCAGACTTTAAGCACCAAATACAAATTATGTCATTTTCTCTCTTTATCAAACCAATGATACAGTTGGTCTTCTTTCAGATGATTGCTTTCATCAGACAAAACAACATATCAGCTTCTTGAGGTAGAGATAGACAAAAATTGTCTTTTTTCTAAAATTTCCAAGAACCAACTTAATCACCAAATTAAAATAAAAAAAGAAACAAAGAGTCGGAAATCTTGCAAATGAGTTTTGTTCAAAGATTTACTTTAAAAAAATTAGTGTTTTCATTTAATTTTTTTTCTTTTTTAATCTGATGTAAAATCACATTTTGGATTGTTTTGTTGATTATTTGGCCAGAAAGCAAAAGTTTCTTTCTTATGTTGCTTTTTATGATTTCTTCCCAAAGAAATGATTATTGCAATCTATGAAGAAGAAATAGCAAACCATTGTTATTTAACGAGGTTTACAAAGTTTACACAATCAGTGCAGCTCAAAACTGAAAATACTTTAAATAATATTGAATAACTTTAAAACTTTGAAAATACTTTAAATAATAACTAAATAACATTCACAAGACATTTTCTTAAGCATACATGAGAAAAAGATAAAATTTTATACACCTGATATAAAAGTTAACCTCAGTACTTAATCCCAGAAGGGTTGTCCATTTTGCTATTATGTGGAAAATTAAACAATACAGTTTCAGTCACTGTCTGATTATAGAATCCTTTCTAGAATAAAGAGCACGACTTCAGCATCTAGAAATGAATGTATTTTTAAGAGAAATGAAGAGATGGATAGGATTCAAGTAGATAGAAGGTAGTAATTGGCATTGTATTTAAACTTTTGGAGATTTTAGTTATCATGGAAGTGAGTAAAAAGAAGTGAGTTCCATGAATGGGAAGTGTGAGAAAAGAAACTGTTAGAGTGGAAGATGGTTACATTTAACTGTTTCGATGGTAAATGGATGGGACCTAGATGCCAATCTTGTAGATGTGTAAATAGATGTGGTCGAGGAACCAAAGAAAACAAGATTGTTAAAGCAGTTGTCATGAAAATACAGAGGGAAGTCATATCACATTAGTGAGAGAGTGACTGAAGGTGGGTTGCTAAGTCAAGATTGATTATATTGCAGATCCTTCTTTGGATTTTGTTGAGAACCTCAAGATGAATGGCAAGAGCAAAAGTTTTCGATGCACGGACAAATGGTAGATTTATAAATGTACGAAATTAATTCTGACAAGAGTAACTTCTTGTCTCAACACAATAATCCAACTTTCTAGCAGTAGATGCAGATATGGATTTGATGTAGTTATTCTATTTGAGAGAGTGAAGCCAAGGAGATACAGTATGCTTCTCTAGGAGAGAAGCATCATGCATTGAGATGGTAGGCAGGAAAGTTCCTCTCTAGGGGTTAAAGGAGAGCAGCTTTGTATATGTTCACATTGTGGAAGTCAAAAAAAATATTCATATTATTGTATGTTCATTGGAGGGCAGAATAAACAGACACATTTCTGTTTTTAGATTTCAATTTTAATAACTCAACAGTGTTTAAATTTCTAGATAGAGAGAGAGAGAGGGAGGGACGAGTCTTTTCTGATATACAAAAAAGGTATTAGTCTAAGCAATAGACATAGATATCTGGCAGGGTACTTGTGTTTTTGTTTTTTGTTTTTTTTTGGTTTGTCGTTTTTCTTTCTTATCTTTTATCTAAGCCAGACAGTTTCTTTCTACTTCATAATTATTTAGAAATCCTTTTCATTTCCTCCAAAACATAATGGGATAAGATATTGTTTTGTTTTTAAATTCTTTGCTTTCAGGGAAAATCTTTTTATTTATCTTTTTTTATTAATCTTCAATTAATAATCTCATAAAAAATTACAGAAATGTCAGTGTTCTGCAGCAGCCTTGAGCCACTCATTTTTCAGGTCACACATCCTAACACATGTCTCACTTTGTTGAAAATTCAAACAAAAGTAATAAATTTTAAATACCTTTTAATTTTATATATATACTTTTTTTCTGTTGGGAGAAGGAAAATTATATTATTCATTTTCTTTTCTTTTTTACTCATTCTATAAACTGAATGGTCATATTTTTCTGTTTTCCTAAGAAATGCTGAATATGCTATATTTAAACTATAATTCACAGAACTTTCCCATCATTGATTTCTATCATTAATAATCCTTCAGTTATCTTGTAACTCTAACACTACAGGATTAACTAATCTTGAATGAAACTGCAAATATTACAGTACAATTTTCAACAGTTCAACCTTTTCTTAGTTCAAAAACTGGTGTTCATATGCTTGAGAGCACCACTTATAAATAAAATCCAGAATTATAAGGAAAGGAATAAGTTAGAATTCTTGCAAAATTGAGAACAATGCCTTTGGCCTTCATTTAAACTAGTTTGGCATACATAGTAACCTCAAGTAGCCTCTTGTAATTTTGTCCAGAGTAAAAGAGATGCCAGACTCTCAGTTACCAGAATATTGGCAATGTATCTATATTTGCTTTGGTTTACTGGCAGCCATTATACAAACACTTCACTTTGATATAACAATGATCAAATAATAAAATATAAATATAACAATGATACCTTGACTCGGATGTAAAAGTTTTTGCTCACCACATACAGAGATAAAGATCATTTGCTTAAAAAAAAATAACAAAAACAATGTCAATTTTTTTAATTTTCTTATGCAAATAAAATTTAGCAGTTGTTTGTTTTTTATGTATTTTTGGGGTGTATGAGTAGGGTAACTGTTGAAAGAACGAGAAATTGGCAAGATGAGTTTAAATTCTGGTCAAGAGTATATATCTATTTCTTCCCACTAGCTATGGATTAAATAGTATAACTGACTGCGCTCTCGAATTTAGATGGTAACCAGTCTAGAAAGGAGAAAATTCTGAATTCAAATATAAGCCTAAAGAGGAATGAGCACCATCAGATATCTTATCCTAGACACATTGCTGCTCCTATAACTCTTATAGGTTACTTGATGTGATATGTATTAGGAACAATTACAAATTTTAGATTTCTTACAGTTATCGTTTATTGGGCATTGATTTTTAATTTTGTTAATGTATAACGATATGATTTATATATTTATTATTTACTCAGCTCAGTGCAACATGAATTTCAGTCTGGTAAAAGGCCACAGGAATGAGGCAGTTCTTGAGGAAAGAACTCTGTACCCTTACAGATGTGTTTGCCTGACAGTTCTCAGAAAAAATCATTGCTAAGATTAATTTCTAGATCAGTAGCAGAATTTCTGTAAGAATAAATGGACAAATTTCTCCACTGTATACACACACTAAACTTTAAAATATCATAATGGTAAATCAGTAACTTTTTAAAAGTTCAATAAAAAATGTTTCATGTTAAAAGCAAATGAGGTTAAATTCATCAGATGTGATTGATGACTAGAAATTAAATATGTTCATTAAATATAGATGTGTTAGTTGATTTTAAGTGTCAATGGAGGTTTTTAATTTGGTAATATGCCTGATCAGTTATGATAATAGCTAAAATAATTTAAAAATTTATCCATTTGCAAATATTTTGGTAATAATTTAAAAGTTAGTTTTTCTGTCAATTTATGTGAGTGTTTTTGAGTCAGTTTACGGGATGTACAATGTGATGCAGTGGATATTTGTTCGAAACAAGAAATTGAAGGGCTGAGTTTGAATTTCAGTTGAATCATTGCATTCACTTGCATGCAAATACCCTTTGGAAAGGTATTAATCCATCTCTTCCCTCCAGTTATGGGTTAAATAACAGGACAGATTGAGTTCTATAACTTTGGTTGGCAACCAGTTTACCACAGAAAATATTGGCAACTTACTGCAGGTAAATCTTCTGCCTAATCAGTCATGTCTTGAAAGAGACATGACCATCCAAGTGTGTATCATGTATGGCATCTAATGAACTGACTGAATGTTTTTTTATTATTTATTTAATCTAAAATAAGTAATACTGCAATATTTAATACTAAAATTGTTTTCAGTTGAATTAAAATATAATTTTTAAATCAGTTAAGATCATATCTCTGTTAAAAATTGATGAATTTGATAAATATTGGTAAAAATTAATTTTATTAAGTGCAGATTGAATTTTTACCAGAGATTTATTTCCAAACATTTATTTCTATTCCTCAAAGGACCTGCTCTTGAAAGAATGAAAGTTATATGATTTGAGATGAACTTCTGTAACTGATGGCTTTTTGTAACCTAACTGGTAAGGCAGCTGCCTGGACATAGATGGCTTCCTAAGAAAAGGGGATGGAAATTTGAATCTTGTCAGGAACTTATTTATTTCTAAGCAGCAATGTTTAATAATGATTTATAAAATGTTGCTTTGAGACTTGCAATAAAATTAAGATGAAAGAAATATTAATAATTGATATTGCTTCATCTAATAACTTAAAATAATAATTTTTATTTTCATTCAACATTATTCCCTTTTTATGTTATAATATCTGAAGTCACTACCACAGCACTTTTAATCTTTTCACCCCTTTCAAAATAGTACTTTTTCATGGTAATTTATTTTATGAGCTGCAAGAGATAATGAAACATATTTTGATGTATGAAAAGATGACCATTAACAAGAATACATTTCACTCTGTCTTCAAATCCTATCAGAGTTGTAAGGAATGTTCTTTTTGTTGACATTATTTACATATATTTTAACCATTATACCCACTGATCTTCTTCAAAGCTTTGGAAAATTTTAAACTGAACAATTTAAATACTCAACAGGGGTAGATTGTTCTTGTTCTGTTTTCAATGTCTATGGATATCCACTCTTAGTCTTATTTAGTTCGGAATTATATCCTGACATCTTTGACAAGAGCTAGTATGGCTGGGTAGGTTTTACCTTTATTCAAACCCACATGTGTTAGACACCCCATTAAACTAAATTTTGTGCTGGATTTGTGTGAAGGCAAATAGACAATCATTAGATTTATATCTACTTTGGAATGATTAAATAAAATAATTTATAAAGTATACTGTTTTAAATTTGAAAGACCTCACTTTTCAACCGAACACTTTGACCATAGAGATATATGAGAAGTGTTACAAAATTAACATTTCCTATTTACTTCCATGAAAACAGTAACAGATATGGGGAGTAGAATAATAATTAGTTGGAATATGTTTTCCTTTATAAAAACATGATTTTTTTCAATGTAGTCACTACCATTAGCTATCCTTTTTTAAGGCACTCACCAGACTAAATTTTGCCAGTCTACTATCTGTAACAATGCAAAAAAATTAATTATGAGTTAATATTTACAATGACTACACAATGTACAGTAAGAGCTTAGACTACTGGTATTACAAGTCTAGGAGAGTATGAGTCACATATTTTTGAGGTTTGCTATTAAATTTCATTGACATTTTTAGTGGATATCAGCTTGGAACGAGAAATTGAGAAGCCAAGTTCGAATTCCAGTTGAATTCCTTGCATTCACTTACGCGCAAATAACCTTGGGAAAGGTATTAATTTGTCTCTTCCTTCCAGTTATGGGTTAAATAACAGGACAGATTAGGTTCTATAGCCTTGGCTGGTAACCAGTCTACTGCAGAAAGTAATGGCAACCTACTGCCCAGTAGTCATGTCTCTTTCAAAACATGATCGCCTAAGTGTGTTTCACGTATGGCACTTAACTGACTGACTCCCAGCCCAACCATGAGTCCCTGAATTACTACCAATAGAAATTATCTTTGATATATTCATTATATTCATTTTGCCAGTGATGCTAATTCATTATGTTGCAAATGAGGCCAAAAATCCATCATCTTCAACACATTTTTATTTGCTCACCATCAATAATATTTTGAATATAAATCTTGTATCAACTATTTTTCACTAAAAAAAAGTATAAAAAAATATCTAATATGCATGTGTTAAAATAGAATGTGTTAATAATTTAAATGAGTGTAAAATATCTTAAGATATGGATCTACCCCAATGACAAAGTTGTACAAACATTCATTTGTTGTATCACCAGATGTGATATACTCTTGGACAATCATGTCTTGAAAGAGACATGACTGACAGGTTGGAAGATTTTCCTGTAATAGGTTGCTATTACTTTCTGTGGTAGACTGGGTTCTGTAGCCTTGGTTGTTAACCAATCTGTCCTGTCATTTAATCAATAGCAGGAGAAAGAAGAAACGGGTTAATATCTTTCCCAAAGGTATTTGCGCATAAGTGAATGCAACAAATTCAACTGGAATTCAAACTCGACCCTCTGATTTCTCATTCTGAGCCGATATCCACTGCACCACAATGCAAATCCTGATGAATGTATGTATTTCATTTATGGCAGAAAATATGACATCAAGTTTTTCTAGTATTATAATATACTCAGAGAAACACTTGATATCATATTTGCTATTTTGCTATCCAAACCCTTACATTATGCTGTTTATAATTTGTGCTAGATTTGCTGTTAGAAGAAAATTAAATTTATTAAACTATGAAGATTAAATGTAATGCTTTTGTGTGCTACTCTTATGGTCATTTTTTGATCAAAAGGCAAGATAAAAAAAAGTAATTGTAATGATAAAACTATGGAATGGACACATGTGAGCCAGAGGCAACATTCTAAAAACAAATACAATTGTATTAGGACTAATATACTGCAATATTTATCATTTACTAATTTATAAGAAAATAAATCTGAAAGTTTCTAATTCATGAATTAATAAACATTTCCTAAATCAGAAAAATATATGAACCAACTACAGTGAAATCCTTGGTATTTACAATTTTATAAAGTTTGAAATCAATTGGCAATTAGCTGATGCTTTGCCAACCATTCCATTAAACAATTTAAAAGTTTTCATCCATACTTCAACTGCCTCATAAGATGCCAAAAGCTGGCTTTCATATCATATAAGGAATTTTAAGAAGAGCATAACGTGTATCACTTAGCTAACCTAGAGCCTAACACTTCAATCCTGAAGAGTGAGAAGGTAAAATTATACTTAACAAAAGTTACTGTGTTGTTTTTAATACAGACATTATTTTATACATGCATGACACATGTGTATAATATATATATATAATTTCACCCCAAGAAAAGAAATAAAGTCACCAAGAGACAAGGGATTACTGAGTGTTAAAGAAAATGAGGAAAGAAAAGTCAATTAAAGAGAGAGAACATTAAATGAACAAGATGGCAATGACTGACATTTTTAAAAAATTTAAATGCAAAGTTGACTGGGAAACAAAAATCTGGAAGAAAATTCTACAAACAAGATGTTCAATAGAAGGGACTATTAGCATAGAACTTATCAATATATATATTACTGAGCTTATCTTGGTTCCATACAAGGTGAAAGTGAAGATGAAAGTGATAAGAAAATTGACTTTCACTAGGCCTTCAAGTGAGGAGGGTTTTTCCTGCTCAAAAATTGGTATTCTAAATCCTGGTTTCAATACTGTCTTTAATTATCATAACCACCAAAAATAACCACATAATCACAAGTGTGTATGGTATTTTTCTTTTTTATAATCGTTTCACCTCGAGCAAGGTATTTCACTGACACTATTGCGCAGGGGGTTACATAGAGGAGAAAGTTGTGAGAAAGGATGGTTAGATATAGGAAATGTCAGAAGGAGGGTGATAGACGGGTAAGGATACCAAGAATGAGGGTTGAGTAGATGGTGAGAGTGTTGGGAGAATAGATGCAAGTTAGTGTGAATGGAGGAGTCTATTGACCTTACATTTAAACTCCTGGAGATTGTAGCTGTCAGGAAAGCAGACATGTGGAAGGGAATTCCACAGGCGGGAAGCGCAAGAAAAGAAGCTGTTGGAGTAGAAATTATGGTTACATCTTATCTGTTTTACTGTAAAAGGGTGGGACCTAGTTGCTAATCTAGTATCTCATGTAAATTCGTACCTAGGCGGCACCAGTGATCTAAGTTCATCGGAGCAGAAGCCGTGAAAGTATTTATAGAAGAGACACAGGGAAGCCACATCACGCCGGTGAGAGAGTGGTTGCAGCCGGTCTGCCAAGTCAGTATCGATCACGTTACATATTCTCCGTTGTATTTTCTCAAGAAGCCTGAGGAGAGTAGCAGAGGCACCCGACCAGATGTGGCAGCAGTATTCAATACACGGGTGGATGGTAGATTTATATATGTGCAGGATAGATTCAGACGGGAAAAACTTCCAAGCCCTGCACAGAGAACCGACTTTCATAGTGGCGGATTTGGCAATGGATTCAATATAGTCATTCCATTTGAGGTCCACTGAGAGTGTAAGGCCAAGGAGGCGTAGTGTTTTATTCTCTGGGAGGCAAGCCTGTTCCATGCTAATGGGAGGTAGATGCGATTGTCTATGGTGGTTAGTTGATAGCAGCTTTGTTTTAGAAGCATTGAAATTTACGAGCCATTTCCTACCCCAGTCCACTACGGATTGGAGGTCCTTTTCAAGCTTGGCAGCGAGGTTCGCTTTGTCGCCCACACTGTGTTTTTGATCGAGGCAAGAGCAAATTGTGGTGTCATCGGCATACATGCCTACTTGGGATCTAATGGCATTGGAAAGATCATTAATGTAGATCAGAAAGAGTGTAGGACCTAGGATAGAGCCTTGAGGGACACCCACATTTGTACGGTAGTTTTGGGAGGCATGTTCATTTAATACTACCTTCAATGTATGGTTAGAGAGGAATGACTGGATGAGGTCAAACAAATGTCCAGTTATACCGTAGCTCCACAGTTTGCATAAAAGGCCAGCATGCCAGACTGTCGAACGCTTTGGAGGTATCCAGGGCAACGGTTCGGGCTTCGCCATTCTTGTCAAGAGCCTGGTATATGTACTTGGTAATGGTCATTAGCATATCAGCAGTAGACCTGGTGAAGCAAAAACCATCCTGTTTGTCCAAGAGAAGTCTGTGGGCCGTGAGATGCTGAATCACCTCGGCGTTGATAATGGCTTCGAAAACTTTGCTGAAGATCGGAAGGAGACTGATACGGCGGTAATTAGTGTGATCTGAGGGTTCACCAGTATTCTTAAATATAGGAACTACAGAGGAGGACTTCCAACAGGCAGGAAAGCAGGAAGCAGATAGGCAGAAGTTATAGAGTTTAGAGAGGACAGAGGAGAGTTCTGGGGCACATTTCTTCAGGACTATGATTGGGATTCCGTCCCCATCGCTTGCTTTGTGAGGATCAAGTTTTGAGATTATCTTAGAGACCAGTGAGGGTGTAATGTGGACGTTATTCAGTCGAGCCTTAGTTCTAGATGGGAAGTCAGGTGTAGGTACTCCTGAGTGTCGAATTGGTGGAGAATCTACGAGTAAAGCATTCAGCCTTGTCCGCTGGGGAGGTGAGAACCTCAAATTCATTGATTAGTGGGGTTATTGAAGTCTTATTCTTGTTGAGCATGCTTTTGCAGATTCGCCAGTAATCTTTGGCACTGAACTTAGAGGATGCTATGCATTGCTTCATTCTGGCAGCAAACAACATCTTAGCTTTGTTCAGTACTTTTTTACACTTATTACGAGCTGAGGTGAAAAGGTGCCTGTTTTGGTTCAGCGAGTAGCTTTGATAGAGCTGGAAGAAATGGTTCCGGTGGGCAATGATGGCCAAGCAAGCGGGCGAGAACAAAGGAGATGAATTTGATTTTAGCTGGAATTTCCTGGCCAGGATGAAAGCATTGAGACCTCGGACACACAGTCTTCGACAGGAAGACCGAAGACGTTGTTCCAGGGGACGTCACAGAGGATGTCTCGGAACAAATCCCAGTCTGCTCTCTGGTATTTATGTTATATAAAGTTTCTTAATTTATATATCACTTTTAGGTTATTTTACTTCAAAATTTTTCCAATATTTTATTCAGTATATATACGTGTTTAATTGTGATAGTATTTAGCGCTAAGGTTGTTATTTTTCAGCAGTTATTACTGATAAAATGTATTTTGGCAAGCAGGTTTTTTTTATCATAAAGTGCTTGGTATTGGAATGTTGATAGGTACAAAGCGTTTGTCTCTTTAATAGAATGTATTCCTGCTGACTTCAAAGTTTCATGAGGATACTCTTATGATGTTCTCACTCGTCAGGGCTGCATGTCTATTGAAGAAACAAACTCTTTTTACCCCTCCCTCTCTCTCTCTCTCTATATATATATATATATATGATCATGTTAAGCTGTATTTTTTGTTGGGAAAATTTTGAGTATGCATAAAACGTTTATGCAGCTTGGAATTTAATACAAGTCAGGACAATGAATAAATAAAAGCTAGTTTGCATTTTAATCTGTGCTTGCCTGACTAAACATCAGGCGCACTGAAATGAAATAAAGGCTTTATTGTGTAAAATAAATCATTTGGACGTCTCACAAGATAATGATCTATTCAATATCAATATTTAGAGAACTAATTCATATTTGAAACTGTTAAATTGACAACCTGCCATCATTTTTAACACAAGATCAAACTGACCCCAATGTAAATAACTAATAAAATCTTTCACACAAATTCTGATTTTAAAAGAACTGGTAGCCATCTTAGACAAAAGAGAACAGAAAATAAGTTAGAGAAAGAAGAAATATTGTCTCATTAAAGAATATTTTAAATAATTCTTATCTACCAAAAAGATTAAATGGAGCTAATGTTTCCACCTCCTCAATACCAATTAGACTTCCATTTAGAGTACAGTTCGACAGTCTTATCATGCATTGCTAGCGTAGTTTCTGTAGAGAATAAGATTTTACGGAGTAGAATTCCTGACCCCACACATTTTTAAATTTAGAGCTGTTTTTCTATATTGGTTGCCAACCAAAGCTAGTGAGCCCAGTTTGTCCTGCTATTTAATCCATAACAGGTAGAAGAAGAGATGGTGCCATGCCTTTCTAAAAAGTATTTGTTCAAAAGTGAATGCAATGGACTTGGCTGGAATTTGAACTCAATATGCCAATTTCACTTTCCACCTATTTAAGTTGATATCTGAGGTCATTTTAGTTCTTCTCACTTCATCTGGCTATAAACTGATTAGATCAACACTTTAATTAATTGAAATGAATTGACAAGTATGTATCAATATCCAATTTGAAATTTTTTTTTATCTTCTGGCATTTTGAAGTAGAATTAACCTTCAAACAACAATCATCATTTTGGTAAAATTCTCTGATATCAATTCCTGAAGGCAATGATTTATTTTGTCTCTTGTCTGCTGAATAAAGCTTGAGTTTTAATTGTCGATTATTAATAAAATTAATTAACGTAATTGTTATGTACATTATTATAAATTGCAATAATAATAATAATAATAATGTAATAATTAATAAATATTGTCACTCGGCACACAAAACAAAAGCTAATTGCTTAAATGCTACTTGATTACAATGAAACTGAATTCAGTAACAAAAAGAATGTATATTTGCTGGACAAAGCACTGAATGACTTGCAAAACACACAACTACTTGCATTATATGGCAGATATTTACAAAGTTTATCAGAATTTCTGGTGCAAGATGAAACTAGCAAAAATAAGAGGCTATTGCATTAAGTGACATAAGCTCTCTCTTGAATAGTCAGTATTTAACATCCAATCAATTGTGTTTGTACTGCTGACCAACTAGTGGAAATCTTAACCATGAAATAGGCATTCCACTAAAGTCGGTGAAGTATTAAATATAAAGTTAAGTCAAAAATTGCCCGTATTTTTACCGTAACATACTTTTAGATTTCCCACACTGCCTTCTGCTCTTGCAGGCTTATAGTTTGTTACTATTGGGGTCACATGATCAAAAATTGAGCTTGTTTGTACCAGTTTTCTTGCTGCTGTTACAGTGCAAATAATAGCCACTTTGCTAGCAGTGTCCACCAAGGTTTTTCTGGATAATCAATTTTTCATAATTCTCTTTTAATTTGTTTTCAAATCTCTTTGTAACATTCTTCAAACCATTTCTCTCAATCTGATCTTGCCTATTTCTTTGTTGATTTTTCTCTAATCTGTATCCAACTTATTCACCATTTCCAATATTGTATCAATAACTTTACAATATCTTGTTTCTCTTTTGAACTTTTATCTTATGACTTACGGCAGTTCTTTATAGATGGGAAAATAAACATAAACAGAAATAGCTATATTATAATCCATATTTATTATAATCCATATTTATTTACAATATGATTATTCGCCCTCAAGTTACATAATCTCACATGACCATATAAAAATTCCTGCAACCCCACCCCAAAAAACCCCAGATAAACTGAAATTCACATTGTAGATTCATTATATACTAGAAATACCTGAGATAATTTCACAGTTTTCCTAACTGAATTTTCTGATTAATATTATTTTTTTAAGTAATGATTGAATAAGCTCATGGTGAGTTCTATGACAAAATATCCATAGAAATTCCCTTATCATATTGTTAAATATTTGAGCTGAACAACTTTTAACAAAATATTGCAATGATAATTATAAATATGAATGAGATCATTATTTAAGAAAGTAAGGGGATACAAATGAAAAGATTTTAAATTGATAACATTTTCTATTTCACTGAAACAGATGTTAAACTTGTTGATCAATCATTTTCTCGGTGAAATCAAGTAGCATCTCTAGTATGTCTTTCCTGTCTTTCCACATAATCAAAACAGAATAGTCCATTACTTAGGAGGTACTGGCAGCACATAACAGCCATGCTAACTAAGAAACTAAGGGAGGGACAAACAGAATTATAATAAGATCTCAAAATTTCTACCAACATTGATTGGTTAATGCAAATTATATTTTAAAAACATTGATTTGCATAATAATTCTAATACTGCGCATGCATGTAAGACTTCATGTTACTATTAATTTTTTTCAAAAGAGAAGATAATTTTCAGACACTATACATTATTTTCTTTTTATTATTCTGTGTATTTTACATGTTTAGAAATTCAGAAACATTTTTATGGCCATATGGGTGATGAATAGTTTCCTACCCTTCAACTCCTTTCCCACAGATGAAATGTTGTTAACCTCTTGATTTTCTATTGATATTTTCATGGCAGATGTTTGGAAGAACTACATTCCTTGGTTCCACCAGGCCAGACCTTCACAGCTAGGACCCACCAGTCCACATACACTGTGTCAACTCTGTTAGTGAGGAGTAAATTCCACTCAGATAGATTCTTCTCTGAAACTGTTTCAATGTGGAACTTACTGCCTAGAGTATGATTCCCTAACCACTAAGATCTTAACTTCTTCAAGTCAACAGTCAGCCCTTATCTACCCTACATATTCTCATAATATGAAACCCTAGCTGTTTCTTTACAGCATCTTCATTTAACCCTCTACTTTAAACCTTGTATTGATGCAAAATAGATTTAATTAGAAAAATAATAGCCAACACATTACTCTCATTAAAAATGAGACCAATTTTTAATATGAAATATTAATAATATATCCCAGAAAGAGATATATATCAATACAAGGTTGTTAAGTGGTTTAGGCAAATGTAACCGGATAGGTCAATTTAGTACATAGACGTAATTGTCGTATGCAGTGTTCTGAGATATAGGCGTAGTCAGTAGACCTCTAGTGGAAAAATTTTTTAGATCTCTCTCACTCACTCTGGACGTCCTTGTCTTTGTCTGTATTCATGACTGACATCAGCCAATCGCATTCCAGTGAGGGGGAACCAAGGTGTGTACATATTCATTACCTATTTATTACATCAATAAGTTTTGCTAATGCAGATTATTCTAACTTTTTTTTTTTGTCAAAAGGAAACTCTGGACGATATTGAATCTTGTAGTTACAAATACTGACCTATAACAATTTTGTGTTACGTAGTCTTAGATATGCATGTGTTTCATCTCTTCTGTAGTAGCAGTTTGCTTTTATAAAGGTGCTATGAATTCTTTTTATTAATAAACTTCATGCTGAGGAGAAATTTTAACAAACCTGTTGTTATTGAATCAACCACACATATGCAAATGTTTTATTTAAAACAATATATATTCTATATATTTAAGATTTATTATCTTAAATTTTCATATGAGTCATTGTTCTCCAAATTATCTTAATTGGTTATGTTCATCCTTGTTTTTTGTTTTTTTGTTTTTCCAGTCAATATTTGCCAGTAATTTTTATGGATTCTTCAGTTCAAAATTTTCTTTGGGTTCACTGTTGTATATCCAATGTTTGCAAGAATTTTTGGTACTTAACATATTCACAACAATCTTGGATAGTTTAAAATCTATTTTTTCATTAGAGTTAGCATTAGAAATTGCTAAATAAAACTAATTTTATTTACCAATAGATAAAATAAACCATGAAATTTTTAAATGGCTAGAAATATTCAGCCTGGCTCTGGTTTATAAATATCTAAAATAAATACTCAGACTTTCTGCAATTAAGACATCTGGGACAATTCTTTTCAGATAGTTAATTTATCCTTAATTGAAAAAATAATAATAATTGATGTCCTTAAATCAAAACCATTTTTATTACGTAAAATATTGAATAAATGTACAGATTATCTTATAATTCCACATAAACTTAAGCCAGTTTTTGTTGATTTAATATTTTGGCACAACTGTTTACTAAAACCATAAAAAAATCAATTTTTAACTAAAACCCAAAACATAACTATGGCAAAATCTCAGTAAGAAAACTTTTACTGTGATGCATACTAATATATTCCTCAAGAAGAGATACTATATATGAAGTAATTTGCAAGTTTTTACATGGAATTGATAAAGAATGAACCTCATTGCATCCTATGTTTTTTTTCTTGTCATTTTCTTTTTATAACAAAAAAAAACAGCTCTATGAAACACGAAATAAAACTGAGAAAAACATGTTGCTATCACTACTGATGCTGCCTTAGAATAGCTACACATGTGCATCAAATGCAATATGTCACAAGATACATATTTTAAACCAGAAACCAAAGCAGCTGGAGAAATTTTGGTTTAAAACTAAATGAAAATTCAGTGTTGGATTGATCAAATTTTATTCCTTGGCTAGTGAGGAAGTGAGGATTTTAGAGAAAACAAATTGGAGATCACTGACTATCACCTGAAAAAAGTTCAGAATCTCATTTAAATAACTCATCAAATAATATTTATATTAAAAAGCTTTTATGTTTCTATCTTCTTGGTGAATATTTTCATTTTTATGAACGATAAAACCATGTTTTCATAAATTAACTTTTATTATTTGACATATGAGAACAGTATATTCCCACTGATAAGACAGGAATTCTAGTTTACAGACTATCTTTTGAAATAGTTTGCTATTTAAATGTAAAATTTTAAAAGTTCATTTTATAATTATTACAGCTTCAAGAATAATAAATTTTATGTTAACACAATAGCAACTCCTGTAGTAATCCTTTTTTTTTCTAATTAGATTTCTTATATACATATATGTAATAACTCTACCTGTCTAGCTCATCTACATAGTATCTCAAATAAATATGTCCATACTGGTTTATAACAATTACAGTTATTACCTGAAAGTTAATCACATTCATATAACATTTAAAAAGAACAGCAGTAATTGTAAAATCAAGAAAGAATAAATTATATAGACACTAGTTTACTAATACGAACAGAAAATGATGGCAATATTTAAGTAGCTTTGCAAAGGTATTGGTTATTTTTTTCTGTGTTGGTAAGTGAGCTTAAAGCTATATCACATTGAAACTGGTTCTCATATGGTCACCAAAATTAAGCAACATTGAGCCTGGTCAGTATCTAGAAAGGTAACCACTTGGGAATATTAGTTGTGTCAGCTTAGATGTACAGGTGGTGTAATGGATAACAACTCCGAAATCCAATCGGGTTTGTTATATTTATTTAATCACAAATACCCTTAAGAATAGTATGAATCCATTGCTTCTTTTCCCAGCTAATTAGTAGGACTTGTATTACTAAATCAATATCATCTCCCAAAAAAATATTTTCTGGCTTTAAAGGTTGATAAGTCATAAAAAAACAAAAAAAACTGAACTATATTGTCAAATGTAGGAAATATTTTGCTTTCTAAATCATTAGAAATAAAAATATCTGAAGAAATCTAACACAGAGCAATAAATAAAAGTCATGTATTAGCAGATTGAACATCCTATTTATTAATGAAATTCTGTTGAATTGTTTGCAGGAAGCATTTTCATTTATTTCTGTAGAGTGATGTCTCTTGTTACTATAGCCACAGAATATCTTTTTCTCAAGCAAAGGAGCTATACATGGTCATTAAATATATAGTCATGTGTTTCATATTATAGAATATATTTTCTTTCAATTGTATGATAATTCACAGTTAAGATACAAGATTAGGTTGAGATTTATTAAAACAAACTTTGTTATGAATATATGTAGCTTTCAAGGAAACACTATGACTGTCATTAACAGAGAATATATACACATTTATCTGACCTTGTGTGTGTGTGCATATATATATATATATATATATATATATATATATATATATATATATATTCCCTTGCATGGACAGGGATGTATGACTGGATATCTTGTCATGCTATGTCACTGTGTTGTTTTTATACTTATTTAATGTTGTCAGCTATTTAATTTTTTATTTCTTTTTCTTGGCTGTCATGATTTTTATATTTTTTTTAACTGAAAATTTGGATGAAGAACAGGGAAAAAAAAATGCAAGTTTGTTGTTGTCTGTTTTGTGAATGAGTTTTGTCGCTCTGCTGCTACATAACATTAAGTTTGCTCATTTCTCATTGTTGTTATATTTTTTTTATTTTGTATTTCCACAAACCCAAAATCCACTGCCATCTCTTTAATGCCACAAGAAACACCTTGACCATATCACATTATCTTCACAATTTTTTCCCCTCATTTTAATTTCAAAGTCTTAATTTCTTCAGATTTTTTTTAGCAACATAAGGGACACTCTTTAAATGATTTAGAGATTTTACTCTAAATCTGTGTATCCCATTTTAAGGGATCTTATTTTTTATTGTTACTGAACTTCATATTTCTTTCTATCATTTTTTTTATTTCTTTTTAGCAACACAAAGGACCCCTTTTTGGGGGGTTGGGGTTTAATGACCACTTCCCCATATATTCATCTCATTTCATTCCTATTTTTTTAAAATTCTTATCATTTTTATTATTACCAGTATATTATTATTATTATTATAATTATTATTTCCTTCCAGAATCTTCTGTAGTCTTTTGTTGTTTTTAGACTGTCATTTTTCTCTACTCTAGGTGGCATAGGCCCGGTGATCTCTGAGCCGATGATCCTGGGTCTTTCCGTACTTATTTCTGTCTCAGTAGGTTTAATACTACATTGAGGTAAATCAGGTAAGGAGGTCCTCATTCAGTTTGGTCAATTCACACTGCTCTCTAACTGTGCATGCCTCTTTTTTTTTTTTTTTCAAAAAGAAAAATGAAAAAGAATGAGATGAAAGTTTGTTTCAAGATTTTTTTTTAAAGAAAGAGAAGAAAAAAGTTCAATTAAAACAGATGGCACTAACGACTACTCCCCCAACCATGCATCACAATTTATGCTTATTAACATATATGCAAGTATACTGATCTCTTATTACTAACAAATAACAACAAGCATGTTGTATGCTTTTTGGGATTTAATTTCAATTAACTGAATCTAATAAATTATTTTTTATATCTCTAAGTGGGTAGAGACAGAAAAACAGAAGATACACAAAATAAACAAAACCTTAACCTCCAGGCTTATAACACAAACCCTCACATTTGGGGAGTAATTTCAAAATGTTAATTTTATTACTACTGTAACAATAATAAAAAAAATGCAATTCATTTGACCAGAGGAATAAAACAAAGCCATACAAATTTTCAGCCTTTGGACAATGACTAATTATTTCAGTTTATTTAGTGTCTATTATAATAATTTCTTCATCTTTCAAGGGTTAGAAGTTAAAATAAATCAAATTGTAAAAATATAAAATTGTATTTGGAACAAGCAAGAAAGTTTATAGCATAGTGAGCAGAACTGAACAATCTTTGAAAGTCTAGCACTAATAAATTTTGAAAATTTCAACTTTTTGAGCAAATTTTTACAATAAGCTGAATCAACTTGTGTTTAATAATGAGAAAGAATTTGATTCAGAATTTGACAGTGCTTGGCTTTCAAATGTAACTCATTTCCTGTCTTGCAGCTCAGTCTGACCAGACTGGTTTAAATGAAATTTGATACATTATAAACTCCACACACTTAAAAAGTGGTAAGGAAAAAAATCTTTCAATTCAAGTTCTGCTATCAAGTTAAAAAACAAAGTAATTACTTCCATAAAAAAAATTGACTATAACAAGAATTAAAATTTAAATCATCAAAAGTGCTTTAAAAATCTTGCTGTTACTTAATTAAAACAAAAACAACAACAACAAAGTCAGTTCATTTCATCTTGATGGGGAAAGTTGTTTATAGTTAATTGCTTGTATGTAAAGAGAGAAATCATCTAGTGCAAAGAAGGAAAATGATTTGCTTTTATTTGTTTCTATTAGATTTAAATATTTGAGGTAAGAACTAATCTTACTCACCTATAACATACAAGAAGTATATATGAGAACCTATGTTGTTAAACCAATGTGTAGCTTTAGTTATAGTCACACATTGAAGAAGGAAACTGATATCAAAACAAAAAGCTTTATCAGTATTGTTCTTATGATATCTAGTACTTAAATCCTTTTTTGTCTACAAGTCTGAAATATTTTTACTACAACATTAGAAGTAGCAAGATAACTATGTCTAAAAAGAATATCTTTTTTGTGTTTAGCATCTGAACATTTATCTGCATTGTTCAGATGGGATAAATATTTGAATAGATTATAAAGAACAAATTCTTCACTGATCTCAGGGATTTATTATGACAGATAGGTTTTTGTATTTTTATTTGCTACACAGACCAGAATTTATATATTAGATTTCTGGCAGGAAAATACAGTATACCAATAAAAATAAAAACATATTCAAAATATTCATTTAATTTTCAAGATTATATTTTGTTTTTGTTTTTTTTGCTCATTTGACTACTTCATTCTCTGGTTTTCTTAAAATGGAATTTACATCTATTGTTGACCCTTTTTGTTGATCTTTGAATGATGTTGTGATATAATACATAGATACTGTACATGGAACTTGTCACAAATTCAAGGAAACTAATCAATTAATAGATGAAAATTTCACTTCATGAAGACATCAAAAAAACTAAAGCATGAAATGTTTACTTTGCATAAAACGACTTTACATATATATATATATTACCCCTACCAAATTTATCTGGACAGGTAAAACAAATATTGAAGAGATCCTTTACTTTGTGATCACACAAAATTTATCTGCAACAAGTAGATTATCATACAGATAGAAGTGTATTAATGCCTTTCCCAAGGGCATTAGTATAAAATGAAAATCAACTTCATCAGTTGGTGTTTGAAATCAGCATGTAAAATGAAATCAATCCAGACATTTTTATTTAATGGAATTTTTTTCATTGACATAGTCATTTTTCCTCTCATAAGAATAAAACAAAATGAATTTGAATATGAATTCAAAGTTGTTTTAACTAACTTGGAATCTTTTGATAAAGTGCCGAACATGTGAGTAATGAGGACGTTTTAAAAAAAATGAAAACAAAAAGGAGACCTGGAATCAGAAAGAAAAAAATTGAAATTTCTAGGTTATATGACATATTGAAGGTATGATAAACAGAAGGAAACAGAAAGTTTATGTAAAGGAATGAGAGAGATGTTGAAAAGGTAAATCTTACTAAGAGCTACAAAAGACAGGAAGTTGTGGAGAGCCATAGTTGTCTCCATCTAGAAAAAAGAAAGCATGTAGGAGAAAACTGAATTAGTCCTTGATTAAACATCCTTTTGTTTTAACTTTATACAGCTGAAATTTCTTGGACATATAAGGAAAGAGGGCTTGGAAAATTTGACACTCATGAAGCATATGAAAGGCAAAAGGGACAGGTGAATGTAGTGAACCAACTATCTGAGAAGCTTTCAGAATGGATAGCGGAACAGTGGGTAGGAGGTTTAGCAAAGAGATAATCATTGTTAAAGGCTACAAAGAATAGGAGGCATGATCACCCAAACCCTGAAAGGACATTGCACAATGAAGATACATGTAAGTAATTCCTATATAACTATTTATGTTTTCCTTTTTCCATGGATACCTTTAAATGTATCTTTGCTTATTCTAAAAGGATTTTTTCAAGCATTTGACAGCATTAAAAATCTTTAAGAACTATTAAATATTTATTGCCACAAAATTACAGCAATCTGGCTCAAAGCCTGAAAAACTTTTAGGTAGCTAGGGGAAGAGAGTGAGAGAGGGGGGATGGACATGCGAAATTTAATGATAAAAATCTCTCATGTAATCCCTCAGGTTACTCTCTGAGAATTTAAAAAACTTTTCTGCTAAAGCATATCATAGAGAAAGTCATCTCTAGAAGCCCATAGAAAATCAAGTTAATATTTCATTATTTACATTGTTTGGACTGTTGTCTTCACCTTTATTACCATGGCCCAGTGGATATAAGTATTGGTTAATTCCAGTGACCTGACCCAAAAAGTTGTGAGTTTAATACCTGGCTACAGCAGTGGTGAACAAATAACTTTGCGAGCTGAGTTAAAGACAGATAACTACATGGCTACCGGAAGTGGCATTGCACATGGAATGAGAATGATATAACCCTGTGATTGAAATAAAGAGTTCAGGTTGAAATTCCTAGCACCTGAAGAAGGCAGGAGCATACTATGTCTGAAACGTTGTAAACATGGCAATTAATAATGTAATTACTACCTCATCTCAGAAGTATAGACAAATTCTTAATATTCCATATTCACTGCTAATTTTCTTTAGATTTATCATGCAAGATATACACTAATATATCCTTTTCACTTCATACTTACTCTTCTTACGTACGTATCATACACTTCATTCCATAACCCTTGAGTGGCCCTTGACCATTGTAATGGATGAAATTTAGTAAAAGGAAAGACTAATTCTTTGTTTGACAGCAAAGAAAAAAAAACCAGCAGGCTAATCTCGCTTAATACGGATGGGATTTTTAGTAAACTTATCTCATATGCCTTTATTACTATAACAAATTGAGATTTCATTGGGTTTTCTAAACTAGTGGTTTTGGGTTATACTAAAATAAACTTAATAAATATCTTTAGTACAGCTCTTAGTCTATAAAAGCTTTTTGCTAGTATATATGCTTATAATGTAGATATGAAAAACTGTCAGTGTAGTAATCTATGTTTTTCTAAATGATTTGGTTAAAGAAATTAGAATCAAGAGCAGAATAATTGTCATATTCAGTCAGTTAAGTGTCATAAGTGATGCATGCTTAGATGATCATGTCTCAAAGAGACATGACTGACTGGGCAAATGATTTTCTCGCAGTAAGTTGCCATTACTTTCTGTGGTAGACTGGTTGTTAACAAAGGCTATAGAACTCAATCTGTCCAGCTATTTAGTCCATAGCTGGAGGAAGAAGAGACATTATATTATATTATTAATAAGTAGTAATTAGTGAGGGATCAGTTTATTACTTCATAATTATAGAAAATCAATCCCCCACAGAAGCTTTAATTATGTTTCCAACTATTATATTCAGTCAGTCAGTTAAGTGCCATACATGATACACGCTTGGGTTATCATGTCTTAAAAGACATGACCGACTGGGCAGAAGATTTTCCTGCAGTAGGTTGCCATTACTTTTTGCAGTAGACTGGTTGTCAGCCATAGCTATGGAATCCAATCTGTCCTGCCATTTAACCCATATCTAGAGGGAGAAGAGATGGATTAATACCTTTCCAAAGGGTATTTGTGTGTAAGTGAATGCAAGGAATTCAGCTAGAATTTGAACTTGGCTCTTCAATTTCTCATTCCAAGTTGATATCCACTACACCACAATGCACATCCATTGTCATATTAAAGGATTTTCCAGCTTTAAGCAATAGAAAAACTAGTTTCTTTATTTCTTATCAAGTTTAATTTCTTGTTGGAAATTTTGTTAAAGTCTTGTATAATTCCCAAAGTTTGGACATATTTGAATTCAGGTCACAAAACAGATTGAAGTTTTTCTAAAAGTAAAATGTAATTGCAATTAGTCATGTCCTTTGGATGTACCAGTGGCTGAAAAAAGTAAAAGACATTTTGGAGCTATGACTATATGAGAGAAAAATTTTTAGAATTATATCAAGCTTAGAACTCTAAAAGCGACATTCATAAAAACTTCTAAAAATTGAAATATTCACCACTCATTTGCAACCCTGGTTTCAACCATATATATCTCATTGGGCTGTAAAGACGTTTTGCCCTTACAGCCAGATATGATCAGTATGGTTGAAACCAGGGTATCAGGTGAGTGGTGATTATTTCATTTTTTAATATATTGTTGGCTCTGCATGTTCAGTTCTTTGTACTGTGCATTGAGCACTTTTTTTAAATATCAGTCTACTGGTCTAACCCATATCTATTTTACAGTTTTATATATATATATATATATATAAAATATTGCTAGATCTGTCAAGTAAGTAAAGCTGCTCTGATCAGATTTGCTTCACTCAGTTTTTTTTTTTATGTATGTAAACAAGTTGACTTATAAGTAAATAGTTTCAATATTTTGAAACTTCTTGTAGAATACTTGTTTAAATGATCATTCTTTTTACATTGATGTTAACCCTGTACAAGATCTAAGAGCCACTCAAGGTAGTGGGTCATAAGATAAAAGGCACCAGTCCAAGCCAGGGGATAATGAATCAAGTTAAAGAGAAAGGAAAGACTTTAGAAGGAACGAGAAACCTGGTCCTAAACCAGGAGCAATGGATAAGCCTCTACTCCTATTCAAAAGGATCATGGAGAAATATGAACAACACTATAGGCAAACTTATCTACACCTATTGAGTAAAAAAATAAATAATTAGCAAATAAAATTTCAAAGTATAGGCAGAGATGTTAGAAGTGTAGAGTTGTAGCAGACTTTAGAAGGAACCACAAACCCAATCCTTAACAGGAAACAAGGCATAAACCTTAACTCCTGTTCAAAAATTGAGATTATTTTAAGTGTTTCTTTTTTAATTGTTTCAACCCAGACAAGGTGATACAACTGCTGGTGTGCAGGGGGCTACATAAGAGAAGAGTGAAAGTTTAAGCAGGAGGAGAGCGAAGAGAAAGATGAACCAGTTACAGGAGGCTGTGTCGGAGAAAAGGCAAGAGAAGGATGGGAATACCGGTGAGAAAGTGGCTGAAGTTGAGCTGCCAGGTCAGGACCGATCACATTACAGATTCTCCTTTGGAACCTGTTGAGAATCCTGAGATGAATGGCAGGGTGCCTAACCAGATATAACAGCATTCAATGCACTGTTGGATAGTTGATTTGCATATGTGCAAGAAGGTCTCAAGCAGGAAAATATTCCTGGCCCGACACAGTGACCCAACCTTTTTAACAGTCGATTTAGCTATTGATTCAATGTAATGATTCCAACTGAGGTTGAAAGAGTGGGAGAGACCAAGAAGGCACAGTGTGTTGCTTTCAGAGAGACTCGCTTGGTCCATGCTGATGTGTGGTAGGAGGGACAGCCTGTGGTGGTTGACAGATAGCAGCTTTGTTTGAGAAGCATTAAAATTTACAAGCCATTTTTATCCCAGTCTACCACAGAGTGGAGGTCCTTCTCAAGAACAGCAGCAAGGTTATCTTTGGCCACCTTGTCAGATTTCTTACTGAGGCAGGAATAAATGGTAATGTCATCAGCATAGATGCCTACTTGGGATTTGATCTGATCACATCAGGGAGGTTGTTTATGAAGATCAGAAAGAGCGACAGGCCTCGGATAGAACCCTAAGGGACACCAGCATTTGTGTGATAGGATGTGGAGGCATGCCTGTTAATATCAAAAGTCATCCTTCAAAATTAAGTGCAGTTTTTTCTATTTAAAAGTTTATCAAATTTCTTGTTTTGTTTTTATTAGCCATTTGTTAAATATGAATCCATATTTACATTGATGAAAGTATATAAAAAAAGCACTGCTTACTTTGATATTTAAAAAATATATTAGCAGAGGATATGTGTTATAGAAACTGATAATCTTTTTTATGAAACACATTGATATAACAACTCAGCTAGCAAACAATGAATGAATGAATATCTTGAATATCAAGTTTCACAAACCTTTTTAACTACCAAATTTCTAGAGCACAAATTTAACCATTTCTTTTTTTAAAATAAGAACTCAAATGTAGGATAAAAGAAATCATACAATTTATTTTGAAACCTTAGTTTCTAGAGAGGGAAATCATATCTCCATATTGTACAAATCATAGTACATTGTATCCCTGATATAAGAGAGTTGTCAGGACTGAATACAAGTTCTCTTATACCAGGGTCTATTATATTCCGGTTATACTGTAAAATAGACCAAACCCGGATATAAGATAAACCCGGATATAGGAGCATTTTCGACAACTCTCTTATATCAGGGTTACACTGTACTTCATCTCTTAATATTCAAAATGGCTGGCTTGTGACTGACTGAAAATCAGAATGTGTTCCCTTTTAAGCGATTTGAAAGTATTTTTTTTTATTTGGATTATGTAGAGCCATGATTGCTCATTTCCTTTCAGGATATGATGCAAAAAGAAGTCTTTGGACTAGAAAAACATTCCAGAAAAGATTGCATGTAACAAAAAAAATGAACTTCTCACAGACATGTTCTCTGCTGAAAAAAATATCTATCAGTATTTATAGAGAATGATTCTATGTGTTATGCTATGGAGAGAAGATGAAGAAACCTTACAAAAAGAAATATAAAACCGGTTTTATCAGATGAACACAGCATATTCACTATAAAATATTATATATATTAATAATAATCTATCACCATTTCTGGATTTGTTAACAGGACATGTTTACAATATATGTCAATTGCAAACATTTTTCTTATCGTGGTGCCAAAAAGATTTCAGAAAATCACTGATATGAATTAATCTATCTTCAAAATATTTTCCTTGCTTTCTAGCTTACAAAAGTGTTTATTTTCTTTCAAAATATCCTTAATATGATTTTTGCATTACTAATGATCCTGATTTAAAATTTATTTTTTTATAAACATTTCATTCCAAGCAAGATAGTACTGCTACTGGTGCACAGGGGGTTACATAAGATGGGAGTGATGATTAAGAGGAACAAGTTACAGGGGGTGTCAGAGAATGGGTAAGAAAAGGATGAGAACACTGGTGTGAAGAGAGATGCATGAGAGTGGAAAGGGAGAAGAACATGATACAAGGGTTGTCAGGGAAAGGATGTGAGTCACGGAGACAAGAGATGGCAATTGACATTGCATTTAAATTTTTGGAGATTGTAGCTGACAGGGAAGCAAGTATACAGAAGGAAAATCCACAGGTGTGGAATGTGAGAAAAGCTGCTGATAGAGTATAAGTGGTGGTTATATTTGATTGATTTCACTGTAAAAGGATGGGACCTAGTTGCTAGTCTAGTAGCTTGTCATGTAGTGAGGGCATCAGGAAGCTAAGCTCATCACAGCAGAAGCCGTGGAAGTATTTGTAGAAGAGACAGAGGGAAGCCATATCATGTTGATAAGAAAAGACTGGAGTTGAGCTACCAGGTCAGAATCGATTACATTGCAGATTCTCTCTTTGAATTTGAAATATATATTTTTAAATATATATTTTGAAGTATATATTTTTGAGGATCAAAAAAATGGCCTAAAAGAAAGAAATTGTGATGCATATTTTGCTTTCAAATTAAAATAATCTAGTGAAATTCTTATTTTAATCTGCTTCATTTAAAAAATTTGAAAACCATCCAAAAAATATTTTTATGACATCATAGCATCTAAACTATTTGGAACAAAGGTAAAATGAAACCAATAGTTTATTTGTATAAGGACTTATAAGGGTACCAACTTTCAGTTTTAAATTTGTTTTTAACTATCAATGTTCTTATAAATAATACCATGATTTTAGTATGGCAAGTAGTACTAGAAAAATGTGTTTTAAACCAAGAAAGAAGATTGTCCACAAAATTAAATTTATATCACATGATCTTCAGACATGTAAAAATATAAAACTTTTCTTAAAATGTCTGATCTGCTAATGTCATGAACATAGACAATTTTCACACTAATACTGATATTTCTATAATAAGAATGAATATGGTTACTACAAAAAATAGGTTATTAGGTCATAAATGACAAGAAAGCTAATTTGGCTTCTGTATCTTACATACTTTTTAAATGAGAAGCTCTCAAAGAGGACAGCATCTTTTGTGTTTTGGCCATTTTCAGGTCCTTATAAAAATAAAAAGTGCTGCATCAGACATACCAAAGCTGTTTATTCTTTTGTAATTACAGTAAACACTAACTATTGCCACCATATTTCACATCCGTGTGTATGATATCCTTAGAGTTGTGAATGTCAGAATTGTGTTGTGTTGCAAACCAAAAATGCAGTGAAATTTCAAAATGTTCTGATTTTAAAACTGTTAAAGATACAGCTCAAATATATGGAATTTATCAATAATTTTAATCAAGGAACATCTGTGAATTTTCCCAGATTTTTCTGAACAGATCCCCTGTGGCTATTTGTTGATTTGAGATAAAATGACTCAAAAGCTGCCAAATCAGAATAAAATTTTCAGTTCATGAGAAAAAATTACATCTCATGCAATATATGCAGTTCATAAGTCATTGGTATTTGGATGAAGAAAGCATTTATTTCACACAACAAATATTTTTAGCATAATTTAATCTTTTATCAATGTATTTAATTCAATGGTGAATATTTGAAGTTGATTGTTACACTGGGAAATTTTCAGATCCAAATTCTGCAAATAATAAGTGCTTATAGTCTGTGCTCATGAATATAAAATTTTTGGTTATATTTGTTGCATAAATAAACTATTTTGAAATATTATCTGACTTGCTTTCATCTACAGGGATCAAAGAGTGTTGTATTACAGAGTAGATAATTTTGCATCTCTCAGTCAGAATGTGGACATATGCCTAGCATTTGTTTTGATGACAAATCTTCAGTTAACAACAAATAGTAAGTGATATTTATGTCTCAAAATGTCAAAAGAATAATTCTTAGTTTCAGTTTGATCTTCATTAAGTGAAACTTTTCATTTATTAATTAATTTCTAAGAAATAGGAAGTTCATTATTATTTTCTATAATTGCAATAAAGTCAATATAATCTACTACAATATCCAAATGTTTAAGTCTCTTCTTTTATGTTTTTGCTGGTGATGACATAATATTCTATAAAAATAAGGAAACCTTTTAATTACATAAAACAGAAGTTGTTTATTAATGTCCTGACAGGACTGGTTTTATTTATTTGGTAAACCAGTCAGTCATGTCTTTCGAGACATGATCGCCCAAGCATATACATGTATGGCACTTAACTGTGAAAACAGATCAGTTGGATGTGGACATTTTCTGAAAGGAAAATTCTTTTTTTTGTTCTCATGGATTACACCTGATGAGAACCAAAGATTTGATCAGTTAAAACACTGTGTTAACAGCAACAAATATACAAAGAGATCTGAGTCTATAAAAAATATTGGATATATATGAAGATGTGTACATAAAATTTCATAATAATGACTACACTCATACTATTTGATAATAACTGATAATCAAAAATATGTGAAATTCATATGATTAGACTCATATATAATTCCGAATGCTATTTTTAGTGGATACTCATTTTCAAGTCAGGAGGTAAGCACCATCTGATATGGCATGCTTGCGGTCATGGTTTCCTCCTATAATGTTCAAAACCCTCTAGAAAATATGTTTTCTTTATTAAGCCTCTTGAAATGTAAAGACTCAATTCACACTGTTTGGAAAATGGTGCATCTCCTCAAAAGAATATTTGGAGTAATGTAAAAATAGTGTTGTATTGAAAATGTAATTCATTAATTCCTTAGAAATTGCTTATATATATATATATAAAATTTAGAACATTTTACCAGATGAAATCAAATATAGACAGCTCACCAAACTGCACAATTTGGTGGAAGATATGTTAGATTACATAAACTAACAAACTGATAACTAGCAAAATGCAGTAGAATTTTTTCCTTCTACTATAAAAAAAGGAAATATTACAGAATATTTTCTAGTTTGTTATTTGTGTGTGACTGTCTATTTACAAATGATTGGATGCCTTTGTGTTTATCTACCAATGATGTCTCTGTACATGTCTGCCAAATGAACCACTCTGTAGAATGTATGCATTATACACTTAAAACACTTGGTAGTTCTTAGATTCTAGGTCATTTCACTTTTTTTTAACCTGATCTCATATTCCGGATTGTTATTTTTCTAGTATATTTTTTTTATTTGTCGTATCAATGCTTTCTATTGAATAGAAAAAATAGACTTTTCAATAAACTTAAACTTAAAATTGAGAAGACGCTCTTTATAAAATAAATTGACAGAATTAAAATCATTTTATCTAATATAAGCTAAAATATTCACTTTTCTACACAAAATGAATCTAAATTTCATTTTGTTTCATTTTTCAACATGCTTAACTTCATTCAATAAAATAAGGAACATATTTTCTATCACTATTTTAAATATTTTTTAAATGCAATTCCAAAATATGAGTTCAGAAGAAAAAAGTGACCAGATTTTCTTATGTAGGGCAGCTATAGAAAAAATATATATAAATATTGCTTTATTTGTTTATTTTGTTGAAGTTTTGGTTAATTTTCTTTTTTGTTTCTAGAAAGATCTTTGTTTTTTTCCCTTCAATGGAATGCTTACATAAAACTCTTAGATTTAAAATGTTCCAGAGTTTATTTGCTTTGTTTTTCTGTTAAAAAATGGGTCAAAACTTAAAAATCCTTAATAATATTTTTTTAAATTTCAAAGTGACCTTAAGAAAAAGGAAAAATGAAGTTTTGTCTGGACTGGTTAAGTCCTTAGAATAACTCCTTAAATAATTATTTAATGCTGTTTTTTTTTTCTTTAAAAACATTAGTTTTAATTTTTGTTTCAGATTATTTTTGTTTATATGATAAATGATGCAACTTAAAAAAGCTTTAATTGATTTGATAATAAAGATCTTTTTTATATTAGTAATTACTTTCAAAATGAACAGTTTCATAGAGAATTAGCTGTGAGCAAAATTAAAATTTTCTTGATAAATTATTAATCACTATTTAGGAAAATATAATGATTTAAATAAAGGTAATCTTTCTTTATTTAAAACTTGACCTGAGTAACAAATTGTTAAAGTTTATTTCATCATATTGAAAATAAAAATAGCCAGGAAGGTGAATATTTATTTTTAATTTGATTCCCAAAATAAACAGATATAAATATATTTCTCAACTTTGAAAAGTAACATGTGATATATTGCAAGACATAAAACTGAATTTGGTTGAACTTTGAAAACTTTAGTCCAAAACTGAAATTTTTCTTTTTAAAATCAATAAAATCTTCGATGTTTTAGTTTTTAATTTAGGCTAAAAGCAACCATCGTGAAACTTACTAAGATGAAACTAATGAAGATTGTACAATGCTAATCTTCTGAAATGGGAGAGCCTGCCTACCTAAAAAATCAACATACACAATCCTTGCATTTTATATGGACTTGAACTCTGATTGGTGAAAAAGAATATTCTTACCTACCAAGATGATATAATTGTGCACAACCATTGGAATTTGAAAGCTGAATACTATACAATGGACAAACCCAAACTTCATGAATGAAACTGGGGTGACAAATTAGTTCAGAAGGTGTCAGTATTTGCTCTAGCACAAATTTCCAAGTCCTTGTGATTGATGGTTTGAGTGTACTGTCCTGTTTCAACTACTGATTATACCTGAATATGTATATTTACCCAGAAACCATTACTAGGTTTGTTCAACATTGTTAAAGTATAAATCACAAGTTAGGTGGTAGGTGAAGAAAAACGAATGTGCTTGAGTAGATGTCTTCAACAGGATTAGCTAGCCCTAACCACCAAGCTGATAAACATACTCAGAAAATAACAGATAGTCATTATATATATATATATATATATATATATATATAGTTATAAGGTATGCTCTACATTTATTAGTAAAAATGCTCAAAATCAGATTTAGAGTGCATATAAATATAAATGTCAACACTGTGCAGAACACTGTCTACTTTATATATATATATATATATATATATATATAAATAAACTGAATTTGTAAGTTTACTTTATTTTTCTCATATCTTTACCATTTTAGTGTACAAATGTCAGCATCTTTGTTATGAAGATATTTATAAAATCAAGAGGTGAAAAACTAACTCCATGAAAGAGAAGCATACATCAGTAATAATAATTGAAAAAAAAAAAAAAATATATATATATATATATATATATTCTCACCTGAGAAAATTTAATAATAGTAAGAACTTTACAATATATACTGCCATTTTTGATAGATTGGTAAAACAAGTAAATCAAATAAAAATGTATTATAAACTTATCTACATTTCATGAAATAATAGCTGATGAAAATGCAATGGCAATTTAGTTTTCTACAATTTCAGTTTTCATCATCCCTGATTATTCTTTTCTGATTGGAATTATGAAAAAAAAAAGAGAGAGAATTTTCTATATTGACAATAATATAAAAACATAAATGTGGTTTTAATAGCTGTTAGCATAAACAGTTTATAAGCAAAAACTGTCTAAAAAGAGTTTGGATTTTAACTGAAGCTTCTTCTGTTCAGTTTCTCATAACTTCCCTTGTGAAAGGCATGAAACCATGTTTCTTTGCATTTTCTCCTGTTGCCAGATTCATAACATTTTTAACTCTGGCATGCCATTCTAAATGATGGAGATGAATATAGTTTGATAAAAGATTCCTTTTTTTTTTTTTTGCTATTGGTGCCATGTAACCCATTGTTATCTGTCTCAGGTTGATGAGCACCAGCATGTGACTTTTTTCCTCTAACATGGTTCCCCTACAATATGTGGGGTTAGAGAATAAATCAATTAACATTGATAAGAATTGAATGACTGGATTCTAATACAGCTTGAAATTATTACTATTATTGAAAGAGACATCTCCATGTAATTGATTATGCTTTTGTTTTTTGTTTTTTTAGTCTGTGTAGGTTTATACTTTCACTTTTCTGTGGATTTACTAAGTTAGTAGTGCAATTTATTCATTGCCTGTTACACTTTTGCAATGTACTAAAGTTCATTCCCTATTTGAAAAAAAATGACTAATTCATTCTGGAGAAGTTGCTTGTTTTCACAGGTAAAACAGAAAAATGCATTTATTGATACCTGTGAGGTTATTTTGATTTATTCATTTTCTGCAGCTTATCAAACATTTGCATGTTATTTAAACCATAAAATACTTCTAGACTGTAAGAAAATTTTGGGGATAATAATCAAGCTGGGGGTAAGATGAAGTCAATTTATACCTTTCTCAAGGGTAATTGCACATGAATGAATATAATGAACTTGATGGGAATTGAAACTCAGCTCTCCAGTTAACAATTCTGAGCCATTATCCATTACACCACCTGCACATCCGAGCTCACAGCATTTGATATTCTTAAGCACTCACCCATCTCAACATTGAAACACCAATTCCTGTATGATCTTTGAAGTTAAGCAATGTTATGCAGCTGTAAGCCCCTGTGAGATTCAGGCATGGAAATTGCTTAGAACTACATTTGATCTTAGCCAAAAGGCTGAAAAGTATCAACAAAGAAAATATTGTCAGATATTCTTTATTTTCTAGCATTTGTTACTTATTTAATTAAAAGTTTTCTGGAGATAGAAGATTCCAGTTGGCTTTTTATAATCTATGTGTTGCATCCCTTCAAGACATGGGTTATCATAGCTCTTCACAATTTCCTTTTCTTTGTAGTTCTTAGTAAAGACTGTCTTTCTGCTATCTGTCATAATCCCTGTTCTGTCAACCATTTACACATGTTCATTAGGTAAGTTATTCAATATTTTCTTGTCCTTGCCTTTTTATATGTCCTGTGAGTATCAAATTTTCTAAGCTCTCTTTTCTCATTATGGACCATAGAAATTCTGTCTATTCCTGAGGCTAAATTTTTCTTTTTATTTTTGTTTTCTCAAAAACATTGTTGCTATAAAAATGGATCTACTTAGGCCTTCCAATATATCACCACTGTTGTATATTGCATTTATTATGTTTTGACTGAAATTCACTTCTTCTCAGACTCCAACCACATTTGTTCATTACTAAAAAAATATTGAAATCTGCATATTTACTGAATATAAAGAACATTTGTACAGAATAACCTTTGTTGTCTTTTCCTTGTATGACATGATGGTGTAAGAATTTTAACTTGATCTCAATCAAAATGACTCTTGATAGGGAAATTTGGTTTCATATATTTATCAAAAATATCAAAATCCATTTTGTTCAGTTAAAATAAGTCATTTCTTAATCTGCATGCTTTAGTTTTAAGAAATTGCTCTGAGAATCTCCTTTTTAAAGAACAGCCATTTCCTCACAAGGAAACATTCGGCATTCATTGACTGAACAGCAACAGTTAGTATTGTTGGCAGTTGAAATTTTTCAGGAAAATAGATTTCTCAAGTCTATTCAAATTATTGTTCTTTATAATATTGATGTGGGTTTCCTTCCCAATCTTTTGTTTAAAAAGATGCAAAAAGTCAGTATCTTGATCATGACTTTATTTTCTCTTCTCATTACATTTACTATTCATTTCAGTTGCTGCTGAAATATTCAAGTGATTTTTTTTATTATTTGGCAAAATTCTTTCTTTGTAATTCTGTGGCACTAGTCTATGAGCTCTGAAGAAGGAAAGTATTTAAGACCTACAGGATTAATTTGCTTGAAGCCATTTTTAATCTTCGATTCATGATATTCATAGATTTTTCTGAGACTTTAAAAACATGACACTAGAACTTGGGTTAATATTCTGGCTTTTTATATGAATTCAGGGTATGTGCCATTGCTGTTTTTATTCCAATTCTAGATCATAGTTTCTGTTTTGGAAAGGTTGATTTTTTCAGTTCAAAATCTTATCCTAATCATGAATAATGATGTCATCAGATTTGCCCTCATTATCATCAGTACACTGGTGGGAAAACAAGAAGAGTATTTTCTGTTTTGTTGTATTGTACAGGATCTTGATACTAAGCAAAATCTTATAACCTAGCCTGATATGAGGTTAAAATTAAAGAGTAGAGAGTATACTACTTGAGTAGTGGTTATTGACTGAACGAGAAATCGGAGAGCTGAGTTCAAATTCTAGTTGCATTTGTTGCATTCTCTTATGTTCAATTCTTTTTCCACTTGTGGTTAAATAGCAGGACAGATTGGGTTTTACATCTTTGGTTGGCAGCCAGTCTACCACAGAATGTAATGGCAATCTACTGTGGGAAAATCTTCTGCCCAGTCAATTATGTTTCAGAAGAAATATGATCACCCAAACATGAATCATGTATGGCATTTAACTGACTACTTGAGTAACTGATTTGAGGATGCTAGCTTGTTAACCATTGCTCTACATCATATATAAAAGATATTCACAAAGCTTAATCTGGTACAAGGCTGCAATAACAGGTAACTCAGTGAAGACTAAACTCATTCTATTAAGAAAAGGTTTAGAAAATTAGTTTGTTTCCATCACTCTAGAGCTGACACTTGACAGATTATAATTGCTTATATCTTTATCACAATAATTCTTATTTTCACTTAAATAAACAAATGAAAATGTTTCTCATCACAAAATCAAATACTTCATAATGCTATACATTATCAAGTTGAGAAATTCTCTTGTTCTGAAACCCTCAAGAATCATTGTTTCTAAAAATGTGCCAAAACTATACTCTCAGAACACATGACATTTTGATTCTTACATTTACCTGATCTCTGGCAGTTTCACATATGATCTAGGTTCCTGATGCCTTGAGAGCCAATAATGGTCTAAAATAGAAACCAGATCTCTCATCCTATTTTTTTATCAGATTGATCACTTCATGACACCAAAAAAAAAAAATGATTCTGATTCCACTACACAATACAAATACGTTAAGTTCAATTAGTAACAATGAAAAGGCACTTGAAATAGCCTTATATTGCCAAGCAGAAGCACAAACTGTACCTGTTGTCTTTATGTTTCTATTAACTGTATGCATATGTGTAAACAAATGTTAAACTAGATAACAATAGATCATTATGAGACATTGAATATGAAGGAAAGTTTCTTTAAATACATCAAAAGGTGTTTTGAAAGAATTTAGACAGTGAAAATTGCCACACATACTCGAACAAAGATTTCTTTATTCAATCACTTATAATTATATTGGTAACAATAATTCATGACAAAACAGTAAATATTATAATACATAAAAATTAAAGTAACTATAGAAAATATAACTACAGTATATGATAATGATAAAATTTCAAGAATATATATATATATATATATATATATATATATATATTCCTAGTAGCTAAATTAGTTATTTATTTTCAGTCAGTAATATTGCTTAGATAAATAAATAACTTAATAAATAAAACATGATTTTAGCAAGCAGCTCATTTGGAAAACTGATGTAACACAATCTTCCTACTCTAAATTTTCCACATTTGACTTCATGCTGAATTAGCTACGTTTAGGTCAGCATTTTTAGATAAGGAATTATATTATTTTCTCTTAGGACTCACATGTTCATCTTGTTTATTATGTACATCACATTTCAGCTGGTCTATACTAATAAGGTGTCTGTTGTACTTGACAACTATGTAGAAACAATTTATTCAATCTACACAGATAGATTGTTCTCATTCTACTTTACATATTTAGAGAATATCTCATATTAATCAATGCTTTCACCGAACCAGAATATACAACTTTTCCACACTACCCAACTTCCAGAAAACTAGATATTCTTTAATTCACAAGGCCATGTATCTCTTGTGCATTAGTAGTTTTTTACTTTCCTTTATTAATCAGAAGCTCCAAAATGGTGTTCATTTCTATGCTAGGTCTACTGAAAAACTTATTAGTGCTTAAAATAATCAATCAATCAGTGTTAGTTTCTGGTACCTTGACCAATCCACAAGAGTTAATGATCACACCTTTTACATCCATACATGATCAGGTATGCCTGATTTTGTTGTTTCAGTGATACAATGTTTCTCTAACATTACCTTCAGAAAGTTGTATGTCTTTCCCTTGTTATAAGCCAAAAGTCACTGGGGACCAAATCTAGAAAATAGGGTGGATGTGGGATCATTTCAAAATGCAATGTATGTAGTTTTGCCATTGTTACAATCAACTTGTAACACTGTGCATTGTTTTGGTGTAAGATCACTTTTTTCTTTTTCATTTGTGGCTGTTTTTTGGCAATTTCTTCCTTCAAATGCTCCAATAATGCTATATATTATTCACTATTGATGGTTCTTTTTTTCTCAAGGTAATTGATGAACAAATTTCCCTGCGCATCCCAAAATATAAAGTCCAAAAACTAGCCTGCTGATGTTTGCATCTTTGGTTACTTTGGACAGCTTTTACCTGCTGCTGTCCACTCAGCTGACTGCTGATTTGACTCTGAAGTGAAGTAGTGGATGCAGGTTTCATCCATTGTCACATATTTAGGCAAAACTCCTTGCTACATTGAAACAGTTGCAAACAAAGCTCTGAATTGTCAATGCATTGTTGTTTTTGATTGACTGTGAGCAAAAGTGGCACCCACTTTGAACACAACTTTTTCACTGACAAATGTTCATGCAAAATGGTGAATATATTGCCTTCTGATATGTTCAACTCCTCTGCTATCTCATTCAACTTCAATTTATGATTGGCCAAAATGAGTTTGTGGATTTTTTTGTGTTTTCTGGGATAACTGCCAATTTTGGGGGACCTGAGTGTTCAGCATCATTTCTGTCTGTACAACTGCATTTAAAGTCAGTATACCACCTCTTTCTTAACTGTTGTTTCCAATGTAGTAGAGTCCAAATAATATTTATGCAGCCATTGCTTTGCTTGAACATTATTTATTTTTCCATCAAAAAGCAATGCTTTATAAACACACATAATTCAGATTTTTCCATTGTTTTGAAAATTTGCAACAGTAGCTTCACTTAAATAGTTGTAATTTGTAAACTAATAATCCAATTAAGGCCCAAATTTTGTCACATGTTATTTGAAGATTTTTATTGAAGTATGATTTTTATTAGTGGTGCCATCTATATGTCAGTGCCAGGACTTATTGAGTGATCTGTTATAGTTTACAAAAAAAGTACAGGTTTCTAAAAAAATAACTTAACCTTGAATTTCATTTATTTGGAATGCAAATCTTGAAAGTATATCACAGAAAAAAACTTTAATTTAGAGAAGACCATGTTTGTCACATTAAGGCAAATGAAATTTTACATTTGAATAAAAATCAAGTATAATTTCAGAAACTCATTGTGAACACAGGTCAAAAGAAATATTAAACTCTTTAAAATCATCTGAAGTATTAAAGTTTGTTTCATGGTTGGTACTGAAAGGACGTGCATCATGGTGCAGTGGATATTGACTCAGAATGAGAGATTGAAGAGCTGAGTTTAAACTCCAGCTGAATTCATTGCATTCACTGATGCACAAATACTCTTGGGAAAGATATTAATCCATCTCTTCCTCCTCTAGCTATTGGTTAAATAGCAGGACAGATTGGGTTCTATAGCCTTGGTTGGCAGTCAATCTACCACAGAAAGTAATGGCAACAGACTGTGGGAAAATATTCTGCCTGGTCAGACATGTCTCAAAAGAGAAATGATAGCTCAAGTGTATTTAAAGTCAGGAAAATTTGTCCAAAACTACATAACATAGTGATCATTTTTGAAGTCACAAAAATTTTAAAGCTTGTACAAAGGAACTGAATAGTGCTAGTACTGTATAAAACTTATAAAATTTTATTAAATAAACTTACTTAGCATAAGACGTTGGATAATTATGTTACTTTCCTTCAAAATATAGCATTACAAAAATACAAGATTTTAGTAATTAGTTTTTCAATTGTTATTTTATACTGTATTTAGTTATATTAAGAAGTACAGTTAGAAAGAAATTATCAATCATATCTTAGAAGGAAATAGGGTGAAATTATTTTCAAAATCCTTACTTGATAGCAATCAGCACATTTATTCAGCAGTTATTTATTTTAGCAATTTTACTGACCAACACAAAATACATTCAATTTTATTGATTTTTCAAAAGTATTTTTTGCTGATTTTTCACTAGTTTCTTTCCCTTTTCCCATCCTAGTAGTATTGACTGTCTTCTAAATTAGAAAATAATATTTCCTTAAAAAATCAGCTCACTACAGTTCATATTGTAAATATTTTGACCTACAAAAATGTAGTAAAATAAAACTGAAATATAATAAAAACATTCTTAGAGAATTAATATTTCTGACTTTACAGATTTAGATAGAGTATATTCAAAGTGTACACTCATCTTAATATGAAGGTTACAACATTTTACTCTCTTATCTTATATTCAGTTAGTGATAGACAATTCATTAAAATTTTCCTTTGCATAATGTAAACACTTTTTACTGAAAAATAGTCAAGAATTAGCAGTCAAAATACAAACCTTTCATCACAATTTTTGAAATGTTCCCAAAATTTGTATATTATGTCTGGGTATATAATTGTACAAAAATATATCCACAGTCACAGGTTATTATTTAACATTATAGCAATACTACTTGGAGGTGGGCATGGCTGAGTGGTCAGAACATTAGCATTGTGACTGTGAGACACAAGTTCATATCTTGCCATGGCTAGTTTGTCTTGATAATATTGGCCTTATGAAACAATTCAAGCATGTAGCATTGTTGGAAAGTGCCTGAAAACCATACTACAAGTTGACCCAGGCCTTGTGAATTAAATTAGGTAGATAAAAATCATTGATTGTTGTGTTAACATAAAATCCCAAATCCTTGAGTTTCAGCATACTGGCCTTGTTCAAATTGTTGATCATGTCAGATTATACAGTCTCTCACAGAAATTATAACTAAGGTCTGCTCAGTATAGTTGCAGTCTAACCCACAAACAGGCTCTATGATTGTTGAACAAACACAAATGTGCCTGAGCAGATGTCTGCAACAGATACAAATTGCTAGCTGCTTTACTCAAAAGGAAATTGGTCAGATTTCTAAGGCCAGTTTTTATCTGACAAAGGTGTCACCAAGTTATAAATTGATAAATAAAAAGAAACTTGAAGGACATCTAGTATATGTATTGTTGTATATTAAATAATTCAACTTAAAACTCAGCTTTACAAATTTGTTGCCTCACCATCAGCAGGTACATCTTTTATTTATTACATCAATTATGAACTACTAGAGTTTTATTGCCATCTATAAATGTTCATCAGTAAAAATTAACCAATTTATTTTACAGTAACGAAGAGGTCAAGTCTCAGACTTTCGAATGATTACATAAATAATTTTTCTTATTTAGTAAAACTGTTTATGCGTAAGGTCTTTATTCTTTCATAAAATATATCAAGATATAGAAGAAAGAAATACTGTAACATTTCTCTGAACAATTTGCAAAGCTTTTACTAGTCATATTCATAGTTTTTCACCAGACTTAGCTCCAAGTTCCTTCACATTTTTCATTTTAAATGAGGTATTTTCACAATATGAGGCATGATAAAAGCAGATATAGATTAGATCATCTCAAGTAGTACATTCCTGAATGACTGACAAACATTTTCTTTTATTTTTGATTGAATTACAGAGTGTACTTATTTCAGGTGATCTTATTTTCAACTATTATTAACCAATATCTGTGCATCTTTTTTCAGCCAATCAGAATTCCTGAAACTTGTTTTCCTTTGAACTACTGAGAAAAAAAATGAAATTTTTTTTCTGTAAAACTTTTCTCCCACTATTTTAAGTAAACCAGTCAATACCTATCTTTTTAGATTTACTGTAGACTTTATAAAAAAAGAAAAAATTATTGAAAGAACCTGTTACAGAAAAGTTTTTTGAATTAAAGTTTGTTTCAATCAGTGAAGGAAAAATCAGTTTTGATTGTATATAAGAACAACTACAGCACATTTTGAATCATACAACAAAAATTTATGAGGTACAATTTATTATCAACCAAAATAGTCTCTACAAACCTTCAAAATGCATCCTCATTTCCACCTTCAAAATTCAGATGAATACTATTTAACCACATACATGTACATATGCTAATGTAATGTGTGAGTTAAAGTGCGTGAAACTGTTGGTTTAAATTTATACAACTTAAGTTTAACCTAAACTATGTCTATCTGATTCATTTTTTTTGTATTACAATGCTGTCTACTCTGTAAAAGACCTGACAGTCACTCAAGATAGTGGGTTACAGAGTAAGAGGTACAGTTTATGGGGAAATGTGGGGAAGATATTGGTTGATGTTAGACTTGAAAAGATTAAGTTTTTAGTGATAGGGGAGACATCCTCTTGGGAGTTGGCTATACAAAGCAGCAGTTCGTAGGTAAAATCTGCTTGAGTGAAACTTACATCTCACTAGTGGAATATGGAATGGGGGTTGTTCAGTACAATGTTTATGGTGGGTTTAACTGTGATTGTTACAACTAGTGGAACTAAGGAATAGAGTTTGTCTGAATACTTTCCATGGAAAAATAGCAATAGAGTAGCAAGAGGCTTGTAATATTTCATCTGTGGGAGAGAGGTTGTAGGATGGAAAATAATTCAGCACCCACAAGGATGTAGATATACTTTTGGACTATCAAGAGTGGAAAGTGAAGACAGAGTAGCTCTTACCCATATATGGTAACATTACTCTATATTTTGCTTGATCTAACTCTGGTAAAGGTAGGAGGTGGCAGAAGAAGTCAAGTATTTACTGAAGTGATACAGGGAACCAACCACTTTTTCAACATCGTTAGCGATGACACGTATATCTACTTGAGTTCTGGGTTGTGTTTTGCTCCGTTCATCATGATAGGTGAAAATTCAGGGTTCACTCAGTAATGATGGAATGTCAATGCTTGTTAAAAGAAGAATCTTTGATATACAAAAAATGTGGATAATTATCCAAAAATATAAGTTTTAATATTGTTTCATGCAGATGACACTGTTTTGATAGCAGATGCATAAAAAACTGCAGAAACTTCAAGAAAAGATATTAAAGGAAAGCAAGAAAAAAGAAGCAAACCATCAATTGTAAGAATATTTATTGTATGGCTGTCAAAAAGAGAAAACACCCAAGATGCAAACTACAAAATAGTGATGTCAAAATCAAACAAGTACAAAGATTAAAAATGATGCTTAATCAAACAAGTACAAAGATTAAAAAAGCTTAAGGAAGCATTTTAACAGTAGGTGAAAAATGTGACACTAAAATTGAGAAAAAGGTTTTTGGAAAGCTAAACAAAATATTATGAAACAGGAAAATTCTCTTAAAACTAAGAATATGTAATATCAATCATTCTATAGGGCAGCAAATGCTGAAGAAATTCCTCACAGATAAAGAAAAGACTTAAAACATCATGCTGTTCTACAGAAAGATGCTGAAAATGCCATGGACATAGCAAAAAGGAAAATTTAAGAAAATGGCAAAAAAATGATACATACTTATAAACAGAAAGTGAGTTGAAATTTCTGGAACTTGTAATCAAAGAAGAGGATATATTGAAGGCAAACAAACAAATGGGAAAATCCCCCATATACTGAAAGGACATAGCACATAGAAAAAAAAACCCATGACTAAAAAGAAGCATTCTTATTTGTAGGTTCATGTAAAAAAAAGCAAAAGGGTGTTGCCTAGTTATGGTGCAGTAAATATTGGCTCGGAATGAGAAATCAGAAAGAGCCAAGTTTGAATTCCAGTTGAATTCATTGCATTCACTAACACACAACCTTGGGAAAGTTATTAATCCATCTCTTCTCTCTTCAGTAATAGGTTAAATAGCAGGATAGATTGGGTTCTATAGCCTTGCTTTGCAACCAGTCTACTGCAAAAAGTAATGGCAACCTACTGTGGAAAAATCTTCTGCCCAGTTAGTAATGTTTCTTTCAAGACATGATCATCCAAACATGTTTCATATATGGTACTTAGTTGACTGACTATATAAAATGCACTTTGAAAGTTATTTTTGTTTTTATTGAAACAATGTCAAGTCTGGTCAATACCTAGATGGGTGATTGTTTGGATGTGCAGTTGGTGTAATAGATAATAGCTCAGAATTCTTAATTAGAGAGTAGACTTTCAATTCCCACTGGGTTTGTTATATTCATTTACATGTAAATACCCTTGGGAAAGGCATGAATCTACCTCTTCTCTTCCCAGCTATGGGTTAATTAGAATTATTAATACTTGTATCACTAAACCATTAAAGAAAGATTCTTACAATCTAAAAATATGTTCTGGCTTTAAATAACCTGCAAAGGGTTGATAAGCAAAAAAACCATTCAGACAATTAATGTTAATACTTTTGAAAATCAACCCAAATCACTTGTATATCTTAGTATATTTTGAAAATTTTTTAAAAAATTGTTTGAAGGATTTGAAATTAAATGGTAATTGATCCTTGTTGGTGAAATCTTCTATAAAGATAAAACTAAATTGCTTCTCGGTTGATATTTACAAAATCTGATGTAATTGATGCTAGATGTACAAAAGTTTGTTGGCAGAACTTTGAAAGCTTATCCAAGTTTATATTCATAACAAGTGACATACAGGAATGAAAACAAAAATAAAACTAAATATGCTAAATGAATAAATTAGGAATTGAATTACTTATCTACTGTAACTATTTTGTTAATTTAGCTTTGTTCTTTTATGACAACCATTATTAATATTTGCAACTTCCTGCTCATGAGAGACAGCTACTTACATATGTATCAGTAAAATTAGCTAGCATTACAAATATCTAGACAGATTGGCTATTTTCCATAATACTGAGAGGTTATAACCTCTAACCAGGTGCCAAAACCAAGCTCTCTCTCTCTCTCTCATACATATAAGTTATACTAAGAGACTCAAAGAAATATTTTTCTAGCCTCTTGAAATGGCCACCACAAACCCTTGCAATATTTTAAGTAGAATCAATCAAAAGTCAGCAATTCTTAAAAATATACAACAGTTCATCCTTTTTCCTTTCTCTTTTGCTTTGGTGTGTCTCGTATTTCTTTCTCTCTCTTTTACCTGAAATGATGCTCTGTAAGTTTCTTTCCTGTACACTTTATCTGTTTACTTCGTATATGACTAAATGCTAGTAGAAATGTGTTTGATAAACATTTTTCAAATGTCTCTTCTCTGGAAAAAAAAATTTAGTGTGGAGAAACTTTTTCAATTTCTTCTCCCTGCATATATTTATTTTATCTTCATCTTTTTTTCTCTCCTCATTCTTCTTCTTTCTCTATATTTTTCTTCTTTACCTCTTTTTTCTTTTCTTCATCTATTTTTACTCTCCTTTCATTCTATCACTCTCATTTCCATCTCTCATTCTTCTTATCCCTTTCTTTATTCCTACATTTCATTTCTTTCTAATCCTTTCTCATCTCTTATTGACGTTCTTTCCCTATTCTTCTCTCATTATTTTCTTACTCCTCCCCTTACTTTTAATTTTGTCCATCTTCAAACTCTTTCTTATCTCTTTACCTTTACTCTTCTATTCTTAGCTTCTTTTTTTTCTCCTTCAACCAATCAATTTGCTTCTAGTTTATTTGATATTCCAACTCTTTTGCAGTGAGTGTTCTTTTTGTATTGTGATGGTCGACTTGATATTTTTTTTACCTTCTCTTAGATGTACTCTTCTGTATTTGTGAACAAATTTAGTCCAGTCAATTTATTTTTCTGCTATTTTCTCTCTCTCTCTTCAAATATGAACAGAAAAAATATTTATTAAACCAAGAGAACCAAAATGACAAAGTATGAGACAGGGAACTGGAATAGTCAATAATTAAATATGATATGCAAGACAATACCTTAAATGACACCATGACAGCAAGATATGATCAGGTAAAGAACCTTCTCAAGTTGCAAGACCATAAAGGCTACAAAAACAATTTATAAACAGAAAAGCATTTTGTCTAATTAGTACAATTGTTAGGAATTTAGTCTAAGACTTTCATGGAGTTTATGGTGTGGGTCTCTTAATTGCAACTATTCAATATCAGTGCAAGCAGTTATTTCTTGTTGATGGAGTGTTTATAAAGTGTTCTTCCTGTTATTTGGCTGTCAAGGACTTTATGTTGTATCTTGAGGAATCAAAGAGGAGTCCACTTTCTTCCAATTGTTCAGTGATGAAGAATCTAATGTCAAAAGTTTAAACTTTTTGTTTCTAAAATGGGCCTCTTCATTTCAACAAAACTGTTGTGAGTTCAGGGTTTAAGATTGTTTATATTTCACACTAATGTAACTCAAAACAATATTCAGTCTCATATATATATAGTTTTTTTATTTGTTTTAACATAATTTTTTAATACATACTTGTATTTGAGTAGATATTCTGTTTTTAATTAAACAGTATATTTATATATATAACTATCAGTCTGAATATTTTAAAGAAATTTTATAAAAGTATTTCATTTGGCAAGATTTGAACCTGCAACTCTTAACAACATAGAGGAAGCACTCAGTTGAACTGATGCATCTTAGACCACTTGACCATGAATGATTTTACAATCCAAATTAAGCCTTATAAACACAATTTTTTGAGTCCTCGTAAATACTTATATCTGCTCTGAAGTGTATTGTAATGCAAACAAATGTAAACAATGTCACAGAAAGTTTTGGAGATTAACAAAATGGATTAACAACTGATATATTTGTTTGAACATTATTTTTAATAGATACTTGTATTTGAGTAGATAATTTGTTTTTAATTAAACACTATATATATATGTGTGTGTGTGTGTTTGTAGAAACAGAACTAGGATAAAATCTTGCACAAAGTAAGGTAGATCTTGCCTGACAAAGAATTTGTTATAATGATTTGAGACAAGCAGACTGCTTGATAATTACTGTATGATTCTGCATACAGCAACTTTAAGGAAGTCACCAAACACATTCTATGGTTTGACCTAAGTTTTCAAATGAAGTTGGGTTAATAAAACACAAAGTCACAAGTCATCGTAATTGAGGGTTTTAGTGTAATGGCCTTTGTTCACCTGGTGATTACATCTGATTATACACATTTTCCAGTATAAACTAAAGGTAAGATCTGCAAGTGTTGAACAAACACAAATATGCCTGAGAAGACGTTTGCACCAAAGATTTTCTTTATTCATGAGGTGCAGAATAATGTTTCAAGATGACTGACACTTGTATTGATTTTTCTTTCTTACGAGCTATTCCTTTTGGTTGTGTTAATAGAAATCCTAGATATACATTGATTATTTTAAAGTCTTTTGCTTTTAATGAGGGATTATATATATATATATATATATATATATATATATTATGGAAAGTTCTGGAGATTAACAAAATGTAATTAACGACTGACATATTTCATTTATTTGTTTAAATATTATTTTTAATCGATACTAGTATTTGAGTAGATATTCTGTTTTTAATTAAAGAGTATACTTATCTATATAACTCTACTGGCCTGAATATTAATGAGAAATTTTGTTAGAAAATGTGCATCTTTCAGCAGGATCATCATGAGATCAATTGATGGCTTTCCCTATATTGTTAGGGGTTGCAGATTTGAATTCTGCCAAATGACACACATTTTCATAACAAAATTTCTCAAAAATACTCAGGCCAGTAGAATTATACATATAAATATACTTCTTAATTAAAAACAGAATATCTTATCAAATACAAGTATTGATTAAAAATAATGTTCAAGCAAATAAATTAAATATATATAAATATTTATTTATTTATATATATAGAGAGAGAGATATCCCAAGAAAACATCTGTTAACAATATCAGTGGTAAGTTTCTGTAAATTATCCCAGTTGTTTTTCACAATATTGTTGGAAAATTTTTTTCTTAGTTTAAAACTTTGTTTTTAAATATATTGAATTTAAAAAGCAGTGCTTACAGATGGTCTCCTGACTCATTAGTATTTTTTTAATATGAAAATACATTCTTTAAAAAAACTGAAAGAAAAGGTTAAGAATAAATATATAAGTTTTCTAAATGATGTAGTAAACAATATTTAAAAAATAGACAAGTTTTAAAAACACTTTCACCAATGTGTAAGATTCACAATCAATGTTTATAGACTTAGAGTATAAAGATGAGTATATTGTGGTCATCATATACAATCAATTGAATTGGAATTTTGATGTAAAGCAAGTGATTTTACTTTGCTCTTCATATAATTTCTAAGATTCAACAGTCAGTTCTTATAAATCACAACCAGAGATTCTAATGATATTACAATCTAATACCAACCTCCAACCCAACAGGTTACTCTTCAGTTATTTCCATTTCAAAGATTTGATTACTGCACTCCAAGAGATGCCAGACTTCTTTGATTCTACTTCCAATCCAATTGTTTGGTCCAAGAGACATTTTAGAAGTAAGATGAAAATTATCACACACAGAGAATAACTATTTGTTCATTGGTGAATCAAAAATTATACACAATGTTAAATACCTTTGTTTTCTAATTTTTACCATTTTTCCATCAATGTCTAAAGACAAGGTGTAATTTAAAAAGACCATTAAGTGTATTTTTTTATTGTTAATTTTGTTCTTCCAGAACATATCTTTGGATAAACAAATTTTCTTCAATCTTTGTGCATAGCCAAGATAGAAACAGAAATGAAGCAAAAGATTTTTTTCATAATTGTTTCACTCCAACCAAGACAGTACTACTGCTGATGTGCAGGGGGTTACATAAGAGGAGAAAGAGGAACAGGTCACAGGGGTGTCAGAAATGGGTAAAAGAAGGATAGGAACACCCTAGTGTGAAGAAAACTGCATGAAAGTAAAGTGGAAAGAAAGAAGAACAAGATAGAAGGGGTGTCAGAGAAAAGATGGGAGTCAAGGAGATAAAAGATGGCAATTGACATTGCATTTAGATTGTAGCTATCAGGGAAGCAAGCATATTGAAGGGAGTTCCACAGGCTGGAAGTGTGAGAAAAAAAATCTGCTAGAGTAGAAATTGTGGTTACATTTGATTAGTTTCACTGTAAAAGGGTGGGACCTAGTTACCAGTCTAGTAGCTAGAGTAAATTCATGCAAGAGAGGCACTAAGGAGCTAAGCTTGTTGAAGCAGAAGCTGTTGAAAACCTCAAAATGAAAAGCAGGAGCACCCAACCAGATGTGACAGCAGTATTCATATATATGATACCACATATTTTCCTCTTTAAAAAGTAACCATCTTTTTGGTTAACACCTCAACAGAAGAATCATTACCAAATACTATAATATTGTATGATAATCACTGGAAATAGACTAACTGGGAGGAACTACAATTAAAATACAATTTAATATTAAAAAGAGAAGAAAAAAAAAAGGAAGAAAATGGCTAAAAAACCAGAATAAACAGTTTTGTATTTTAATTGTAGTTTCTTTTCTTCACCCAGTTTCTCTATTTTCTACAGTTATCATTATATTATGCTTTTTGGCATCAATTCTTCTGATGAGGTGTTGGCCGGAAAAAAAAAGAAGTTAAATTTAAAAAAGAAAAATTTGCAATGTTTTTCCTTTTAAAAAACATATATGTGTGTGTGTGTGTTTGTTTAATTGTGATAATGTTTAATGCCAAGGTTGTTTTTTTTAGTGGTTTTACTGATAAAATATATTTTGGCAAGCTGGTTTTTATTGTAAAGTGCTTGATATCAACGTAGAAATAGAGATTAATTAGTACAAAGAGTTTGTCTCTTTAACTTAGTAGATTTATGGCAACTTTGAAATTTTGTGAGGACACCGTTATGATGTTCTCACTCATCAGGGCTGTTTTTACTATATATATATAAGAGAAACAAATGAGGAGGTAGAGGAGTACATCCTTCATTAGGATCCCTTGAATCTATGCTCACAGGTATGTTAACTCAAACAGGTGTACCCACTAAATATAATGTTTATTATAGTTCTGTCTGAATCTGGGATGAGGAATTAAAATTATTTATACTATTTATATTTGAACTATACTTATATACGTAGACGTAGACAATATTCAAAACATTTATAGTAGTAAGAATTAATGTGAGATCCCTTAATTGCTTAAAAATTACTTTACATTCTGGGTACAAAATAAATTTACACATAAACTTTAAAAAGTTTCACTGACAGATGTGCATTTCTTAAATAGCATTGTTTTATCATGACAGTTTTTCCATGACCTAATTGGTAGGGAACACTTTAGCGCAGAGGATAGTTTAGCAATGTAAAAAGTAGAAAGCTGGTGTTAGTAATCTCTGCATAACTGCCATGAAATAATTAGGACATTGTATAAATGTAGATAAAGCTGCAAAGAGTAACAGACTCAGAAGAGGAAATATTGTTGGAATGAAGACAATAGATATTTGAGATGAGTTGATCTCTCAGAAAAATCTTTGACGATAGATATGTTTGTGAAAGTCAAAAGTTATTCATTTATTGGAATAAAGCACTTAAGTTGAATTCTGACCATGTTCAAAAGTGTGTAACATTTGTTATGGTCATTTAAAATAAAGTAATGCATGAATGTTGCAAGTGCTTATTCTGTCATATTCAATCTGTTGTTTTCATTCAGATTATCCCAGTATCTTGATGTCTTATCCAGCTCAGTTCAAGAATAATAACTACATATGTATTAGATGTACATATAATCAGGGACCAGTTTGCTTTATTGAAAGCATTACTATTTTCAGAAGAAACAAAAGGAAGAATATCAGCCTAGGGTGTTTAAATTTTTTGTATTGTTTTTTTAAATCTTTTCTGAGTTACTTTAGGCCAAAAAATATTTTTAATTGTAAAAATAATTATTTTTTGTAAGTGAATGTTGCATTAACAATTGAGATAATAATTTTTCCAGATACATGTCCTAGTATTTAATCCATGGGCAGGGAAGATGAGTTCATGCCTTTCCCAAGTGTATTTGTATATAAGTGAACATAAGAAACCCAATTGGAACTGAAACAATATATATTATTATCTCATATACATATATGTAAATGAGATAATGACATTTTTATATATCAAGAACAATACTAGGGAAAAATATATGACAAAGTGGAAAAAGTTTTCTTGTGATGCATTTCATCCTTTAGGACTTCATTGGACTAAATTTGTTATGTTTGTGAGACTACATATGTGTATAAATGAGGTATAATGGGAATTTTTAATTTTCTTTTTAATCTAGCCAATTTCATTTAGATTCTTTTTCTTTCCATCACTTTTGTTAGTCGATATCACACACTGTAGTAACAGAAGTTCCGCCAACAATGGTAAAATATTGTAAGAGCCAGGGCCTAAATTTACTGTACATGTGTTTGTGAACAAAGGACTCTCTAGACATTTTCTTTGGTGAGATTAAAAAAAAAATAAAATTAAAAGTGTCAGCATCTCTTGTTGGGGTATGTGTGTAGTCTCAGTGGCATAACAAATTTAGTCCAATGACATCCTAAAAGACAAATCACATCACAAGAAAAAATTTTTCACTTTGCCATATATATATATATATATATGTGTGTGTGTGTGTGTGTTCTTGATATGAAAGAGAAGGAAAATTTAATTTTTTTATTTAGTTTTCTAAAATTCTTTTGTTTTTTTGTTTGATGGGAGTAAGTGAGTTCAAAAAATGTTAATATTGTCCATTGTTCCTTGTCCCAAGCACTTTCAGACACTTCTTTAACCATTTTTGATATAAGAAAATTTTTGCACTCTTACATTTGTTTTTGTTTGATGTGAGTAAGAATGCTAGACAATCTAAATAAAAAATTAATTTACTTTTTCTTGTTTATCATATTCAACAAGATATGTTTAAAAGAAAGGTTGTTGTCCATATATATATATATATATATATATATAGGATCTTTACATAGTGCTGTACTTAATCTAGCCTTGTGCCAGATTAAGCAAATCTTAGTAACTCTCAATAAGAACATCGGTTTGAACTATTAAGTTAAAGAAAGGATTAATAAGGAATCAAATTTTATCCATTAAATTTAGTAATGCTTAATCTGAACAACTTATAAAATTTTATGAAAAACAATGAACTGGTTAATTTTTATTGCTAGAGACTGAAATCACACTTCCTTTACTCAATAAATATGCAATATCTGTCCATGACTGCCAGCTTTTGTATAATCGTCTCAGTATTTCTGAAAAAATTCAAAGACACTTTAATTTCTTTGTTACACCCTTGGAAACTTATTGATTACCAACATATTCCCACCAAAGGTTTACAGCAACAAACAGAATGTAAAATGAGGAGAGAATTTTACCTTGGAGGGAAATTTCATCTTCAAAATGATTTAATCTCAAGTGCTAACGATTTTCTCTCTATGAAAAAAAAAATATTTATTTATAGTATTCATGTGAGAATCTGGTCAAAAGTATGGTTTTTCTTTTCATTTCAAGTATTAAAAAATAACTCATCATTTCAAACACTTGGCCAGAGGTCATCAGTTCTTCAACTGCCTGTAAGACTCATTCAAACTCATTGAGAAAAAGGAAGTTTTATAACACTCATACTCAGAATTAGAAAGAGACAATTGAAATTTCTTGGCCATAACGAAGAAGGAAGGCATGGAGAAATTGACTTCACAGGGCATATCAAGAAGAAGGTAGTAGGCCACATACATGAGAATCTTGTGTGAATGGATGCCTGAATGGTCATACAGGGGGCTTGGCAATGGGAGAAACACTGCTAAGAGACACAAGGAATGGGAATCTGTGGAAAGCTATGATAAGACTTGCCTCATAGAAAACTCATGATAAACTGATTTTGGACTCTTTCAGTAAGCTGAAAGACAAATGAATCCCCAAAGTTCATTTTGTTTACTATATTGGAGGATTAAAATCTGAAAGGGAATATCTGATTTCTAAAACCTCAGTGGACAAAACATTTTAAAAATGTTTTTGATTTTGCTCAGTAAATAAACTATATTAGATTAATTTGTTTACACATATAAGAACTGTTGCCATGTGTAATGTGTAATGGAAGCTACAGTTGTAATATGCCTAGGGATAAATACCCTGTTTTATATTGATGCTTGAATTGAAAGAACAAAGAATATTGTTTTAAAACTTAAGTTATGTAACAGATATTTTGTGATGAATATCATTGTGGAAAGTGAATTAGGCAAATTCAATTCCCACTTGATTCTCTTTTGTTGCATTCTTTCTCATGCTTTTGGAAAAGGCATGAATCCATCTTTCTCCAGCTATGGAATAAATAGTAGGACAAACTAGGCTCTCTTGGTTGTGGTGGCAACCAGTCTAAGTGAAAGAAAAATTAAAATTAAAACCAGCCTGAAGAGGGTTGGGCTTCATCAGACTATCTTGCACAAGAGACACTCTTACTGCTATGGCTGCAGTAAATATGGTGTCCCTTAGACCCTAATTGGTTATAGAGCATGCACAACTACTGAAAAAGTATAGAGGACTTGGAGAAACTAAACATACATGCTTTTACTACATGCACAATCTTATTTCTAAATTATCTTTTACACTTTCTCCCCAATTTTCACGGCTTGCTCATTTAAATATTGGTCCATGTAAGTGATTATGTGCAAGAACTTTTAACTTCCTTTTCTGTGTAGTTGTGTATTATTGGAGTAAAATGAAAAGTAGATATATCAGTTGGTTTAAAAGTACATGAAAAATGAACTCTCAATGGTAATTTTAATGATGAATATAGAGCATTGGATGGATCTGACAGCTAACCTTTGTGAAAATAGCCAAAATGACTTAGAAGAAAAGAAATTAAAGTATTTGTCAAGCACTTTAGGCATTAAAATTACAGATCTCTTCAAAGTTGATGATGGTATCAAAAAAATTCATTTAATTATTATAAATTCTTGGATAAGTCATCACAAAGAAAAATATATTCGTGCAACCTTCTGCAGAGTGAACTGTTGTGCACCTAACCAAAAATATCTTCAAAGAAACCCAATTCAGGAAATGAGCCCCAGATTCTCTAAATATTAATCTAATAGATAACATTAAAAGCAATGCAGATATAAATTGAAAACAACTTTCATAGATCTCTGGGAAGAAAAAATGAAACAATAGAAAACTTAAATCAATGGTTGAAAAACTAACACAGACTAGGGAATATCTAGTAGCCCATATTAAGAGATAGTAAATTTATTCAGGCATATGAAGTATTTTACTATTCAGATATTTGTCTCTAGGACTTCTGCTTTTAGATTAATTTAGAAATACAAATGTATGTTGCATTTTACTTGCATCAGAAAACATATTACTATCAATATTTTAATAAGGATATTTTAAGCAGAAATGCACATGATGGATAGCTCAAAGAAATATATTCTGAAAATTTTATCAATATAAGCTGGTTAATTATATGTATAAAATATACATTTAACTTTCTAGAGATATATATTTTGTTTATATATATAATGTATACTTAGAAAGTATCCATTCAAACAAATTCTATTAAAAATCAACAAATATGTTTAGTTTGTTTAATTACCTGTTACATACTTTCAATTTGGGCATAAATGTTATTGAAAATTTAAATTAAATTTGTTTTGAGCCTTGAGAGACACTTGCATCTATATAGAAAGATCTAGATGAGTGTTCATTCAAGACAACCTTAATTTCTTGATTTGATAAGAAAGATTTGGCAAAATCCATAATTCAGCCAGAAACACTGTAAACTTGTGAAGGTCAGCATGCCAAACCCTGTCAGATACCTCCAAAATATTTTAAACTGCACAGATTCTTTTGGCAATATATATGGTCTTTTTTACCGATGACAATATTTGGCAGCAGAAAATAAGTTATCTTAAAACACAGCGCTACTCATGGCTAAAACATCCAATGCCCAATTAACATGGTTTTCGACAATGACCCCAGTATCAGAATTCTGTGGAGTCATCCACTATGGAGCATTTGACTAGCCTCTACAGCATGCTGGGTTCTACTCTCAGCATAACTCTTCGCTCCCATGAAAACAGCAACTCTTCACCCCACTCAATTGACAACACTGACAGAAAATTTCATCATGGACATTTTACACTGGTTCTTAAAGTAAAACTTGGGTTGTACAACATCATGTGTGCCCTCAGAACTGTTAAGACATTTGCAGTTGACATAGAGAAGTGAAAAACATTATTGGAAAATTAGAGAAATTCAATTAAAAAAAAAAAACAAATTAACCTTTGTTGATTGAATTTAGTAAACCTCAATCTATTTCTCTCTCTCTCTCTCTATATATATATATATAGAGAGAGAGAGAGAGAGACACACACAGACAGACAGAGGGGAGAAAAAATTAGATATATACATACATTTATATGTACAGTCACACACTATTACATTTTATTTAATCTCTATGAGATACAAAATTTTACAATAAACATTAAAAAAATAGTAATCACAGTTTCTAATCCTGTTTAAGGGTTGGTCTCAAATATCATACAGATTTAATAATGAATAAAGTCCATATGACAATAATTTACATCTAAAATTTTGATTAGTTTTGTAATTTTGAAAAAGAAAAATATTTTGGTATTAAATTTTTGGGGTTTTCATTTTGATTATACAACTTTTTCCAACTGAAATTTCCATCAAGTTTCAAAATGATACAATAATAATAATAAACATAACTAAACAAAGATAAATGCTAACTAAAGAAGGCTGGAGAGTGACCCAACCAAAACTTTATTAAAATAAACATGAAAAAGGAAGTGTATTCCAAAATATTCACTGGCTACTAAAAGTTGTAAAATAAGAACTTAGTCTCAATAAGTAAGAATCTCCTCCCTCTCCCCACAAAATGCCAAAACACTAAACTTCCTTATATTTCAATTTCAGATATTTGTCTTTTTAACAACAATAATTTTTTTTTTAACTCACTCATGACATTTTTTTAATTTATTGAAATGAATTTTGTTTTTAAATTCTGACTAAAATCTCAAAGCAGTGTCTCTGAAGGGATACTGACCAAGAAGTTTGAAAAGGATTTTGTGGTATCTGAGGACTTTGTTTTGACAGTATACATAGTTTGTTTTTTAAATATTGAAAACTGTATTTGTCAGTGATTGGAAATCTTAAGAGTTGTCATTCAATACCAAATATGATACATGAATTTTAGAAAAAAATGTATCCAAAACACAAAACACTAACCAATTTTTTTCCAATCTTAAAAATTAACAAATTTTCTTTTCTTTTCAGGAATTTCTACAAATGGTACCCTTTATTTTTTCTGTTTTGTTCTTCCCATGCTGCTTGTTTGAATTGTAGTGTTTTTCTATAAAGTAGACAAAATGTGAAATTTGCTTCATGCTTTCTTTATAATTATCAGAAGTTTTGAGAGTTATATTTGATAACAAAAATAAAAGTGAAATTATTTTGTAATAACTGTTTCATTAATTCTACTTATATGCATTGTGAAAAACATTTATTGCAATCAAAATGCAGCAAACTCATTCAAACAACAAATTAAACTTTCAGAATTATGTTTATCATATCAAAATTGTATTAATTTTAATTTGTTTTTTAGGTTTGGAAAAGAGATTAAATCTAGATGCCATTTTTTTGTTTTTTTTTCTGTTAACAAATTTTATGAAGATTTTGAGGAAAAAAAATCAGCTCAATAAATACTGATTTAATAAAAATTAACAAATATATGAGAATGACACTTCCTACAGAACATTGGTTATCAATTGTGCAATGAGACTGATCTTCATTCAGTGCTCTACATTTTTGACCTTGTGCCAGTCTAATCTTAGTCAATATCACAAAGAATAAACTTTACTTGGTTTAATATCTTAGTAAAACATGTAAAGCTAATTTTTGAGATGCTGGGATGAGAAATCATCAATTACATTCAGACTAATGTCCTCATCTTTCTGTTTTGGTTCTTAGCTCTTCAGATGTTTATCAATTCAGGTCACTTTCAGGGAATTTTGAACTGAACACTTTATTTAAATTTCACTGCTCATGCCCAGAGATATCTTATCTTATTCTTTCTTACTACTACCTCTGCATGTGGATTAAATCATTGGTTCATGATATGGTAAGTGTGAGTTGAATTCTTCATCCAGATAGTACAGACTAATCAGGGTCAACAATAACTAGGCAATACTAAATAAGAAATAGTATATCACTAGATATGGACAGTAGAATGAGAACAATTTACTCCTGTAGATTAAATGAAGTGTTTAGTTCAAAATTCACTGAAGGTTACCTACATTGAAAGAAAGGCCAGAGAGAACAATAGCCAAAATGTAACAGCAATGAGGATATTAGTTGAATACAAATAATGTAATCGATTAAGCTCAATTTTCTGAGTTTTGAACATACATTTTTGAAATCTGAGCCTGAATCATTTCATATATTTCCTAGATTATATTTTTGTTTACTTGACTATATGAAATATTTGCCATTTGACCATATGTATATTTTGGGTACTAGAATAATTTGTTTGCCTCAGAATCAAGACAAAGCTTGTTTTTTGAAGTTTAATTAACACAAAATTAAATTTACAATAATTTAAAAAATATATTTAGAAAATTTGTTCCGTTTTTATAACAATATTTTGTTTCCAGTATTTAGTAGTAAAAAGAGAAAAAAAAACTATATTTTTATATGAAATACATAATCCTTGTTCAGTGATTTTTTAAGGAGCTAAGATGGATCCCTGCCTTTCCTCATCCAGTGATGCTAGAAAATGAAATGAAAAAGAAATCAAAACATTCATTGGAGTATTGACTTTCTTAAAAGAATATCTAAATATATTTTTTAACATTAGAGTTAGAAATTCATCTTAATTTATTAGCAGTTTGCTATAAATCCCGCAAACAAACAAAAAAATTTCAATATTCATAAGTCTTTTTCTTTAGATTTTGTCAAAGAGAAAATAACTTCATATGTAAATATTTCAACAAGAATTTTAAAAAGTACCTTTGATATTTTTTTATTCTGATTATATAATCCAACATTAAATTTGAAAGCTGAAAAAAAACTACTGATACATTAGAAGCCTTTGTCTATGTAGAATTGTTATTTTTTATATGGTTTCAAAGTTTGAAGTCCTTAAAATTTACATCTTAATTGTCGATGTTTTTCAAATATATATAAACAAAAATATTTTCTTTTTGGCACTATAATGATATTTAAACACTGGCATTATTTCATTTCATTTATTACTATACACTCAACGACAATTTTTAAAATTTTTTTTTTTGTTCTGTTTTCTTTTTGCAGGTCCTGTCACAGGAAGTATACAGATTCTTCATATAGCTGTAGGGACATCTATATCATCATTCTTCTGTATAATTCTGGTGATTTGTGGGTTTTACCACCGCAAAAAATTTGGCGATCGCAAACCCCCAGAACAAGACCATGTCGAGGTGCGTTATGTTTCGTCATCAGGCTGTAATACTACTGACAGACTACTGACACAGGAGAGTCCAAAATGCCAACGTATTTCCATTGTATGACTATTGCTACAAATAGCTGCTACACAAAAAGACAGCAATAACTTTGGAACAACCATCCACTGGATTTTGACAATAAATATACCGATGATTCTGATGCTGACAATCAACTGTTCTGTTGCTGCTAAAAACAACATTATTATTATTATTACTATTAATATTATTACAATTAATATTACAACCATTCTTAATACTATCACTAAAACTGTTTTCATTATTTGGAGTGAGGTACATACCCATCTCTACAAGGAATTGTGTCAGGACCATTGATTCTCCATAATTTCCTTGCTACTTTCATTATCATTAGTACTAATAGGAACCCCCCCACCAAAAAAAAAAAATTAAAAAAAACAAAAAAAAATAGAAGAAGAAAAAGATTAAAAAAATCAAACTATTACAGCAGCAACAACTCAAACCAACTGATTGTTATGTTGGAACAAAATAAAACTATCGGTTAGTACTATTTACCAACATCTTTGTTGTGGATGGTAATTTTTTGATGACGTATATTTACTTACGTCAAAGAAAAAAATTGAATAAGATGAAATTGTAAAGACACATACAAAGTTGCATGGATTGGTGAACAGAAAATTTTGGGAACTCTAGCCAATGGTCAGCTTTTTTTCTAGCCAGTGGTCAAGTTCATAGAGTAGGAACAGATCATGGAGATAATAATAATAATAAAAAACATGTTTACAGTTACTGACTGATAAGATTTGGAGAGATAATGGAAGGAAGGACAAATTGACAAAAAAAATAAATAAGAAACTCTTTTTTTTTTTTTTAAATGAAGAAAAAGAATGGTAATTTAAAAGAAAAGTTCTTTTTCTTTGACAAAAATGAAATGTTTTTATCATTTCTGAAAATCTTTTACTGCAAGGGAAAAAAAAACTATTACAAGCCATGACAGATGCTAACATAACAGCCATGATTACAACTGAATCGTATCATGAAAGTTGCTAACCCAACTAAAGCAGCTACTGAAACAACTTCCAATGGTTTATTCATCATCATGATAATCATCTCCATCTTTTATAAAAGAATTTTTAAATGTTATAAATCTGACTCCAAAAATCACAGGTCAGTGACCAATAATAGTGGATCAAACACTGGCTGGAATAGAAGATACAATATTCAATAAAAACTTAGAAAAAAATATTTTAAAAAAATTGATTCCTCACAGATAATTAAAAAAAGGAAAATATGCCTTTTTCTTTTTTTATTATCTGAACATAAAAGGAAAGAGTTAGTAAAATCTGAATTTGTAGACTGACAGATGGACTCGAAAAGGTGAAAAAGTGAGAGAGAGAGGAAAAAAAAGAAAAAAAAAGGATGGAGTGTTTATACTGATTTGACTTTTAACAAATCCATCATTCTTTGTTTCTAAGCTGGGGGAGATTACTCTGTCTCATCCAGTGTAACTGTGTGTGTGTATGCCATATTACATACTAAATGTAAATGTCAGTTCCCAATCCCCATTTGTGTCCTTGTTATAAAGAGAAAAAGTGTTTTAAAAAACAAAAAAAAGATGTTTTTAAAAAATCTAAAAAAAAAATAAAAAAATAAAAAAAAAGAAAATGAAAAATTGAAAAAAAAAATCTAAATAAGGTTACCAGAGGCTGGTTATTTGTTAGCCACTCGCTCACCCCCAACCCAGTTCTCACCTTTTCACCCAACTCTGATCTTATGACATCGATTTAACAGATTTTCATCTCATTATTGTTATAACCAGATAAAAAGAAACTGACTGGAAAACATATATATGGAGAAAAAAAAAAGTTTGAACAATTAAAAGCCCTAAAAAATTTTCATTTCTGTAAAACAGTTTTTAAAAGATTTTAAAAAATATGAAAAAAAGACATTTCCCCCATTTCAAACCCTTTAAAAATATCTGTTTTGTAGTGAAAATTAAAAAGGATAAAAAACTTTAAAAAACAACAATCATGCAACAACAACACAAAAAAGCCACTCTTTCTCACAAATTGTAGATTACAGAAATGAATCTTAGAGGAAATTTGATAGTGAAAGCAGATACCAAAAATATAAATTGTCAAAGGTTAAATTACTAAAATAAAAATTTTAAAAAAATTAAAAAATTAAAAAATTGTGTGAAGGGGGAGATGGGTGTGTTTTGATGTGGTTGTATGACTGTACAGATACAACAGTTTCTCTTGCCCCAGCCCAAGCAAATATTGTGTACAGATTACAAAGTACCAATGTATTTACAGACACACATTTATTATATAAGTGTTTTTGAATGTGCGTGTGTGTGTGTGTGTGTGTATATATGAATGCTGGTCATAGATCTGTAGTGAGAGGGATTTTTCTGCAAGCCCTTGCAAGTGATTTCGCTCCTCATCAGGTGCTTCACTTAGCTAAGCTTTGTGTGTGCATGTGTATGTGTATGTATTGGGCCTTGGGCCAAACTAAGTTAAGCTTAATAAATATATGTGTGTGCGTGTGTGTAATATATATATATATATATATATATATATACACACACACACACAGACATACACACACATATGCAAACACTTCACTTCTTCTCTCACACACACACCTGAGTAAATAAAAACAAGTATTAACCAATAACCTGTACACAGGCATCCTAAACAAAACAGTTTCACATACTTGTGAACATACATAATTCTGTGTACACGTGTACACATGTCTATATGCATGTACACTTGTTATACTTACAGTATATAACTGTTGCTATTAATCTACTGTGATTAAATTGTTCACAAAAATACACATTTTTTTTTTTGGCTTAACTGTAAATGTGCATGGAAGTGACTTTGAAGGTACACATGTAAGAAATTGAAATGGTGTCTGTGAATGTATATATCTATATATCATTTTCTATATACATAAACAAACACAAATTTATGTATGTATATAAGTCAAATAAGCCTACACAGCTCAGTTTTATTTCTTTTATCATTGATTATTTTTCATTTTAATTAGATAAGCCTGATTAAGGCTATAGTTTATAAATATTAATTACAATTCGAATTAATGGTATTATTATTATTATTATTATTATTATTATTATTATTATTCAAAATAAATGACTATTGGAACTTGTAAGGAGAAATATTTTAGTATATTTTGAGGGCTTTTCATCCTTTCAATCATAAATAAAAAAAAGTAATGTTAAAAAGCAAAAAAAATAAATAACTAAACAACTTTGATTATCATTTTCTTTCCTTTCTTGGGTGGGGTTGAGAAAACAAACTGAATTAATAATATGCATAAAGTATCTAGATAACTTTTTTTCATCTTTTCTTTTGATGGGAAAGCAAATGCTATGGTACCTCATCTCTTAAACCAATTATCAACGACGCCACTTATTTTGAGTGACCTGGCCACAAAATTCATATCTCTTCTCTTGTTAACAATAACACACTCCACTCTAAATGAAATACAAAAACAATAACACCACCCTGTTTAAACATCAAGGTTTTCATTGGTTTGTTTTTTAAAAGTAATTGTTTTCCACCATGTGATAGAATGTATGTGCATATCTGACGGTGTGTCTGCTGAAATGAAAACCAGGAAAGACATTCTCAAATACACCTGTATTTACCTGTTACCTTCCGAGGAGTAAGGTGCAATGAAAGAAAAAAAAAGAAATCAATAAATAAATAGATGCACAGTCAGTTGGGAAGGCTTAGGAATAATCCTGCCTACTGCTCCCAACCCTCAGAGTCACCACCTTTGAGAAAAAGGCCAGTTCACTCATTCATTTGGAATACAAAAAAAGAAAATTAACACAAATGTGAAAAACCACAAGGCAAAAAATTTTAAAGTATTTTTCAAAAGAAAATTAAATTAAAAAATTTGAAAAAAAAATTCTCTTTCCCTTCAAATTTAAAAAAAATATGTAAAAAAAAAAAAGAAAAAGTTAACTAATTTGACCCCCTGTAGAATCAGAAAATTAATATGCAGATTTTATTTATAGTTTTACTAACCATCAAACAATAATTTCTGATTTTGTCATTATTTTGAAATTAATGACATAAGTCTATCACTGCTACTACAACTACTATTATCATCAGGACTACAATAATTAATTCCTTCTCATTATTATAATTATTATGATTATGATTATTATTCTCGTTAACTAACCAAACTGATTCTGTTAGAGGTTGTTGGTGTGTGTGTGTGTGTGTGTTTATATGTATGTATATGTATCTATACATATGTATGTGCACATATGTATATCTATGTATATATAGGAGATTCGGACACATCACGCAAGACGGCCGTTTGTTGAGAAAGACATGTTACTGTTTTAAATGTTGCCGGTGATGGTGACAAATGTAGCGGTGGTGTTGTGATTGTCATAGTTACTCAAAGGAAATTAAAATTAAAAAATAAAAAATAAACAAAGTAAAAGCAAGCCAACATCATCCTGAAACAACATTCATATAAGGAGATGTCTTGTGATAAGTTCATTTATGGGAGAAGGAAAAAAAGAAAAAAAAATTTCTAAAAGATTAATCAGTCAATATCCCCACCCCATCCCAGCTCCCAACTCCTTTCCTTCCCCACTTCTACTCTACACTTAGTATTCACCACCCACCTCACCATATGCAAGAAAAAAATCCCACTATATATATATATATATATATATATATATATATATATATAAACAAATTAACATCTAAAATGGCATAATATTATGATGATAATTTTTTTAATATTCTTTTTGGTTTTATTAATTAATATCAATAGTTCCAGTAATAAGTCGAAAGCTGTTGACAATGAACTTTTATACCTTAAATTAAAGGCATGTTTTTAATTCACACTGGTTTAAAATTGATTAATTGATGGCACTGCAGTCAGTAATTATTGTTATGTCTTTTTGTTTGGTTATTTTAAACATGAAATAAATACATACATACATATATATTACTTAAGTTGGTTTGATTGAAATCTAGTGTTTCTTGCAGAATTGTTAACTTTTCAGCCCACATTGGAAGGAAACAAAAAAAACATTTAATGTGATCTCAAGAGAAGTGAGCTGTGTTAATAGATTATTTTATTTCTTGTATTCCTTTGTCAAAAATGTTTGATCAAGTCAAATAAAGAGAAGAATGAGATGGAGACTTTCTTATATAAAAGTCAACTGCAATTAATCAGTTCAAATTCACTGTCAGCAGATAAGTACATGAAGATAGCTGTATTTCAAATCCAACAATATTTTTAATAACTTTTCTCTTTTTATCCAAAGCAGCCAATTTTCAATAGATAAATTAATCATAGTTTTATATATGTATATATTTGTAGCAATATTTTTTATTACTGGAATTTATTATAAATTCTAATAATAAAAATATTACTACAAATATTGCTCTACTACATTATGAACACTGTTAAAAAGTAAATGGTAAAAACTGTGGAATGTCATTTCATTAGTTCTTACTACTACTATGATTTATATATATATATATATATATATATATATATATATATAAAAGACTAAATCAAATTTGTTTCTAATTCAGGACCATTTTTTAAAGGATGTAAACAGTTCTTAAGTTCTTTCTATTATTGGAACAGTCCAACCCTATCCTTTCAAATCAAAAATTAAATACTACCAAATAATGTATGTCCAGAGGTTATCAAAGATGACCCTAGAAATGATTGGGACTTATGAGAAATTGGATCTTGTATTTAGTTTTTTTTTTTTTTTCCTCCATCTAATTTCTGCTCCCACCCTCCTCCCAATGCCTACCCCAAACACAATCTAAGGGAAAAAAAAGTACAAAAAATTGGGTCCATTTTAACATGGTCAGATGTTTTTCATCCTCTCATTAACAAATTATAAAATAAAAAGTACTGAAAAGTTATGCAAACAATCTCAAACTGAGGCTTTTTTGTAAATGTTTTGCCTTATGAAAAAAAGGCCTAAAATGAAAATAAGAGAACAATATTAAAAAAAGCTATTTGGGATTATTGATCATTAACTATTACTTCCTGAAAAAAGCCAACAGGTATGATAATCTTGTTGCAGATGAGGGCCATCAAACACACTGTCCAAAGGTTTGGACAGATGTACCTTCTGAACCTCTTTAAAATCTGCTGAAGAAGCAAAAACACAATAGAAACAGAAGATTTTTTTAAAGTCTAAGATTTTGAAAGGTGACAATTTTCAATATTCAAAATTCCTGATTAAACCAAATTTGTGGAAATACATCCAGATTAACAAGTAATATTCTATGTCAGAGATTAATAAAAGAAACCTATTTATACTGACCATCTTAGCAATAAATATGATTATGTTTCTTCTATTGGTAATTTTGTTATAATAATTAATTTTTAATCTTTTCTGTACAAAGTAATCAAAAAGTAATAAACTTATTATATCATTGCATATGACAAGTGTTAATGATTTGGTAGAGGAATATATATCTCTAATCAGGAGTGGTCATGTATAAAAAAAAATAATTATAATCAAATTCCCTTTTCTTTTTCACAGAATGTTCTGTATGAGTTTAAATGTCTTTGGAGTTAAGATATTTTTTGTGTCATGTTCAAATAAAATAAGCAAATTATTTGAAAGAAACAGTTCAGTTTTGATTTGGATAATTATTTGGTGCTTTAAACAGATTTTTAAAAATATAAAGTGAATTGATCTTAGGAAAACCAGACTAAAAGAAAGGATTTTTTTTTTGCCTGGAGCATTTGAGTGTATAAATAAGTATTCATGTATACATGAGTAAATATGTGACTGCATTTTTGAAAGTCTTACATACTGTCATGCTAATGCTCATCTGCAGAAGATTAGTTCTTCATCAATGCTTTTATTCCACTGAGTTTTTCAAATATTCAGCAGAAAAACAGAGCTGAGATTTGCAGAGAAAATGGTCCATGGTACCAAAAAGTCTATTTTGACATGAAAGATGGAGAAAAAATGACTGTGGATCAAGTAATTTCTCATTTGCTCTTATCCTAAGATTTCCTGACTGCCTTGCCTTCATCTTTGACCTTTCCTTGTCCTTTTCTTCCTCCTTCTTTACTTCTCATTAGAGGTTCACAACCTACCTCGTAGCACCAGAAGAAAATTTATTAAGCAAATGAAAAAAAATAGTGGTAATTATGGAGAATTAAGAAAAATAAAATATTTGTGTTAATTAATTTATATTCATCAAAGTCAGTTTGTTTTCTTTTGTTTTTGTAAATATTTCAAACTTAGATATACATAATAAAACTTCTCATGATTGTTTTTATTATGAACTTGTAGAAAGATCTTTGTCTCCAGAAGTAAATTAAATTACTGGAGAAAAGAAAATGTTTGAAATTCCCTTCATTCTCTCATAAAATATTTTAAAGTGGGTGAAATCTTTCAGCAAACTGTGGTGAGAAGTTTTATAAAGATTTTCATTAAAGACAGAAAGGGCTCTGATTATAACACTCTTGTAATTTCTTGCATTGTTGAAATAATCCACATCTTAAAAGATTCAAGTCTAAAATTTCTTTTGTTATTTCTCATATTAACAAGCATAAGAACCAAACACATACACACACACACATATATATATATATATATATATATATATATATCCTTCATAGATTTTTTTAGATAAACTTGGACATCTGTTCCAGCAGGAGAACTAATTAGACTATTGTGGGTGAGTTCAGTCCACCCTCAGTTGGTGCCCATCCGCTATGGCTCCGTGCCAAACGAAGCCAAGTATAATAAAGAAATAATTGACCCCATCTTATCTAAATAAAGCTGAAACTGATATTTCATACAAAACCTATTTTGCTGGCTCTTGCTGAGTGGAAAAAAAGGTCAAATGGTACAAAGGAATTCAGCAACAACGACGTGTTTCACTGGATTCGGGTGCCTGATAAGGCCCATGCATATCTGCTGATACATTTGTATCTCTTCAACAATGATCCATAATGCATCAGCTCCCATCGCCCCTACCCCTAACTTATATTTTATTTGAAGCTTTCTATACATGCTGTCAAGCCCCTATGGGGCTACTTAAAGACGAAAAGAAAAAAAAAGTCACAAAACAAAGTAGGCTCCAAAAGAATTTGGAATAAAGTGTCCAGAATAAACAGCATTAGATTATTTGGTGGAGAACTGCTGAACTATTTTGGTAGCAATAACTACTTTGAACAAAAAAATCTGTTACACTTATACAACAACAAAAAAAAAGCACTTCATCAACATTTGACCCCTGCCCATATACAGACTTGTTTTTTGTTTTTTTTTTAATATGTGCAAATCTGTTTAAGTCTTGGAGATCCATTTAAAATAGCAATTTTTGCAAGAAAGATTTCCTGATATTCTTATATTTAAAGAAAACTCAGCTTTTGCTCTGTTGTTGCTCAAAAATAGCACGTTGGTATTTAGCATTCTTTCTTTTGGCTGACATCAGCAAAAGCAAAAGAGCAATTGTTTTTGTGTCTTATCTCAAACAAGTTTTCTGCACCTCTAAGATATCAGAAATAGATTAATTATTTGGGTAGGTGGATTCAAGAGAAAGACAAAAACAATAAAACAACAAATTTGTCTTTTGTTATTCTTTTACAAACAAGCTGTCTTGGAATTGACAAAAATGAAAAATAGCTCTTTACTTGAAAATAATTTTAATAAATGATTTTGTTTTTCTCTCCGACATGCAATTCCATCTTTTTAGAAAATTTTTTAAATGATGATCACAAATACAAAAGCATTATGACTTTCCGATTCTCTTTATAGATGAAAAATGTAAAGCTTTTAAAAAGATTTTAAATTATTATATTAAAAATTAATTACCAACATTGTTCTGGGTAAGAAAATGTAAACCTAGCAATTTTAATATAACTCAAAAAAGTAATAATTTCTAAATTATGTAGAAAATCCTTTAAAAAAAAAAAAAAAAAGGAATCAGACACTTTCTTTCCAATCTTCATAAATAATTCTATAGCCAATCCAAAAGCAATGCTCATGTAATTTCATTTTATAGAATACCTATTCTTTTAAATGACAGATTGCAATATAAAATGAAAATGGTTTTGAACTGCAAAAGGTTAACTATTGCCTGTGATTAATTGTGTGTCACTATCTTAGGGGATAAATGTGACCTGAATGGTGACTTTTTCTGATACAAATTAGATTTGAATCTTATATCAATACCAGCAATGCAGGAAATAAATTTTTGCCTGTCATCCTTGAAAAATCCCAATAGTATTTCTAAAATTCGACTGATTCTGTCACTAAATCCCACTAAATCATTTTATCTATTTGTTAAATATTGTTTTTTTTTTGCACTTTGGCATGCCTCTGTTGCTGTGCCAAACAATATTTCTGTTTTTATCTCAAACATGATTGTCTTTTTATCTTCTCTTTCAAACAGTGGAATATATTCTTGTATCCCAGCTTAGTTTTCAAACAACAAAGACTTTTACATTCAGCTTCTTTTTTTTTTTTTAAGTTGAATTATTGTTAGGGACACATTTTTTATCAATAGTGCTACATTGGCCTGTTGGTTCAATGAATAACCAATTTCAAAAGTTTGACTGTTTTTGCCAAATGTGTTCTAAAGACTTCAAGTAAATTTCAGTAGTTGCTAAGTCATCTTTTCTACCCCACCCTTTTCGCTTCCAAATATATATTTTCCCTACCTTTTTGCATTGTCATCTTCAACAACATCTCTCTGAAGAAAGGCCACAAAAGGCAGGAACTCATGGAAGAGATGAGAGGTAAATAGAGCAAGAGAACTGCCATCAATAATTAAACATAGATTTTACTTGTTGCTATCGAGTTGGCACGGAGGAACAAAATAAAATCTGACACCTGAGAAACAACAACAACAAACTTTTTTTTTTAACTCTTCTCCTCATCTTTCTGAAAATATTTTATGGTTATTTTTATTTTGTTTTTTTTAATTCTGGGTCTCCTTTTCCTTCTCCCACAACTCCTTAAAATTACCCTATCCCACCCACTTCTATTACCAATGTTTGTCCCTTTCTTCTTCCCTTTTTTTCCAATTCCCTACAACCAAAAGGCAAATACCTTTTCCCCACCCTCTCACCTCTTATAGGGGGGAATAAACAAAACAAAAAAAAGGAAAGAAAAATTAAAGAGTATCCAGTGGTGCAGCCGTAACTACACTGCAACTCTGTCATGCTCCAGTTTTGATAGTTGGTTTCTACAGTCCATTCTCATTTAAATTAAACCAAATTTGAAAACAAAAACCAAAAAATTATTAAATTCCCAAAAATTAAAAAAAAAAGAAAAAAAAAACTTCAGCAGATTTTTCTAGCCCTGATTGTAACTTTGTTGCATTTTGCACCTCCACACATTTTGAAATAAATGTCAGATTGCAATATATACTTGATCCTGTTCCTGTGTTTTTATTATTCACTGATTTTAAACCATTTCTCTTATACAATGTATGTATGTGTTATTATCCATCAATAATACACATATTTACCCCAATTATCTGAAAGCCTACTAAATTTTTCTGTACCAAGATGGCATCAAGCAAAGAATCTATTCTCAATAATTTAAACAATAATAAAGAAATTAAGCATTCCCAGACAATTAAAAAAAAAAAAATCTTTCATGAGTCTTTTGCAATGATGTCAGAAAAGTTAATTTTGAAAGCTTTAAGTCAGGTTTATATGACAAATCTAGTATCTGTAAAGAACTGCATGACAGAAAAATGCCTGATGGGAAGTCAAGCATACTGTCAAATTTGAAACCTTCCACAGCTGTTAACAAACCTTGACCTTTGACATTGAAGGAAGCAGACAGGTTATTTGGGGGATCTTGGGACACTCAAAATAGTTTTCCCATATAAATTTTGATAATAGTTTCTTTATATCACTTTCAAATTACTAATTGGAGAGTCAAGTTTGAATTTCATTTGAATTCATTGCATTCATTTACACATAATTACACTTAGGAAAGGTATTAATCCATCACTCCCCTCCATTTATGAGTTAAATAACAAGACAGATTAAGCTCTATAGCCTTGACTAGCAAACATTCTACCATAGAAAGTAATGGCAACCTACTGTTGGATAATCTTCTATCCAGTTAGTCATGTCTCAAAAGAGACATGATTGCCCAATCATGTATCACATATGGCACTTAACTGACTGAAGAGCAGAGTATAAATCTGTACAAAGGTAGGTCGTTTGGAAAAATGATAAAATAAACTTTTGAAAAATTTAGGATTTTGATATATTTTTGTATGGGTCAGTCTGTTAAGTGCCATACATGATATATACTCAGGCAATCAGGTCTTGAAAGAGACATGACTGACTGGATAGAAGATTTTCTGCAGTTGGTTGCCATTACTCTCTGTGGTAAAGATTTTGCCAACCAAAGTTATAGAATCTAATCTGTCCTGCTATCGAACCCATAGCTGGAGGAAGAAGACATGGATTAATACGTTTCCCAAGGGTATTTGTGTGTAAGTGTAACAAATTTAACTGGAATTCAAACTCAGCTCTCTGATTGTTCTTTCTGTTTCTGAGTAATAATAAAATTGGAAACTTCCAATTCTTTCCCAAAAAGGAATGTTTGGGGGCTATCAATGGAGTCTATCTTAAATGCATAGGTGGGGAAGAAATATAACTAATGTAAATACAATTTTATATTTTAAAATTGCTAAAAATATAGGGATGCTCAATTTTTAAATTTTGGTGCATCTAATTGTTTAACATTACCAATTCCACTTAGCTTTTTCTTGCTTTTGTTTTTATTGTTTATAATTACCCCCACCTTACTACTGTAACAGCAGGGGTTTTGTCAGTAAATGAGCTATGTTGTATGATCCTGGATCCAAATCTACTGTAGAGAATTCTGAAATTAGAGCATTTTAACTCAATGAAGTGCTCTTTTTATTAAAACTTTTATTCAAAATTATGGTCAGAACCATTACAATGAATGACTAATGCATATTGTTTTCATGTTCATCTAATCATTTCTTTTAATCAGTTCCCTGCAAGTATGGCAATAAAGTCATTAATATGCAAAAAAATAAAAATAAGAGGAAAAGAAAAACATTAAGGAGAAAGAACAATAAAAGAAAAAGTATTAAGATGATGAAAGATAACAACATTGCATTTTTGAAGACAAAGTTGACTGAAAGGAAGTTCTACAAGTGAGAAGTGCAAGAGAAGAAACTGTTGGCATTAAACTTATGGTTACATCTAACCATTTTAACTGTATAATGATGAGACCTAGTTGCTAATCTAGTACAGCACTTAAATTTGTAAAGTAAATGTGCAAAAGAGGAATGCCCATCAAAACAATTACCATGAAAATATTTATAGAAAAGGCATGGAAGCTACATCACAGCAGTGAGAAATTAACTAAAACTGAGATTACCAGGTTGGAACTGATAATATTGCAGATTCATATTTGTTTGAATTTTTTAGGGAATTACTTTGATGTCTCAACAATATATTTTTGGAGATAATTTTGCAAATTCCTGTTTGAAGTTTAATGTTATTTTTTCTGTTTGCATTTTATGAGTTTAGATTAATTCTTTTCAATTGTAATAAATCTGTTGATTTGGTCATTAGTATTATATGCTGAATCTTATTCAAGTTGTTAGTTTCTTCATTTTGATTTTGTAAGATTTCTCAGATCAGTGGTTAAAAATGGCTTTGAACAAATGAAGTCTGTAGGTCTTGATAATAACAATCCTCTTTTGATCCTTATGAACTGGTTTTACAGAATCACAAATAAAGAACTATGCCAAATAACAGTAAACAAATAATTTGATAAATTTCAACAATTAATTTAGAAAGCGTATCTTGAAAATAAAACAATGTTGACATTCCAAACTTCAAACAATAGGCTAGGAAGGAACCCTTCTCCCATCAATACTGAAAAGAGCAATAACAGCTACTGGAACTAAATCCATTTTCATAAAAAATTGTTTTAAGAGAAAATTTTTATAAATTTCAACTGAAAGAAGAACCAGCTGCTTGATCGATGAATGTTGAATGTTTCCTTATAAGGAAACAGCTAATATTACCAATACCATTCATATCCATGTTTTATCTGAAATAATTTAGGATATTGGAGCACTTGGTCATTCAGTTACATACATGGGTGTTAACTCTCTGAGGAGTTTACTGTAACCTCCAGATTGTGCGACCAACTAATCATAGCTTGAACATTTTTTCTCAGATTTGTGCTATCATTTTTCAGTTTTGGTTAGTTAATTCTCCAGCAATCTTCAAACATTTATTTGATTAAGATGACAATTTATTATAATTTTAAGTTTGTGATCAAATTTTTAAGAACATTTGTCTGTTTAAATATGGTTCCCTTGGGCAGTTTATCAATTATTAGCAAGCTTTGGCCTCATACCATGTTTCAATTTCTATTTATGTTAATGTGAACAAAAACTATGTAAAGTCCAATATGCAGGTCCAACAAAGAAACTGAAGGCAAAATATCACACAGAAAGAAATCATTTTTGTTTTTTTATAGTGATGTTCAACCTGTACAAGGCTCAAGAACATTGGTTACAGAGTAAGTTGTACAGTTTATGTGGATATGTAATAATGGGAAACTCACGACTTGAACAAGTTTAAATTATAGTGATCGGGAAACATTCTCTAGAGAGTCAGTTCCACAAGCAGTTGCTCGTGGGAAGGAACTTTTTGAATAAAACTTACATTGCCTCAGTGGAATACAAAGAGAACAAGGGTGGTTCTTTACAATGTGCATGTTGGGTTTTAGCTGTAACAGAACTGGTGAAACTAAGCAATGTAGTCCATCTAAACACTTTTCATGGAAATAACAATAGAGCAGCAAGAGGCTTGCAATGTTTTGTGTGAGAAAGTGATTTTAAAATGGACAATCATTTATTATCCAAAAGGACAAGGGGATGCTTTTGGTTTCTATCAAGACTGGAAAATGAAGTTAGAGCATATCAAGAATAGTCAGGTATTTACTGGAATGGTACAGGGAACTAACCATATTTCCAACATCTTTAGCAATGGATTGTATATACGAGTCCCATTTAAGTTCTGAAATCCCAATAGGCACTCAAGGCATGAAGTGCTGCCTGAGAGAACACTCATTCATTATGATCAGTGAACATTCTGGGTCTGCTTAGTAATGATGAAATGTCACTAGTTTACTTTTTGAGGTACTGAATATGACCAGCCAGTTTTTTCCCCCACTAAGCTAGATTAACGGAAATAATCAGCTGTCAGGCTCTGGTCATCTAGAGTTTTGGAGGTGCATCCATATACTGTTTTATTATCAATATAGCTATCCACAATTGATAAAGAAGATTTTTAGGCAAATTATTTATGTAAAATTAAAAGAGGGTTTGCCAGAGAAGCAACTCCTGGGAGATGTGTGTGTTGATTGCTAGGGCCCCTTAAAACTAAATATTAACAACTACCTTCAGCCACCAATCCATTACAAAGTACTTGATAACTGGGAAAACTTTTCAAGTGATTCCAAAGCTAGAGAGCTTATGCAGTAGTCCTCTATACCACACCTTGTTAAAGGCCTTTGAAATATCTAATGCAATCATCCTTGAGATGTATTTTTTGTCTAGTGCTTCACTGATTTTGTGAGTAATGAGAGTTATAATATCAGCAGTAGACTGAATCAATCAAAACATGATCACATTATGAGCATCTTCAGCAATGGATTGTATGTATAAATTCCACTAAAGCTGTGTCTAAGTTCCAATAGGTGCTTAATACACGGAGCCTTCTTGAGAGAGCCCCCATTTATCATAATAGGCAAAGGTCCTGTGTCTGCTCAGAGATGGAATGTCAGTAGTTTGGTTTTGGAGGCACTAAATGTGACCAGCTAGTTTTTTTCAGCTCTTACCAATATATGGCAAAAGTAATCCATTTTTGGCCTAATCTGACTCTTATAAAGATAGGTAACAGGCAAAGGCAAGAACTTTGTATAGCAGTATAGGGAACCGATTATATTTCCAGCATCTTTAGCAATTGATTGTATATAAAAGTTCCACTCAAGGTTTGGGTTGTGTCTAAGTCCCAATCGGTGCTCAAGGCATAGAAAATCCTTGAGAGAATATTCATCATACTAATCAAAATGCTGGGTCTGCCCATAGATGATGAAACATCACTAGTTTAGTTACAGAATCCCTGAATGTAACCAGCCAATTTTTTCCCTGTTACTGAGTTGTTAGAGCTAGGTCAGAGGAGAGATCAGTTCTAGTCATCTAGAGTTTTGTAAAAAGCAACTATATACCATTGTATCATCAGCATAGATATTCACAAATGATCAGTGTATATTTTCAGGCTGATCATTTATGTAAAGTGGAAAGAGAGTTTTTTTTTTTTTTTTTTTTTTATAAGCGTTTCACCCCGAGCAAGGCATGTCACTGCCACTACTGTGCAGGGGGCTACGTAGAGAGGAGAAAGGCTGGTTAAATATAGGAAATAACAGAGGGTGGGTGATAGGCGGGTGAGGATACCGAGAATGAGGGTTGGGTAGATGAGAGTGTTGTGAGAATAGTTGGGAGTTAGTGTGATAGGAGGTGTCTATTGACCCTACATTTAAACACCTGGAGATTGTAACTGTCGGGAAAGCAGACTTGTGGAAGGGAGTTCCACAGGTGGGAAGCGTGAGAAAAGAAGCTGTTCGAGTAGAATTTACGGTTACATCTTATTTGTTTAACTGTAAAAGGGTGGGACCTAGTTGCTAATCTAGTATCTCGTGTAAATTCGTGCTTGGGCGGCACCAGTGATCTAAGCTCATCGGAGCAGAAGCCATGAAAGTACTTGTAGAAGAGGCACAGGGAAGCTACATCACGCCGGTGTGAGAGCGGCTGCAGCCGGTCTGCCAAGTTAGTATCACTAAGAAGCAAGCCTTAGAGGATGCTTGAGTCGATCTCTTGGACCTCAGAGTACTGGCTGTTAACAATTACTATTAGGAAACACTTTTTAATTGATAAGACTCTTCCTGTGATTCTATAGTTAGAGGGCATGTGCAGTAACTTTTTTGCCACACATTGTCAGATACCTTTTAAATATCTAATGTAATTGTCCTTGAGATCTATCTGTTGTCTAGTGCTTCACTAATTTTGTGAGTAATGAGAATTAGGATATCAGCAGTAGACCAAGACGATCACTGTCTTTTGTTTGTTGTTCAAGAGGTTGTTCTTTTTGAGGTTATTAAACTCCTTGTTAAGCTTCAAAAGATTTGTCATGAGACTGGAAAGGTTGGTGGATCTATACTGTGATGGTGGTGAGCACTCACCTACATTCTTGAATACCAGTCATACACTTACACATTCCACAATTTGGGAAAGATTTCTCCTTCAAACAGAAGGTAAATAATTTCACTAAGATCAAGGATAACTCTGGGTTGATATACTTAAGTCCAACCACTAAGATTTTATCTGAACTGATCAAGATAAAATCTCAATGGTTGAGCCAGCACTTCTGATGAGACTTAGGGTTGCCACTTTGGATAAGTTTTCAGTCTTAGGGTCAATACTTTTGATAAGTCTTCAGACTTCCTGAACTGTAATAAAAGAGATGGTGAAAAGTTAGGAAGGGGATGGCTTTTGTCATTTAATATTGAGTTAGAGGCAAAGATGGTGGTGAAGAGCTTCATCTTATTTGAAAAGAATGAGATAATCTCAGGGATATGCTAAACATAGACACTGATGTTTTACCTCTATTCAGAACTTGGTTAGAGATCTTCCAGAACTTCCAAGATCCAATTTGTTTCCTGGTTCATCTCTAATTGAAAGCAAACAGTTTGGCTGTTTGCTTTTTGCCAGAATTTTTTCTGGGCTATAATACTCTTCATTCTAGAAAGGATCTATTCCAAGATGCAGCAGCAGTTGTTGAATGCTTGAAGACAGCTGAGAGAGTTTCTGCTATGCAAGATCTGATACTATTCCAGTTGGCTTTTCTGTGCCTAAAATTGTTTTATGGGATGGCATCTTTGGTTTGCCATCAACTTTGATAGAAACTAGTGAATGATTTCAAGTGCAGAGGATATAAAACTTCATTGATACAGTTTTCTGAGTGTTATGTGAGTAAGAGATCAAGGCAATTTGCCTAATGCCCTGTTGCATCAGGAATGCAGGTTTTTTTCAATGATGACAGAAAAGTCTCAGCAATATCTGTCTTCTTCATCAGTCTTGTTTGAGGTAACCAACTACTCTTTGTGATGAATACTGAAGTCACCACAAATATATAAGCTAGCTGAGGAATATTCAGTGAGGATTTTATCAATGTCACATATATTTGGTTGAACATTACAATTCCATCATCCTAAGAGCAATACAGAGTGAAAATGAAAGTAGTACTGTGGATGTGCCACACAGAAGTACATGAACAGGAGATAAGGGTCCAGATTATTTGGAATCTGCTATGTGAAAATCAGTGCTTAGTATATGTACTGAGTTCATCACTTTGACAATTTTTTACATTTTTAGTTATTAGGGGTGAGTAAACCAGGATTTGGATGTGCATTGTGATGCAATGGATATCAGCTTTTATTGAGTTTGAATTCCAACTGAATTCATTGCATTCTCTTATGTGCAAATACCATTGGCAAAATCATTAATCCAACTCTTCTCCCTCCAGCTATGGAGTGATATTGGGTTCTATAGTCTTGGTTAGTAACCAGTTTACTTCAGAAAGAAATGGCAACCTACTGTGGGAAAATCATCTGTCTTGTCAGTCATGGATCAAAAGAGACATAATAGCCAAAGTGCGTATCATGTTTAGCACTTAACTGACTGACAGACTGAGACCAGGATTGTGAGTTCCTGCACTGGGATAGAGGTTACAGCTGTTTGGAAATATCTCCTTGATGAGCAAAATAAGAAGTCTTTTGACTTGATAGACAGGGTTTTTATTCATGGATTAGTTCCCCTAAAATTGCCTGGGATAGTTAAGGGACACTTTGGATATCCTCATTTCTACTTCCATCTTCCCTCATAACAGGGAACCAAATCTTCCCTTCAGCCAATGAGCATTTGTTTCTGTTTAGCGTAACGGACCAAGGTCATTCTAGAATGCAGCCTGACTACAGAGGCGCACAACTGAAATTACCTACCTACGACTAATGCATCACGTAATCCCTCAAATTATTTTATTTGGATATTCTCTCTATTTCTGGATCGCAGGTGGTTGCTTTAAAAATGACATCTCAATTTTATTATTGGTTATCATTAAACTCATTAAACTGTCAGCTGAAATAATTTATAGTCCACTTTCTATGACTCTACTGGTCTGAATATCTTTAAGAGATTTTGTTTGGAAAATGTGTCTTATTAGGTTGGATTCGAACATGTGATCCCCTAGCAACATACAGGAAGCCATCAATTGATCTGATGCGTCTTAACCCCTCAACCATAAATGATTTCACAGTTTAAATGATGACAAATCTAGTCTTATATGCACAATCACAAAATTCTGTATACAAGACTTGATTTGGTTTCATTTAAACTGTAAAATTCAAAACTTCTCATAAATATTCAGATTAATAGAGTTATATAAATAAATATTCTGTTTAATTAAAAACAGAATATCTACTCAAATATGCGTATCAATTAAAAATAATGTTCAAACTAATAAATTATATATAATTTAAAGCAGTTATTTACAAAGCAGAAGTACAATATATAAATGGACAGAGCAAAGTATACAAAGAGGGTACCGAAGGCAATTTTAAAAAATGATGGAATCATCATAAATCATCAGTCAAGCTAGAAAACTTAGGAATTGTACTAAACTAGCAAAACATGCATGGAAATTAAAAGAAAAAATCCTAATGTAAATTGGAGTGTATTAAGAAAAGCCAAACCTTATAGCAATAATGATGTCTGCCAATTATGCCAAGAAGAAAAGTTGACTATAGCATCATTTCCAGATAAAGGTTACTAAATGAAAGATCAGGAAATAATGTCTGGGTATATACACATTAAAAGAACATTTTGAGTTCATACAAATCTGGATAAAATCATATACAATACTATTTCACTAATCTTGAGTCACTCCTCCCCTTATTTTAAATTTCCTGTTGTACATTCAAAATAAAGTGTTAAGGAATCAATTAGTTTACTATGCCTGACAATACTGAAAGGTTGAAACCATGGTAGCATAATCAGTTGGTCTTCCTAATATATATATATATATATAGTTATCTGCAGACAGTCCTGTTTTGCTGTATCACATCAGTACAGTTAGACATCTGATTGCTTCTAGCCAGAATTGAAACCCAACTGAATTAACCTCAGTCAGCAATTCCAACCTAACCAATTTAATCCCAAGCAAGGCAGTAAAAACACTAGGACACAAGAGGTTACTGGGTGTAGAAGAATTAGAAAACAGAAATTTTACTAAGAATCAAGAACAAAAGAAGAGAAATCAGGAGGACAGTAGTAAGTCATTGAAATCACATTCAAATCTTAAGATTAAAGTTGGCTGGAAAGCCTGAAGCCAGAAGTGAGTTCCACGATTGAGAAGTATGAGAAAAAAGATTGTTAGCATATAACTTCCAGTTACATATTACTCAACTGTATGTTGGTGAGACCTTGTCACCAATGAAATACTATTCTATGTTATTTTTATCAGCAAGCTGAACCCCAAAGAGACACTGATAAGAAAGTTTACAGACTCCTCCTCATGTTATGTATATATTGATATAGAGAGTGATCTGAATATCACACATAATAGATATTGATTAAGATTCAAACACACAGAAAGGTTTTTTTTTAATCATTTCTCCCCAAGCAAGGTAATAAAGCTACTCAGATGCAATGGGTTACTGAGCGTTAAAGGAAATGAGAGAAGTATATGATGAAGGAAAGAAGACAAAAGAATAAAAATTAAGAAGACAAAAGATGCATTTAAATTTTTGACGATTAAAGTTGACAAGGGAACAAGAAACTGAAAAAGAGTAGCACAAACATGAAGTCCGATAGAAGAAACTGTTAATGTAGAACTGAGAGTTACGTCTAGTCAGCTGAACTGTAAAATTAGGAGATGTTGCCACCAATTTAGTCAGTCAGTCAGTTTAGTGCCATGCGCGATACACGCTTTGGGCGATCATGTCTCGAAAGAGGCATGACTGACTGGGCAGAATATTATCCCGCAGTAGGTTGCCATTGCTTTCTGCGGTAGACTGGTTGCCGACCAAGGCTATAGAACCCAATCCGTCCTATTATTTAACCCATAACTGGAGGGAAGAGTCGGATTAATACCTTTCCCAAGGGTATTTGCGCGTAAGTGAATGCAAGGAATTCAACTGGAATTCGAACTCGGTTCCCCGATTTCTCGTTCCGAGCCGATATCCACTGCGCCACAAAATAGAAAAGGCTCAGGAGGGTAACTTTACAGCAGTGGGAAAATGACTAAAGCTGAGACACCAGATCAGAACAAATAATTTTGGATTCTTCTTTGGATTTTATCAAGGATCTCTAGATATATGGTGGGAGCACTAGACCATCAATATTCTAGAGCATTATAGATATATAAGATTCAGGAGAGAAAAATTATCTAGTATGACACAGTGAGCCAATTTTCTTAGTAGCTGACCTAGCAATATAGTCTTTCCACTTCATGGCATGTTAGCCCAAGAAAGCACATTCAGTCACTCTCCTGAAGATTACCATTAGCCATGCAGATGGAAAGCGGAAAGAATTATCTCAGATAATTAATAGCAAGGAATTTAGTTTTGAAGGCATTAAAATTAACAAGCCATCCTTTGCTTCAGTTAATAGTAAACTGATGGTTGTTTTTGACATCACCCACCATTTTGACTTTATCGAGCCGTTCAGGCTTAGTATCAAGACGGGTATTAGTTTTGTCATCAGCACGGATACCAAATTGAGAGCTAATGCTATCAAGAAGGTTGTTAATGAAAATTAAAACTTAATTAGGCCTGAGGATAGAACACGAGGGGACTTGAGGACACCTACATTAGTGCAAAATGATCTTGAAGAATGGTGGTACAGGATAATTTTAATTTCATGATTTGAAAAAATAGACTAGATCAATTTAAAAATTTGGCCAGAGACAACATAACTTTTCAATTTGTGAATTTATGAAGAAGGCCTGCATGCCTTAATTACATCAAAACGTTTATTCACTTGGAGAGATTTTCAAGCTGAACATTAATTACTTATTCTTTTTTTAAATATTAAATAATTTTTTCACTGAATTATTTCCTTTTATATCTATTTTGAATTATAAATTTGGCTTCACTAACAAAACTGACAAATCATGTGCTGTAAAAAACTTTATTATTTTCAAAAATGTTTAGAAAGTCCTGCTGTGTTGATTACAAATCTACAACAAATACTAAATCATTTCCTGGAAACCAGAACTTCACTTCTTGCATTTTCTTATACTCATACACTTCACAAAAACCCACTACCTTGACTGGCTCTTGGGTCTTGTAATTAGCATGAAAACAAAAGCAGAAACCAAAATACTTTTGTTGTATAAGACCAGTTATAAAAAGTATGACTCAAAAGTGAGTTTTTTTAACACTTATGTCTTCTGTGAGATAAGAAATCTAAATAAACTCCAGGGACAGCCCAAGAGATTACAAGGGACATAACTCCTTACTGCAAGAAATATTAATTTGTTCTCTTATGGCTTATAATTATTTGCAGGTTATTTAAAGCCAGAAAATATAATTAAATTGTAAGAAATTCTGAAAGTAATGATTTATTGATATGCAGCTGATACAATGCTGATAACAGACATGGAAAGGAAAACACATGACCTCCTACAGAAGATAGCAAGGGAAAGTGAGGAGAAAGGGCTTAACATAAACTTCAAGAAAATCAAATTTGTGGAGACGTGGACACGGCATCAAACAGGCACAGAAATTTAAATACCTGGGAAGCATTCTGATAGAGGATGAAAAGTGCAACACTGAGATCTGAAGGCAGATTGGCATGTTCAAAGACACATTTAAAATGCTAAGGTGAGTATTGAGAGACAGGAAGATTTTGTTGGAGACAAAGAAAAGAGTACTGGACTGTTATGGGATATCTGTACGTCAATATGACAATGAATGTTGGATGGTCTTATCAAAGATGAAAGAGTGACAGAAATATGGTTCTACAGAAAGCTGTTGAGAAAAATATGGACCAAACATGTGAGCAGAAAATTAAAAAAAAAAACAAAAAAACTTATACTTGTCATCAGGAAGAGACAGCTGAGAAGTTAGGAACACATTATGAGGAAAGAGGGCTTGGAGAACCTAATACTAAAAGAAGTGATAGAGAGACACAAGGGAAGGCAATGAAAGATGTACTTGATGGGCTGAGCAGGAGAATAGTTGAGCGGGCTTTGGGAGAGATACTAAGAGGAAAATTGTTAAGAGTGAAAAGAAATAGGGACAAATGGAAATCCATGATCACCTATGTCTCAAAGTAAAAGATGTAGATAGAAGTCTACTAATTAACCTATAATTGGGGTGAGAAAAGGTAGCTTCATGCTTTTCACAAAGCATGAAAATAAAAACCCCGGCTGGAATCTGAGCTCTCTGATTTCCAATTCCAAGCCATTATCCATTACACCACCTGCAAATATATGCTTACAGCACCTTGTATCTCCAAGCGGTCACCTAAGCGGTCAGGTATTGACTAAGTTCAGCATTGCTTAACTCCAGTAATCAAACAAGAGCTGATGTTTTAATGTGGCATTTTTGCAAGAAGGTCGTTCATAGGGCAAGGAAATAAACTTAACATAATGCATAAATACAGTATCTGATGATTTAATCCCTGAAATTTGAAATTCAAATGTACAACTAAATTTTACTTCAAAGTTATATTTGCAAGTTTCTTATTCAATTTGCATACTATTTATTGAAAATCAGAAAGAAAAAGATTGTCAGTGGTCATGAATTAAAGCAAGTATCACTTATAGAATGGAGCTACTATTTATATAATCATGTTATAGTTCTCCTTGGTCATTAGTTAACATATACATTTCACCCAGACTATGTTCATGAATAATGAACATGATTATAAGAAAAGATACTGGATATACTGTGGAGATTGAGTAAGAAAAGAAAGGAACAAAGAAAAGAAAAACAGAAGTGATAGCAACTCATGTATTTAATATCTGCTTCAGTGAAATGGAAAAACTTGTTAATTTCAAATATTTTTATTTGTACCCTCTTACTTCATCAAATAATGACCTGTATTCTTTTTTATGATTGTTATTGTAATGTTTTGTTAAAGCTGTAAGGCTCAAATATTGAATTATGGAAAAAATTTTCATGAATATTTTGTAGTCATGAAACTCAAAGGCTTATTCAATCATTAACTTAAAATTTATGATTCATCAGAAAATTTAAAGTGTAAAACTGTAAAATTTCTAGTGTAAAAGAATTACTTATAATATTACTATAGAGATGTAGTAAAACTCAAAGAAAACGATTGTCAGTGATCAAGCATTGTTGAGACAGTAAGTGACAGAGATATTTTATGTATAATGTAAATAAATTGCTGATGATTGTCCTATAGAAATGTAATAAAAATAAGGAAGAAAGAGATTGTCAGGCATCAAGATTTACTGTATTTTTTTTTTTTTTGATTGAAATAAATTAATTTTAGTTGAAAGTCTGAGATGTCATTATTTGATAAATCCTTCAGAATAGTAAATTTTTCATATTTTTGTTTTAATTATATTTTCATCAGTGGCTTTCCCAACTATTCTCCAGTTTAAATCATATCTTGTAATCTTCAGATATATTTTAATATTGTAATTTTTTTTATTACAACGGCTTATAAAAGCATTATATCACTACACAAAAATTTTCATGTTTCAGAACAATACTGTTCTTCTTCAGGTGATAGTTTAAAACAAATTATTTAGAAAATATAAGATGAATTCATGGTTATTTAGAAAGTGAAGGGGTAGTAGTAGAAGAGGTAGATAGAGAATATGCAAGTAGGTATGTCAAAAACTGTTCAATCAAAAATGGGAATTATGTAACCATGGAGTTAAAGATTTGTGTCTTGAAAGGAAGCAGAATTGTCTAGTGTCAAGGCATGTCACTTTTTAATTTTGTTCGGGTAAGATACATAGTGTGACCATAGATTATTTAAATGGGTAGACAATGATTTTTAATAGCAGGTTGGATTTTTATTTTAAAATTTGATTTTGTACTACTTCATGTGCAAAGGGGCTGGAATGTTTAGGTTAGAATTAGAATTAAATAATTATGATATGCTAAGGTATATTGTAGTTAAGAAAACCAAATAAGTATTGTGTGAGTCATTTATTTTAGTAAAATAATTTTTAATTTATATGTTATATTAGAGTATAAGTTATAAACGGAATATTGTATTTTATTAAATTTTAAAGAAAAATATTTTTTCTGGATAAGATACATAGTGGGACCATATATATTATTTTATATAATATGTTCCTGTGTGCATCCAAGCCAATCCTTCCTGAACCTTGACTAGTCTGCCCACATTGTGTTTGATTGATCTCAGACTGGCTGAAGTAGGATTGCCTGTTATTAACTGGCAAAGTCAGGCCAGGATTGTGAGAGGATGGTATATAGTTAAAGCACAATCCCTGACCCTCACAGGGTGTTGGTCCTTTAGTCAGGGCCATCAGATACAACATTTGGCTTCTTCAGGGCACCAAATATAACACCGATCTGGTCACTGCAACCAAATATAACATAATCTCCGGTAACCAGCAAGTGGAATATAGTCAGTTCAACACAACAACAACAGGGGTGTAGATTTATATATTAATATCCAGTTCATATACACATTTACAAGCAGGTTCAAATATAAGCAACATACAAATTAGCTGGCTGGTATTTTAGTACCACACTACCACACATAGTAGTAATTTTCTCAGGAGCAGTGGCTTACAGCTGATTTCAGATTGACCGTCTTTTTCAAACTCACATGCCTACTCTCCTAATTTCATTTTCCTACTCAATTTTATTGAAAAAGCACAAAACCGGGGTGGTAAAGTTAGCTACGGGGAATTCAGTTTTCCATTTCTGTTTAAGACTTACCAGCTCAAAATGAAAATATTATCAATTATCCATTTCCAACATGTTGAAAATTCTCTTCTATAATTTCTACCTATAAGAACTCTGGTGAACATTTTGATACCTCGTATTATTACCCTATTAGTTTTTCACCTCGTTTTGGAAAAGTACTAAAGTTTTTAATCAATTCTGAATTGTTTCAGATGGCTTCTTTCAGATAAACAATATGGCTTTTGTTTCTTTAGTTCAGCCATTAATGATTATTACTGAATTTATCTATCAGGCTTTAAGATAATAACAGTGAGGCTTGAGCTGTGATTTCAGGTTTCTCAAGGGCATTTTGACAGGGTTTGGCATGTTTGCTTTCTACATAAGCTCAAGGTTTATAGTGTCTCTGGTTGAATTTTTAACTTAGTTCAATAATTCTCAACAAATTGGGTAATGAAGCTCATGTTTCATGGCTATACTTCTATATCATTTCACATTAATACAAGGTTTTCCCATGACCCAATCCTTGGACCTATGTTGTTTCTTCTCTTTATCAATACTTTCCCCAATGTCATCAGTTTCCAATTAGGTGTTTATACTGATGAAATTAAGACAGAAGTAAATAATTTTAAGTCAGACAAAGTAAACCTGGAAACTGCTCTCAAAACTGGGCTCTAATCAGTTGTTAACTGAAGAAAAAAATCACTTGTAAACTATAATGTTTCAAAACAAAACTACAATCTTGATGCTACCATTCAGAAGAGCAACTCATTTCATCTTTGTAGTCTTATATTTTCTAATGATACAAAGTGGAGTGATTTATTTTGAAACATGACAATACTAATTTCTTGATGGTTGTACTGCTGGGCCTCAGTATTTCAAAATTTAAAAAAATTGCCCATATTTAAAATCAGAGGTAAGTGTAGAAAGCTATTATTGTTTACTTATGATGTTGATGTGCCACTGTACATAAATAGACAACTTTTTCTACTATATTTTTTTTTAATCATATCACCCCAAGCAAGGCGATAACGCTACTGATGTGCAGGAGGCTACATAAGAGTAAAAAGATTGGAAAAGAGAAAGCCGAAAACCGCATCCTAAACAGGAAACAAGGGATGAGCCTCTTCACCTGTTCAATAGACATGGGTGGAGTGTGAATCGTCTGAAGCAAATTGAGTTAGTAAATTGCTAAATATACTAATTTACTGAATACCAAATTTTTTTTTTTTTTGAGTTGTTTTCATTTTTTGTCATTCATGGCATTTTCCCATCTAAAAATATCAAAAATGTTACAGATTAAAAAAAAAATTATACAGATTAGTTTTAGGGTAAATATCTCTCTGTTAAAACCAAAATTTAACTTTTAAGGAAGTATCAAAGTTATTTAAAATGTAGTTTCAGTAAGTCTGTGTTGGTATCTAATAAACATTGCATTATACATTTTCACTGTACAGATGGAGATGGTATAGAAAGAAAATTGTTTGCAAGATTTCTTTGTAGATAATTTGATTGCAATCAATGATGTTCAGAATGGTATTTTTTCTTCACTAAAGTGTAAGCTAGTTCAGATGCTTGTGAAGCCTAGTGGAAGTTTAACATTTAAGAATCTGTATGTTGTGCATATATCTGTTGTAATGCAAGGGTTAACTCATGACTAATGAGTGCTGATCATGGGATTGTGTGTATATGTGCAATTCCTTTTTGTTGTTATCTTCTCTCAATTTCAGGGTGAGCTTTAGTCTGGCCACTAGTCAACAGTAGCTGATGTCACATCAACAACTTCATACTCAGTATGCTTTGTTAATGAAATTAAACCCTGAAACAACTTTAATGGTCCTGAAGGGACATCAATTTTTAAACGCTGTTCAGGTATGTATAGTTAATATTTAAACCACAAATAGACATTTCTTTCTTATTCTATATTTGTCCTTAATGTTATTTTATTCACTAAAAAATGGTTTCTCCTTATTCATTATTTGTTATCCTTAATTTTCCTACTATCTGATGGGAAGGAAAGGTCATTAACCTAAATTGAGACTTGCTCACAGAAAGTCTGCTTGGCCAAGTTGCAACATAATTTTGTAAATTTTCTTGAAAAGCCTAGCAAGGTGGTTCTCCATTTTCTTACTCAATCAGTTGACCTTTCCTGTAGTGTTCACTTCCTGGTGAATGTCAACATACAAAATTCAGGTGTAATTTTCTTGAAACTTCCACACAAAATAATGACAATAAAATATCATGATCAAAGACATATATATATATATATATATATATATATATATATATATATATGTGTGTGTGTGTGTGTGTGTAAGATAAATGACTTTGAAAAGTGCACAGAGATAGAAATCAGCATCATAGATATGGTTGGCATTCATAAGGGAATAAAAGAAAGAAAACCAAAAATGTGCTCATAACAGGGAAAGAAAATAATACAACAAATACATTAGCGATCACTTCTATGACTTTATGATGCATAAAAAACATGGAAGGAATTGAAATATTAAATTCTGAATTAAGATTGGCACTAGAGAAAAGGTAACAAAAACACAAAAACAAAACAGCAGAGTCAAATGGGATTTTGATAAAGGTTGTTATTCCTTGAAAATTTTAAGAAATGTTTTTAGCAATGCAAAAAAAAAAAAATGGATCAACTCACAATGTCAAAGAGAGGATCAACATACACTTGCTCACAGTTTAAAGACTTCTTTCCATGAGTAGACATATGTATAAATACCATTTGTAACTAAAAGCATTAATAATGGAAGAATCATATCATCACAATTTTCACAGGACTCCTTATCTTGAGCAACCAACAGAGGATAAAAAACCCAACTCAAACACAGTAGCTACTCTCCTTGGAAAAATAGTCTAATGAAATACTATTTTATGTTACTCCAGTCAGCAAGCTGAACCCCAAAGAGACACAAATGAGAAAGTTTACTGAATCCTCCTGCTATATATGTATTCACTCTATATTACATATGGTACACACTGATTAAGATTTCAACATAGTGTTTATGTGTGTTAGAGTCTTTTTTTTATCATTTCACCCCAAGTGAGGTAATAAAGCTGCTCAGATGCAATGGGTTACTAAGTGTTAAAGAATTTGAGAAAAACATGATGAAGGAGAGAAGACAATAAAAGAATAAAGAAATTTATAGAAAAGGTAAAGGGAAGCTATATTATGGCTTAAATTCATCAAGTCTAGGTACCAAAGAGGAAAGCTCATCAGAACAATTATCATGAAAATATAGAAAAGGCACAGGGAAGCTACATCATGATGATGGAAAAAGTGACTGAAGTTGAGATGCCATATATGAACCGAGAACATTGAAGATTCTTTGGATTTTATCAAACATTTCTATATAGCAGGAACAATAGAACAAATGTAGCAAAAATATTCAAAGCAAAGACAAATGGTAGTCTTATAACATAATATATCTTATATGTAAAATATATTCTGGTGAGAAAAATTGTCTAGCTCAACACAGTGATTGTTTGTTTGTTTGTTCCTGTTTAACAGCCTACCAACATCTAAAGTGTCATTTAAGGCCGGAAGCGTATTCTTATTTTAAATTACAGTTATTCCCTGGAAACAGGTTAATTCAGAACACAGCATGCTATTTTACCCATAGCTAGGAGGAAATGTTAATGTTTATATATCTATGTTAAAGCTATATAATAAAGTTAAATTTTATTAAATAAGTCAATTTTCTGAAGGAAGGCTAGAATTTTGTCAATGTTGATGTTTTCAAATAAAGATTTTAAGTTCTGTACTTTATAAAACTGTTGACAAATTTTTGCCAGGTCTGTACAATCAATTAGTATATGTCTTATACTATTATTCATCTGGCATCTAGAGCATTTGGGTGGATCTACTCTTCTTAACAGCCAGGAGTGGGTAAAAAAGGTGTGTCCTATCCTAATACCTCTTCCTTTCTGGATTTCCTTAATGCACCTCTCCACTCTCCCAAATTGGGTTTAATTTTGGTCGACCAACATTTTTGACATTTGAGTAGAATATATTTTTTTATTGCAGGTCTTTGATCTGTGAATGGGTCCTTCATATTGGAGATATCCTCTCTCAGAGACTTCTTTGTAGCCATGTCCGCTTTCCTGTTACCATGAATGCCAATGTGGCTGGGGATCCAACAAAAGACAATATTCATGGTTTTGTTTATCACATTTAATCAATTTAAAAGTTTAATGATAATCAAGTTATTTAGATTCTTGTTGTGGATGGACAACAGTACAGAGAGTGAATCAGAGAATATAACGAAGCTGTCACTTACATTATCAGTGATCAGATCAAGTGCTAACTCAACAGCTGTGGCTTTGCCACTAAAAATTGATGCCTCATCGGGTAAACATCTTTTTTTTGTGATGTTATCCAGTAGGGCACAGCATCCACATTTCTCACCATCTTTCGATCCATCTGTGTATACATGTTTATAGGAAGGGAAACTATCAACAATTTTGCTCAGTTCTTCGTAGAAATCAGTAGGGTTGGTCATTGATTTAGGGAATTTGGTGAGATTTAGCAATACTGTTGGTTGGATGATTTCCCATGGAGGGCTTTCTGAAATGAGTGATTCATGAATTTCTTCCAGGTTTATATTGGATTCTCTGATGATTTCTTTCATTCTTAGACCAAATGTTTTAATTGTTTTCTTTTTCTTATCATAGAGAGGGTGATATAATGGGTTTACAATACAGTCGTAGGCAGGATTGGATGGGCAAGAGAGGATTTTGGTCAAATATTGTAAAGCTAGTTTGATGCGGCAAATTGATAATGGCGTTTCATTGGCTTCTGCATATAGAATATCAATGGGAGAAGTTCAAAAGGCTCCCAAGGCTAGCCTAAGCCCCTGATGGTGAACAGTGTCTAATGACTTTGTGTATGACTTCCTGGTGGCGCCATATATGTAGCAGCCATAGTCCAATTTTGATCGCACCAAAGATCTATATAACTTCAGTAAGGTTTATCTATCAGCTCCCCAATCTGTGTGGGCAATAACTCGAATCAGCTGGATAGCTTTGTTACATTTGTTTTTTAAGTGTTTGATGTGTGGAATAAAGGTGAGCTTTTTATCCAGTATTAGTCCTAAAAATTTATGTTGATCTACAACAGGAATCTGAATCCTGTCCAGTTTTAACAGAGGATCTGGATGTAATTTTCGAAGCTGGCAAAAGTGCATGCATTTTGTTTTGTTAGTGGAGAACTTAAATCCATTCTTGGTTGACCATTTTTTTTATTTTGTCAATGCATTGTTGAAGCTGCCACTCAATTATGTGGATATACCTTAAGCTGTAGCAGATTAAAAAATCATCGACATATGGTGAGCAATCCACACCTGGGTTTATACATCCAACAATATCGTTGCTTTTTAAGTTAAATAATGTTACGGACAAAATACTCCCTTGTGGGACTCCCATTTCCTCTTCCTTGGAGTCCAAGAGGCATGTTCCTACACAGACATTAAATAATCTATTGTTTAAAAAATTATTGATGAAAATAGGTAGTCTTCCCATCAGTCCAGCTTCTTTGAGATTTTTCATGATACCATATCTCCATGTGGTATCATATGCTTTTTCTAAGTCAAAGAAAATAGCAGTAATATGTTTTTTTGGGATAAAGGCATTTCTAATAAAAGTTTCCAGCCATATTAAATGATCCATAGTACTCCGCTTTTTTCAGAAACCACATTGAAGGTTGGTTATTATTTTATTGATTTCAAAAAACCAAGCTAACCTGTTATTCACCATTCTTTCAAGAGTCTTACATACACAGCTAGTTAGTGCTATGGGGTGGTAATTGGAGGGGTCAGATGTATCTTTTCCTGGTTTTACTACAGGAATAACTATGACTTGTTTCCATATGGCAGGAATATTACCACTGATCCAGATGTCATTAAAATGGATAGTAAATACTTCAATGATTGATCAGGTAGTTGTTTTAAGAACTCATACGATATCTCGTCTGGTCCCTCAGCTGTGTTATTAGCCTTCTTTAATACATCCTTTAGTTCATTAATAGAAAAAGGTTCATTATACTTTTCTTCATTATTACTTTTAAAGTTCAGCTTGGTTTTTTCTGATTCCTGTTTAATAGTCTGGAATTTTTTACTGTGATTTTTGGATGATGAGTTATTTGCAAGAGAGTCTGCAAGCAGGTTGGCCATGTCCTTTTTTTGGGTTATTTTGTTGTTGTTTATACAGAGGTGCTTGAGGGGGGAACTGATGTTTTTCCCTGATATTTTCCACACCATATTCCATATGGTTTTATTTTTGGTGTTGTTATTAATTTTGGAAACAAAGCTCTTTCATGACACCCATTTGGCTTCTTTTATTATTCGGCACGCTTTAGCTCTGCATATTTTAAAATGATTTAAATTCTAAGCAGTGGGTCGGTTGTTGAATTTTCTTAATGCAGCACACCATAGCCTGATAGCCTTTTTACAATCATCATTAAATCAAGGCCAGTTATACTTAGTTGATGAAGTTGTTTTAGGGATACATTCCTCAGCTATAGAAATAATAGTATCTGTAAAATGAGTGATCGGGTCTTTCTCATGTTTTCCAGGTAGGAGTTTATATTCGCATAATTGTTTGAATTTATTCCAGTTAGCGTTTTTATGGTTCCAGTGAGAGATTTTTGACATTATTTCAGGGCCAGAATGTTCTAATGTTATCGGGAAGGGCTCGCTCCCACATGTGTCCTCATGAACAGTGCAGTCGTAATCCATAAAGATACTTGGATCACTTATAGAAAGATCAATTACTGAGAACGATTTTGTAGCAAATTGAATAAAAGTTGGTTTCTTATTATATATACATAGGTTGTTATTGTTGATAACGTTTTCTATTATGACTCCACTTCTGTTTGTGTCTGAGCATCCCCAACACAGTGAAACAATTTTCCTATTTGCAGATTTAGCAATTCATTCAATATTACACATTCACCTAATATCAACAGAAGATATTAGTCCGAGAAGGCACAATGAATCCCTCTCCTGGGGGTTAGAATCTATAGAGTCTATACTTCTGAGATGAGGTAGTATTTACACTATTTACATTGTTCAGCTGGTTGTCCTCATCTTTCTTTTTTGTTACATTTACGACATTTCAGCCATTGCATGCTCCAGCCTCCTTCAGGTTCTTAGAATTAAAAAAAAAACCTTTATTCTGACATTGGAGTATATTGTTCCTGTTCCATGAGCTATGCTATTTCCAGATGTCTTAGTCATCTCCCTTTAACTCAACTAAGTTATTTGCTCACTACTGCTATAGTCAAGTACTGAACTCACAACTCTTTGGGTCAAGTCACTGGAATTATCCAATACTTTTTCTAGGCTATGTGTCCTTGATAACAGTGTTTGTTAGTTCCAGTGACTTGAGAAATTTCTAAGACATCTGGAAGTAGTATGGCTCATAGAACAAGAACAATATACCCCAGTGATCAAAATATAGAGTTTTGGTTAAATAATCCAATCACCTGAAGACAGCTAAAGCATACAACAGCCAAAGATAAGGACAACAATCCAAACAATGTAAATAGTGTAGAATCAATCATGTTGATGGAAGGTAAAAAGGATTCTCTCAGATGATTAAAACAGTGGAGTTTTGTTTGGGAGGTACTGAAATTAACAAGCCACTTTTTGTCCCATTTAATAAATTGTAGATCAATTTTTAGTAAATAGTTGTCTCATCAACATAGGTACTGAGCTGAGTGTAGTTGTACAATTTGTAGAAAGACAGTTCACCAACAGACAATTCACAGACAGAACAATTGACACTTTAAATCTTTTCAAGTTCAAGCTCTCATCCAGTTTTTTTAGAGCATTCTTTCTAAACCCTTCAGTTGTCATCATGGAGTTTGTCAAGACAGAACAAGGAGGCAGAAAGCTTTTATTTGAGGTATATGCTACTATTGTTGATAAAACTAGAGAATGTAAAAGTTACTGGAGGTGCAAACAATGAAAACTTGCAATGCAAGACTGACAACAAATGATGATATAATTAGCTGAATACCTTCAGAACACTCACATCCACCAACACCTGGCCAGTTGGCCAACATTTTATAAAAAAAAGCTGGATGGGAGCTTGAATTAAAAAGACTTAAAGTGTTGACCAATTGGCCTGTCTGTGACAATTGGCCTGTCTGTTGACAAACTGTCTGCACAGGGAGCTGAGAATTGATAACATCAGGAAGGTCATTTATGAAAATTAGGAACAATGTAGGTCCCAAAATAGAGCCCTTGAGCACTAATGTAGAATATAGAATAGAAGCCTGTTCAGTGCCTTCACAATATTCCAAGCAACAGCATGAACTCCCCCATTCTTATATAAAGTTTCACAGATTCTTTCAGCAATAATTGTTAACGCACCAACTAGAAATATTGCTTATCTGTAAGGTGAGATTCTTAGCCAATTCAGAGTTAATCAGAGCCTCTATTAAAGAGGTAGAAGGACCAGACGGTTCACCAGAGTTCTTAAAGACTGGAAATACAAAAGAGGAATTCCAACAAGCAGGAAAGCAATATGCAGTCAAATGCTTATTGTAAATTTAGAGAAAACTGGAGCCAGTTTAGGAACACTTTTCTAAAGAATTATTGTAGGGATATCATCAAGTTCATATACTTTATGAGGATCTAGTTTAGAGATGATGGTTGAAACCATTGAGAGTATTATATGGATAGCACTCAATAAAGACTTGTTCTAAGTGTAAAGTCAGGCAAAGATACTCCAGATGATTCAAGAGTAGAATTTGAAGAGAATTTATGGATCAAAACATTCTGCTTTATCAACAGATGTTAAAACCTCAAATTCAGGAAAGAGAGAAGGAATAGAAAACTTACCACACTATTACACAGCCACCAGTAGCCATGTGAACCAAAGACTTAACATCTGTATAATTATTTCAAGTAAACACAAATAGTCGTCTGTTAGGATTAAAATTATCATGCTGGTACACTCAGGGAAAAGTGACTCGTGGGGTATAGAAGCTGAACAAGCTGTTGTGACACTATTCTCAATTGGAAGATTAAGAATATCACATCAAGGTGCAACTCAAATAAAGTCACAAAATTAATCCCAGTCAGTATGCTGGCAATAAAAAGGAGTCTTACAAATAGGTGGTTTAGTTCTGATGAAATATCAAAAGATACAACAGCATGATTCAAATTTTCATGAGGATAGAGACATGATGCTTGACAAGACCTTAGAGAGGCAGTAATGAACAAATCAAGAAAAGAATAATGTTGAAAAGATTTATTTGAGAAACAAGTAGGGAAATCCACTATTTGACCGAGAGGCTGAACAATGGACAAATTGAAAGTCTGAATACTGGCAACATCAGTAACATTATAATGCTTATGACATTTGATGTGATGAACATTAAAATCACCAAACACAAAAATATTTGTAGCTGAATGAAGAGAGGAAGCCATTTCTATATTATCAGAAATGTTGTTTCATATATTACAGTTCTGAGAAGAAGGAGATCAATAAAGAAAAAAGATTGCAATAAAAAAGTTAAAAGCACATGAAAGATTTATCTGGTGATTCAAGAGAGATCTCCCTTGCAATTGGGAGATTTTTCCCAATATAAACACCAAGATCATAATATGTATGTTAGAATCTTTTTGGCAAAGAGGAAGATAGCCTGGAACAGAGAATTCATTGGCAGCAATAGAAGAATTACATTAGTTTCACAAAGGGCAAAGATATCTGGAGACTGATTCAAGAGAATATATTCTATATTATAGAAATTAGAATAAATGCCATTAATATTGGAAAAAGAAGCCTTGAAGAGAGATAGCTTTTTTTTTTTACTAGGTTACATGGATTTCTTTTCATTGTATATTATTTAAGTAAAAGGCCAAATAATTATCACTATCGTTAATGTCAATTCAAACTGGCCAGAAGGTGGCTAAGACTAAAGTATAATATGGCCTCAGGGTTGCTCACTGGAAATGCAGGGACATCTATCCATGCATGCCATGGCATTACAAATATCTCAGTATTATGCAACTATTGATCAGAGCAGCCTAAGTGCTACCAAAGAGATCATGTTCCTTACTACTAGTCAGAAGCAGCAATCAGAAAACTCAATCCAATACCCTCATAATAAAAAGTCAAAACCACTAATCAGTCAAATCATCAAAAGATTAAGACAGTTAAATCATTATGACTATAAAAAAAAAAAAGAACCAGTAAATTGTATCCTAAACAGGAAACCAGAGATAAACTTCTACACCTGTCCAATAGGCATGGGAGTACTGACCGAGCAATAGGCAAACATACCCGTTACTATTAATCTGTTCATTGCATAGGAAGCTGGATGCTTTTATCAAGACATCATCTCTAGAAAAGTTGCAGAATAAAAGTCTTTAGCTTTATAGATGAGATAAAACTTATCTTTAACAGAATATTTATCTAAATCCATCATAAAAATTCAGAATGTGGAATTAGAAAATATCAAAATTTTTAAATCAGTTGATTTATGCATCATGTTAGCTTAGGAAATAAATTTGAGATAGTGTAGACTGCATGAAAAGTATTTTAACTTAACATCACAAATTGCAACAAAACATTAACCTGAAAGTCAGATCAAGGCATTCACATGGATGTCATTCAAGGCACCAAACCCATTTAGAAATATCTAAACTGTCAGCTGTATACAACTGCTTTTACAAATCAATAGTTCAAAATGTCTATGAGAAAAATGAAGCCTATGAGTCTTGACAAAGGTTATCTTTCTTCAAATATTGTAGACTGGCACTCTAGAATCCCAAAGAACGGTATCAGATAATAGAAACCATATCTCTTGATGATTTTCAACACAGCAGGAACTAAAACGGATAGCACATTGTAACTTAAAGAGAAAATAATGACATAATCAAGATGCTGACATTTCACACTACTTCAAACAAAAAGTTCAGAAAGAAACCTCCATCAATACTGGAAACAGTAACAAACTTACTCAACTTTTGAAACTTATTTTTCTGAAAAATTGTTTTAAGAGAAAGATTTTATAATTTCAACTGAAATTTGCTCAATCAATGAATGCTAAATATTTCAAACTATAACAATGTGCCATCCACCTGAGAAAATTTATGTCTTGTTTTACTACTATAACAATGTACTATTTGTCTCAAAAAACTTGTGATCAATATGATTGTGCAAATAATACAACAGTGGCAATACACCAGAAGACCTTAATAGATCCACCTTTGTAGAGCTGTTTAATAAGCAAGGTGCAAATGAATGTGAGCTCTATTCAACAATTAGCTTAATGAGCCACATAAGTAAGCTTATCATCCAAATTTGGATGAATAGAGCAAGTTGCAGAATTAAACCAGAAATAGGGCAAGAAAAGTGCTGTGCCATTAAAGAGATTGGAATAAGAAATGGGATATTTGTGATCAGAATAATATCACAGCAAGCAATATGGAAGAACATAGATCTATTTTTCATAGATTCTGTAAAAGCATTTGATAAGGTACAGCACAAAGACATATTTTAATTGCTTGCTAAATTTGATTTATATGAGAGGGATATTATAATAATTTCAGGACATTTAATAGGAACAAACTGCATGAAAACTGAGAGAAAACCCCCTAAAACTGAGAAAGGAGCAGAAGACAAAAATGTCTCTGGGGTTAAGGGGTTGATGAGTTTTTTTATCTTATGACAAAATCTGTTCCAACAATATATTGGTATATATCATTTGGGTGTATATTGGCCTTGTATAATAATTTAAAAGAAACTGCACAGAATTCTGATAAATACAAAATAAATCTTTTTATAACCCAATATAAAAATATAGAAGGATAAGTTGAAATTTGAAGTTTCAAGAGTTTAATTGTAAAGTTCATGACAGATATGAAAGAAAGAATGAGTTTTGGAGAAAGTAAATATAACTATGAATATACATTTTTATATAATCATTTCACCCCAGGCAAGGCAGTACTGCCACTGGTGCACAGGGGATTACATAAAAGAGAGTAATGAAAAAGAGGGACAAGTTACAGGGGGTGTCAGAAAATGGGTAAGAGAGAGATAAGAAACCTGGTGTAAAGAGAGCTGCATGAGAGAAGAATGGACAGGGAAAAGAACATGATAGAAGGGTTGTCAGGATAAGGAAGCAAGTCCAGGAGATAAAAGATGGCAATTGACATTGTATTTAGATTCTTGAAAATTGTAGCTGTCAGGGAAGCAAGTATATGGAAGGGAGTTCTACATGTAGGAAGTGCAAGAAAAGAAGGAACGTATGTATGTTTTCAAATGTATCAGCAGGCTGCTTAGAAAAATGGAGAAAGAAAGAGTATGTGTTTTCAATGTAGCAGGACAGTTGTGCTGTTTAAAGTCACTGTTAGCCATACAGATGTTTTTCATCTCTGGAAATATTAGAATGATTGCATTATTGGAGAATGGGTAAAATTTATTTATCTATTTTAGTTTTAATTGATTTTCCATCTGGTTATATATTCACTTTGAATAATGTGCTTTGCTTTTTATTGCTTGGCTGAACTATTAGCCACTTTGTTATTTATTTCATTTCTTATACCCTGTTTGTGAAAGTTTTCATTTTTTGGTTGAAATATGGCATTGTGGCCTGGCAATTCTGATTATTCATTTATTTTTAGATGGATAATCAGAACAAAATATTTTAGTTTTATTTATTTATTCCTCAATCACTGCACATTTTACCAGCTTTATTTATCCTTTTGAATGAGGTGATCCAAAGACGAGTAGAAATCCTTGGGTACAATCTAAACAATGCCAAGCTTTGATGAGACAAAAGCAATGGACTGCTAGACAAGTTACTAGCAATTCTCTATGTAAAATAAAAGAATTTTCCAGAGTTTTTGTCACTGTTTTAGCCTCAGATAAAAAGTTTAATTCTTTTATATGTTTAGGTGAGTACGGGTAGTTACATTATAAACTGAAATCTAAATAATAATGGGTCACTTGTTGCTGACAACAGAATTACATCAAATTAAAGATGCAGTATCCATTCCTAATGTTTGTTTCTTCTAGGTGTTGTGTCCTTTTCAAACGTTGACGGTCATGATTCATCCTGATTTCCTGTGTTTTGTAGTTCTTAGTAAATGTTGCCATTTTGTTCTCTCTTAAACCCTGTACTGCAAATCATTTACACAAGTTTGTTAGGTTGGCTATGTACAATTTTCCTCAATTCTTCTTGCCTTCACTATGTTTTGTGAATGACGAATTTTCCAATTCCACTTTCCTCATTATTTTCCCTAAAAATTTCAACTTTCTCTTTCTGATGTTAACTATAAGTGTCCATTTTGTTTCTGTTTTCTCTAAAACTTTGTCATTGATCACATGTTCAGTACATTGTATCCTCAGCATCTTTCTGTAAAATAACAATTCTCTTGTTTCAAGTCTTTTCTTCCAAATTACATAATAGTTCAGTACTCTTTTCTTTGGTTATAATAAAATTTTCTCATTTCTTAATACTTTGTTTATCTTTTAGGAAGCATTTTTCACTATTGCAATGCACTATCAAATTTTTCTGATTCCCCATCCTTTGTTGAAGCACTTCTCAGATATCTAAATTATTATACTTGCATGATTTTGCTATCTTTAATTTGTATTTTTCACATTGTGTTATTATCTTGTTGCAACTGATGTTTAGTCTTTTCTTCTCACTTTTCTTCATTACCTTCTGTAGGAGTTCTTGTAGTTTCCTTTCCTAATAAATCTATTTTAAAAATACAAGCAATTCTTATGTAATCTGAGTATTGCTAATTCCAGGAATTCTGATATAAATTGCTGTAATGAATATGCATATACCTTGGTTTCCCCTCACGGTAATTTGATTGGCTGGTGTCAGCCATAAATACAGACTAAGGTGAGAACACCTAGGACTACACATATTGACTAAGCCTAATTGCATAAGCCTATGCCTAAGCATACTGCATACGACAAGAACCAGTCCATTACAGCTACTTGCTAGATCGTCCTACTCAGTTACATTTGCCAAAAGCCACTTAGCGACTTAGAATAATATATATATTTCCCTTTCCAGAACATATCATAAATGATCACATGTTTCCTAGTAATCCAAATAGATTGTCTTAGGGAAGACTAATAAATTGGAAAAAATAAAATTATATTAGAAATTTAACAGATATGCTCTTCAATTTAATTTGGAATTTTGTCATAATATTCAAAATTTAATAATTAAAATATCTAAGTTCTATGAATCACTACACTTTGTCATCAGAGTAATAGCTTCATTTTTGGTCATCATGCCTTCTAGCCTTCTTCAAGTGAACTAACCCCTTTATTTAATTTATGGGAGTAGATTGCTTACATTCTACTGAGATATTTTGTCTTGGTTAATTGTCCTTTAGTACAGCTAGTCATATTTCAACTTAGTATATCTGTATTACCTAGCCAAGAGATTGAACTCATAAGTACAAGGCCATTAAAGTCACTAACCAACTCTTTAATCATTGGGACAATCATGAAGCTAACTTTTGGAGTGTTAAACCTAATGTTCTGCTTTCCAACTTTGCAACATCATCTCTCGCTGTCAACATTTCTCCTTTCTTTGTTATTGAAGAAACTGTTAAACAAGTATGTATTGCATTCAGCATACAAAAATATTTATCTGCCCTGGCAGTTTTATATGATCACTCCACATGAGTAAGAAAATAAAATTCAGCCAAAACCGGCAAATAACCAACACTTTTTTCCTTATTTCTCATGGTTCATGTGTTACCAGCTGTCCAGTGAGACACATTAATATTCAAGTTAGATTTTTTTTATTCTTTTGTCCACATTTTCCTCATTATTTCGTGTGCATGATAACTTACTTAGCAACAGGGGCAACTTAGTTTTAGAAAGTATCAAAAACGGTTTCACATTTGTATGTAAATATTGTATTAGCATGGAATTCTTGTTTTTTCAAACTATTGTTTCAGTGTTAGTTCAGTCAACCAATCTAATGCTGGCTAAGTATTGTTGAGTGAAATATTACTTTTCAACAAAACCAATTCTTACATATGCATGCATAAAGAAAGAGGGTGGGAAGTAGTAGTCATTTTTAAACAGGGCCTTTTTAGCAGAAATAAAAGACTGATAACTGTAAACATGGGATCTAAAAGGTGGAGCAACTTATTCATGTCTCTTGAGAATTTTAATCTTTTCAAATCTAGGGTAAACCATTTTCTATCCTACATATCTTCAATCTGTTCATGCTCTTATGTCTATACAACAACCTCATTCAGTAACCCTCTACCTGAGTGGCTCTTGGGTTCCCTGCTAAGTGAACATTTAATTAAAAAAATATTGCAAAATACCTAAGACTGATTAAAATGCACTGATAATTGTTAATTAAATTTAAATTGTATTTTTGTTAATTTTGTATATTTGTCCACTTCCCTTTCCAAGTAGATGTCAAACCATGAGCATCCATGACAACCATTATGGAAATACTTACAAAAGAAAAAAAAAAAAATTGGGGAAACTTGTTTAATATTTTTTTATCACTCTCTCCAAAAATGTTTTATAGCTTCATGATTTGTTTATGTCTTGTCAATTAAAAATTCCAAAGAAATTATTATTGTAATGATATTGTGGTGGTTTTTTTTAATTACTTATACTGGTAAATATATTTTTGTATTCTTTTCAGGATATATTTATGCAGGCACAAGCCTCTTATCTTACACTCTACAAAATAAAACAAAGGAAATCGTGCCAACAAAGACCCTGTTTGGCTTTTGAATCATTTGTATTGACAAGTGAAATTAATCTTATCAAAACACCTGTTCCACAAAAGACAATCTATCAAATGTCTCTCAACTTGGCGGAGATAAGAAAATAAAAACATTAACTGAATAAAATTACAAGTTTTGAATCTGAAAAGCAACCCATCAATTTAAGCCACTTGATTTGCATGAAAACCCTTGACACCAGATACAAACAGATGACCTTTGTTAGAATTCAGAAAAGCCAAAAAAATTCTCAATAAATAAAAAGAAAATGTAAACCGTCAGAACAATTCACTAACATTACTATTTTAATCAGTGTATGCAGCTTTATTTGGACAGTTCCTACATCTGGTTTTGCACACAAACTTTTACAATATTTCAGCTGGGTACACCCCTGCCTTCTTCAGGAGTCTGTTATGTTCTGGAATGTTGCTGCATCATATGTAGTGTGGTGATTATATTGAATCAGTGGCTAAGAAAGTTAATTCACTCTGTGGTGCCACATAACTTTTCTCACCAGAATCCATTTTGCATATTTATAAATCTGTGCATTGAATATTACTGCGATATCTGGTCGGGTACTCCTGCTACTTTTTAGAGATTCTAAAAAATATACAAAGATAGATTTGTTAATTTGTTAATTGGTCTGGAGACGGGATCTCAACTTCAGTCACTTTCCTAACTGCCATGACTTTCCTGATACTTTCCTATGAATATTTTCATGGCAGTTGTTCCAACTTGGTTCTTTGACTGACTGAACTTAAGCATACTACTAGACTGGCAACTGTGTTTTTTCATTCTAATGTTGAAATAGCTACATTTAACTTTAAGTTCTATTCTACTAGTTTATTTTCTTGCACTTCCCACCTGTGGAACTCCTTTCCGAGTTCTTGTATCACCTATGATCTTCAAAAATTTAAATGTAACATCACTCACCATTTTCTGTCATCCTGAATCCATTTTATTGTTCTTTTTTCTCACTGAAATCTTCACATTCTCTTTTGCTCTCAGTGACATTATTGCTTTGGTTTGGGCATAAACAGAGACAGGATTTACTAAAAATACTTTTACAAAGTTTGAAGGCAGATTCCTTTCACCAAAACAACTACAAAAGTCTATATTAACATATGTCTGCAAATTCTTCATTTTTGAGTTAAGTTTTAAGGAAGCGTTCTGTCCATTACCTTTTAGGGTCATATGTAAAAATCATGTCTACCTACTGACAATATGAACATTCAGCCATTGTTAAAGGAAATACTTTTCAGTTAACTCTCTACTACATATGTTTAATATCAAAGATAGGCAATTTTAATCAGAATCTCTTGATTGTTTCCATCGTTTGGACGTGTCAGATTTTCTCCGGTTTCACTATGAGTGAAATCATCGTTTATTTTCTAAGTTGTAAACTTAGCAACTTAGATATTTGGAGGAAAATTTTGGTATCTATAAGATAATCCAATTCCTCTCTTTTTAATTCAAGAATCTTCTAATGATTTCAGTTGATGGACGTTTCAGATTCTTTTATATTTCACTATAAGTGAAATCGTTTATTTTCTAAATTGCAATATTTAGCAATTTATAATTTAGAGGTAGATATTACTAACCTCTGCCTTTTATGTTAACTGTGAGAAAAAACTGTGTGCAACAAACTAAATTACATTTTCAGATTTTTTCCGGTAAAATTTAAGTAGTGAATAATTGCTACTATTTTTGAAGTGATTTAAAACTAAGTGTTTTATTTAAAGCTTCATTTATAATTTGCATATTAACTGCTTCTAATATGTAATTTCTTCAAATTAAAATTACAGTTTTAATAACTTGTATTCAATGGCTTTGACTTTAGCCTAAATAAAGTCTTTTAAAGTATTTAAACCATAAACCATCATTAAATGTTATTTACATTTTCTGTATTTAATTGTGCAAAATATATAAGATTAGAAAGAACCTATGAAATGTTTTTCCTATAAGTAAGACAAATTACTATATATCTCAAAATTTAATACTGAGATTTTAAAAATATTGTCTCTTTATTAACAAAAGGACAATTTAAAATGTTAGGTTAAAAAATTTACCTAAATTAATTAATATAAGTAGTAATACAGCCGGTATAAGGGAAATAACTTACTCCAAACTAGGCTGGTTACAAACAAAAATATATCATTTAATTTTCATTTATCAAATAATAATAATTAATATCTGTTACACTTTTTTGCTTTGAGGACATTTATTGCAAGACATTTTGTAATTTTGTTTGAATAAATTTGGTGTTGAATTGGATCCACGGAATTTGTAGTTCTATATAAAAGAGTAACAGATGCATTTTAAATCCTATTTATTTACAGCGTAAGCAAGTAAGTAAAAATTGTATGTCCCTCCATAAAGTTTTAATTTTTTTTATTTTCCTTTCCCTTCTCCTCTTTTTAAAAAATTTTTTTCTTTCACAGTTGATGGTGCATTTAAACTCTTGGAGATTGTAGCTATCAGGGAAGCAAGTATAGAAAAGGGAGTTCCACAGGTGGGAAGTGCATGAAAAGCTGCTGCTAGAGAAGTTGCAGTTACATTTTATTGTTTTCATGGTGAAAGGGTGGAACCTTGTTGCCAGTCTAGTAGCTTAAGTAAGTTTGTGCAGAGGGGGCAACAAGGAGCTAAGCTCATCAGGGCAGAAGCTGTGAAAATATTTGTAGAAGAGACAAAAAGAAGCCACGTCTCATCAGTGAGAATGTAACAGGAGTCGAGCTGCCAGGTTTGAATCATTTACATTGCAAATTCTTCTTTAGATTTTGTCAAGTAGGAGATGACTAGCAGAAGTGCCTGACCAGATGTGACAGCAGTATTCAATGCATGGATGAATGGTAGATTTGTATATATGCAAGATTGATTCAGATGAGAAAAAATTCCAGGACTGAAATAGTGACACTACAATCCTAGCAGTAGATTTAGCTTTTGATTCAGAGTAGTCGTTCTACTTGAGGTCAGCTATGAAAGTTATGCTGAGGAGGCGCAGTGTATTGCATTCAGGGAGACTAGCCTGATCAATGCTGATGGTGAGTAGGAGCGATTTTCTATGGTGGTTAAAGGATAGCATCAAAATGTTGGAGCCATTTTACCATCCTGTTTAAATGTTGGAGCCATTTCTTACCACTGTTTACCATCCTCCTTCATAAATACTAACTTGTGACACTTCCTAAGGAGGCAATCAAGACGTGGTGTAACTTAACAGTTTGGATAGACACTTCTATCTGCTAATAATACTCTTATTTTGTATATATATATTGTTATTCCAATATACTGGTTCAACCCACCTTTTTCTTTTCATGTCTTTCTTCCTGGCACTAACAGGCCGCAACACTTATAAAGAGCCTGGTATATTTACTCTGTTATGGTCATTACCATATCAGCAGTAAACCCAGGGAAGCAGAAGCTATACTGTTTGTTGGAGAATAAGCTGTGGGATGTTGAATCACTTCAGCATTGATAATAGCCTTAAACTACCAAAAATTGGTAGGAGGCTGATAGAGTAATAATTAGTGGGATCTGAGGGTTCTTCAGAGTTCTTAAAAACTGAAACTACAGAGAAGGACTTCCAGAAGCAGAGAGGCAGTAGTTGTAGAGTTTTAAAAGAGCAAAGGAGAGCTCAGGGGTACATTTTTTCTTGAAAATGACTAGAATTCCATCACCTCCACCTGCCTTGTGTGGGTCAAGCTTTGGGATTATGTTACAGATCAGTGAGTGGGTATTGTAAACATCACTCAGTTGATCCTAGGTTCTAGGTTGGAAGTCAGGTGCAGATACTCCAGACAAATTAAATATGGAGTTAGTAGAGAATCTGCTAGCAAAGCACTCGGCCTTGTTGACTGAAGTTGTGAGGACATCAAATTTATTAATTAAAGGAAAGATGGAAGGTTTACTGTTGTTTAGCACACTTTTGCAGAGCTACCAGTAGTTCTTTGAGTCAAACTTACAAGATGCTATACACTGCTTCATTCTATTAGCAAACAACAGCTTAGCTTCATTTAGGACACACTTACATTCATTGCGTGCATAGACAAAAAAATGCCTATTATGGTCAGATACATCACTTTGGTAAAGCCAGAAGAAGTGGTTCCTCTAAGAAATGGCAGCCAAGCAAGCAAGAGAGAGCCAAGGAGAAGAATGAGATTTGAGCCAAAACTTCCTGGATGGAATTAAAACCTCAAAGCTTTCAGATGCACAGTCTTCCAAAGACCAAAGACTTTGTTCCAAGGGACGTCACAAAAGAAGCCATGGAATACCTCCCATACTGCACTTTGATAGCAGCAAGATACTCTGTAGGTAGGAGGTTTCCGGAAGAAGTGGGAGTGGAAGTAGATATTAACAGAAACTACGGCATGATCCAAGTTTCCAATTTAGAAGAGGAAGGGAGAGTCTTGATAATGACTCAAGGTTTGGATGCCCTCTAACTACCATTACAAAAGTATTATTATAAAGTGATAGAGATTTTATGTAATGTCTATAGAGAAAGACAATACTTTGCCTATATCAATGATGTGAAAAAAATATACAGAAACATTATGGCTTTCTTATCTTATTTCCTGAGGAACAAGAATATTCCTGGGAACAGTCACACTCAACATGGCCTTTGTGCTCAAATTACCTTACCAGAAATATTGATTTCAATTAATCTATTCGTATGCATCAGAGATACACTATATACAATTCTGATTCCAATTTTAAAATGTGTTCGACAAGGAAATTTGTGTTTTTATGTGTAGCTAAGGTCATGGCTTGCGTGTAGATGATCTGATATATAAAAAAGTTCATGTTTAATGATCAAGAGAAATGTATTGTTAATTTCATTATTTACATTGTTTGGACAGTTGTTCTCATCTTTATTGCTATATTCATGAGATTTTGGCCATTGTACACTCAAAACTTCTTCAGGTGATTGAAATGTTAAACTGAAAGAGGCATGGCTTATGCAGATATGTGGGGAAGATAATGGTTAACCCTAGACTTGAATAGCTTAAGATTGTAGTTATCAGTAAAGCATCTTCTTGGGAGTTTCACAAAGTAGTGATTCATGGGAAGATGTTGCTTAATGAGGGTGATTTGCTAAAATGGGCATAGAATGGCAGGTCTTAGCTGCAAAGGTTAGGGCTGGTAGAACTAAGAAAAATTAGTTCATCTGAACACTTTTCATGGAAATAGCAACAGAATAGTGAGAGTCATTAAACATTTTGTCCATGGGAAAATTGTATGGCAGAAAACAACTTATCACTCACAAGGCTGTGTAAACTTTTGGACAATCAAAACTGGAAAGTAAAAACTAAGCATATATGTAAGCAGTACTCTATTTTCATCCTGATCTGGATCTTGTAAAAGATAGATGATAGCAGGAAAAATCAAGTACTTGCTGGAACGGCATGGGAAACTGACCATTTTTCTAGCATATTTAGCAATGAATCATACTTATCAGTTTCACTTGAGGTCTTGGTTGCTCAAAGCATTTGCGCCCTCCCTGAGGGAACACCAATTCATTATGATAGACAAAAATTCAGAGTCTGCTTGGTAATGATGGAATGTCACTAGTTTGGTTTTGGTGGCATTAAATGTGACCAACCAGCCCACACAAAGCTGTTAAAGTCAAAGAAGAAACCATTTGTTCATGCTTAGAAAATTACTGCCATATTTGGTTTGGCGCTCCTGTTATTTTCCTGAAGTTCCTTTATAAAATTAAAGAAGAATCAACAATATTATTGGCTCTATTCTGGCAACTTGGCTTCAGGATCATTTCAACTGCTGTAAAGTTGTCCCCCTTTGCCTTTTCTATGAATATATTTATAGTAATTTTTCAGATGATCTCTTTGCTATGCTGCCTAGACCATGCACAGTGATGTCTCATCAATATATAGCCAAGTATGTTATCATAAAATTTATGGTTTCATCTAACAGTTTATTTTCTCACTTGTGAAACTCCTTTCTGGCTCCATACTTTCCAGCCAACTTTTATTTGGAAAAATTTAAATGTAATGTTAATCGCTATCTATAGTCCACCTGATTACTCTTCCTCTGTTCTCGCTCTTTAGCCATATTCATGTTTCTAACTCTTCCACAACCAGTAACACCTTGTGTCTCAGTGGCTTTACTGCCTTGCTTTGGGTAAAATTGATTAAAAAATACCTTCACGATGCATGCTATATAAAATTGTGTATAAGCCAACTTCATGTATAATGTGATACCTGAATTTTAGCATGATTATGAGAAAAAAACTAGTCACTAACAATGCATGATTTTTCATCTCTTCAAAAAACAAAAACAAAAATAGAAATTACCTGTGAAAAGTGCAATCACCTATTTTTGCATAAAAAAACTGATGATGACACTCTATACTATACTTGAGTATATACAAATTGAGAGAATTTTATATGGTGTATGTTAGTAAATTAAATGAAACTTGTCAGTTATTTTCGTAAAGACAAAAATTGTTTAGTAATTTGTATTGATTGAAAAGAGTCACACAAGTAGGCTGGAGAGTGATATTATCAAAATAATTTTGACATCATGTAAGTTGCTCAACTTTGAATTGCTCTAGCTGGTGTGGAAAAACAAGCAAACAGAGCTTCTGTTTCAGCAGGCCATATAGGAAAAATATTTGGTGTTTCCTTTTACGCAAATAAGCAAAAACTGTGACTGACCACTAATACATGTTGGACATAATAATGATATAATAATAATAATATTACCACCCACCTGCATGAAATAATATAGCTAGATTTGTTGATATCTCAACATTTGTAATAGCTTGGAGGAAACATTGTCATTATCTAATAGCACAGTTTATGAATAAACACTTCGTTAAGATTTAAAAAGTGATTAGAGGGAGTGTTGAATATCACCTAATATTAAAAGTTTCAATTTCAAATGGAATTTTGTGCATGTACACAATTTTCCTTTTGTACTGGTGAATATAATTTTATTGTACAACAGAAGAAAATATTCAGATAAATTTAGAACAATAACAGTAAAATCATGAAAAAAACTCTTGGTTATTACCTTCACTTTTTATGAACATTTGCAAAATGATTGACAATTTCAAGTAAGATTATCCCAATTATATTATTTTGCTTATTTAATTAGAAAATGTATTTAATGAGAAAACTCAAATGTAAAAAAAGTATCAAAATAAACACCCCTCACCCCACCAACAGCTTATTATAAATTGAAAACTACAATGCTACAATCTTTTATGGTTGTTGCTGACCAAATGCTGAAGAAAAAAATGTTAGCCTTGTGCTTTTTCATGTAACATTTTGAAGGAGCTTTATTTGAAATGCATCAGTTATTCAAATTTAACAAGAATAAAAATGTTATGGAAAAATCTGTGAACAAGTATTCAAAATATATAATGAGAATAATAACAGAAGTAAATATATGTGTATGAAAAAATAATTAAGGGAACAACATAGGAAAAAATGTTCCAATAAGAATATAGACTAAATGAAAAACCAACATTTATTAATTCATAAAAGATGAAACCAGAATCAATGTAACTTATAAAGTTTGCTATAGAATCTTGTGTGTGTGTGTGTGTGTGTGTACATCAGTAAATCTAGAGTAATTTATTCTTAATTTGTGGACATTAACCATATCAATTAAATAGATATTGCAAATTTCCTATCAGAATTCTGATAATTATGCATCAAGCCAAACTTGTTTTCTTTATACTTTAAAATATACAGATGCAATATTAAAATTGTTTTATTAGATTGTTACCTAATTATTATCACATTTTCTACTAAACTATTTTGAGTATGATACCTCAGGCATTTCTTGATCCACACAAACCATCATTCTAAAGTTATATTGAAAAATTTTTTAAAAAATTTCCAAGTGCCTTCATTATACAATGTAAAGAAAATCTTAGAATAGTTTCCAAAACTTACCAATTACTTTCTTCTGCTTGTTCAAATTACCCTCAGTATTTAGTCTACAAAGAAATATTCAGAACTTAGAAAAATTGTTTTAACCAATGCAGTTAAGTTTCTAACCATTTTTGTTAAGTCTTCTAAGTTAATTCATGAAAATTTGTTTTAACCAATGCAGTTAAGTTTCTGACCTTTTTTGTTAAGTCTTCTAAGTTAATTCATGAAAATTTGTTTTAACCAATGCAGTTAAGTTTCTGACCTTTTTTGTTAAGTCTTCTAAGTTAATTCATGAAAATTTGTTTTAACCAATGCAGTTAAGTTTCTGACCTTTTTTGTTAAGTCTTCTAAGTTAATTCATGAAAATTTGTTTTAACCAATGCAGTTAAGTTTCTGACCTTTTTTGTTAAGTCTTCTAAGTTAATTCATGAAAATTTGTTTTAACCAATGCAGTTAAGTTTCTGACCTTTTTTGTTAAGTCTTCTAAGTTAATTCATGAAAATTTGTTTTAACCAATGCAGTTAAGTTTCTGACCTTTTTTGTTAAGTCTTCTAAGTTAATTCATGAAAATTTGTTTTAACCAATGCAGTTAAGTTTCTGACCTTTTTTGTTAAGTCTTCTAAGTTAATTCATGAAAATTTGTAACATGAACCAACAATAAAGAGGGATTAATTATAAAGCTAATCTGAAAATAAATCAAAGATTTCTGCACCAGTAAGAGCCCAACTTCTAAACTCTTGCAATTCAATCAAGAGAGTAGATCAGCAGCCCTAAACTTCTCAGGGGATGATTCTATCAAATTGGAATAGCATGTTACATATAAGCAGAGGAAAATAAATACAGCCAATATTTGATGAGATATTAGTTCATCTTTGTCTATAGCAGATTGTGCACAGATTCAAAATCCAAAATATGATGAAATAAAAACTTAAAATTTCTGGAAATATAATCAATTTAATATTATTTTAAAAAATAAATTGCAATATATTTCATCAGGCTGGTACATACTACTCCTAAACTCACTGACTTGGGGTTGCAAGCCTAATTAGAGGCTCCTGGGCAGTACTTTATGACTCTTACTATATTATTGACATATGGATTTTTTCTCTCTAAATTAATATATATTATAAATTAAACTAATCACAGCTGATTATTAAAGGATTAAAAATTTTCACATATCTGTGAATTTGTTTTGCTAAGTCTTGAAAAAATATTATATAAAATTCACTATCTTTATCCATAATGTTGAATGTATTAAAGAAATAAGAAAAATCTCAATTTGATGTTAAAAATTGCCACAAAACATTGATTTAAGATGGAATAATCTACTATGAAGGGTCTCTAATAATTTATCCTTAGATACATTGTGTTTGTCTTTCAATTTTTCTTGTTCACCTACATTGCATATGATATATTGTACATAATTATGTTACAATAAAATTTCTATTTTATATGAATATCATATTATGAGAATAGTAGAGTGTGGAGAGACCTTCTGTTTCATTTGGATAATTCTGGCCAATGCATATTTTGCAATAGCCCATGGTCTAAGGGGGAGCAGAGGGATGAATTATAATGCTATTAAATATTTTACATAGCAAAAGTCAATTTTAAATTAAACATTCATATATTTATAAACTTGAGAACAACAAAAAGAAAAAAATTAATTAAATTCTGAAAAGAAAATATTAAAGACAAAGCATTAAAAACAGTGAAACGAAGAATTTTTTTTCTTACCTACTACTCTAAGGTATCAAAAGGACACCACAAATGTTTGCAAAAACTTAGCATCACATATCCAGTAAACAGAAGATATTTTCTTTGAAATTTTGTCCTTTCTCAAAGAGACCTTCTGTTTCATTTGGATAATTCCGGCCAATGCATAAAGGGGACAGTTTTTCCCAAAATCTGTCCCTTGCCCAGGAAGGAACGACATGAGCAACAGGTGTCTCTGGACCATTGCCCTGTGACTGTGTGCAACAAAGAAAGGATTACCTTGGGGATATCGAACATCAGGACATTAAACAACTGCGGACAACTAGAGAATGTCAAGTAGGAAATAAACAGACTGAAAATCAATATTCTGGGAATATATGAAACCGGATGGCCAAATAATGGAGACTTCAGCAGTGACAACCATAGGATAATATACACAGGAGGCAAAAATAATGAAAAAGGAGTCGGCTTAATACTGAACAAATAAATGTGTTTTGGGATACTGCCATTTCTCCAAAAGAGTTCTCCTGATCAAACTGAAAGGGAGACCATTCAACATAGCAATTGTAGTTATCTATGCACCAACAACACAAAGCACTGAGGAAGAAACAGAATCTTTTTACTCCACTCTAGACAATGCCAAAGCTCAATGTAAAAGTCAAGAAATCAGGATCATCATGGGAGATTTGATTGCCAAAGTAGGAAAGGGAAAGGAAGGTATGACAACTGGCAACTTTGGTTTAGGAATCCACAACGAATGAGGAGAAAAATAGGTCCAATGGTGCAAAGCAAATGACCAGGTAATAACTAACACCTGGTTTCAAGAACACCCAAGATGTCTAACCATAAACAGCAGATTCAGAAATGCAGTGGTTCAAAGCAAAGCCTATCCAGGTGCTGACTGTGGAAGTAGTCACGTCCAAGTCATCTGGAAACTAAAGGTGAAACTCTGGAGATTGAAGAAGCCTAGTGCAGCACCAAAATTGAAATACAACACACTTGTGAATGACCTCAACCTACAGAAAGAATACACTAACAGTGTGAAAATCAAATACGAAGAACAAATTGGAAAAGACCACTTGAAATGGGACTCTCTAAAGGAAGCAATAGAGACATCAGCAAACAACATTGACCCAAAGGAAATTAAGTGCAAAAAAAAAAAACGAGTAGATGACTGAAGAGATTCTGGACATGATGTAAAGGAGACAAAAAATGATATCAAGACATGGAATGGAGTACAGGGAACGACACAAGGAAATAAGGAGAAAATGCACACAGGCTAAAAAGGAATGGCTCAATGACAAATGTGCAGAAACAGAGAGACTGAGCAGGAATAATAAAGCAGACATGCATAAAGAAATAAAAGAACTGACAGGACAAAAAAACCTGCTCTTCAACAGGCTGTATAAAATCCAAGAATGGAACAATCATATTGGAGAAGGAGGAAATACTGCAAAGATGGGAAGAATATATAAAAGATCTTTTCCATGACAAGAGAGAGCAACCAATAATACACAAAGATGAGGATGGACCGGAAACATTAAAGTGTGAAGTGGAATCTGCAATAGCCAAACTGAATAGAAACAAAGCAGCTGGACAAGATGACATAGTCATAGAGCTGCTGATAGCCCTGGAAGAATTTGGTATAGAGAAAATTTGAGAAATAATAAATGCAAGTCGATCTTCATAGCACTACCTAAGAAGCCAGGAGTAAACGAGTGCAAACAAACTCCACAGAACCATCAATTTAATGAGCCATATAACAAAACTGATCGTCCGAATCCTGATGAATAGAGTGAGAAGCAGAATCAGGCCTGAGATAGGACAAGAACAGTGCAGTTTCATCAAAGACACTGGAACAAGGAATGCCATATTTATGATTAGGATGCTCTCTGAAAGGGCAATACAAATGAAGGACTTATACCTGTGCTTTATTGATTATGCAAAGGCATTTGACAAAATACGCCACAAAGAATTGATGGAGATGCTTGACAGCCTTGACATATTTGGGAAAGACTTAAGAGTAATCAAGACTCTTTACTAGCAGCAAGCCACTTGTATATGAACAGGTAATGAATTCAGCAGATATATAAAGATAGAAAGGGGCATAAGACAAGGATGTGTCTTTTCACCGAATCTGTTCAACTTGTACAGCGAGAATATTTTGAGGACTCTAGAAGTTATGCCTGAAATTGTCATCAGAGGCCACAATTTAAACAACCTAAGGTATGTAGATGATACAGTGCTGATAGCAGACACAGAAAGGAAACTACAGAGCTACACAGAAAGGAAGACCTCCTACAGAAGGTAGCTGAAGAGAGTGATAAGAAAGGACTACAAATAAACTGCAAGAAAACCAAATGTATAGTCATCAGTAAAAAGGGCAGCCCAGTATGCCAAATACAGGTCGGGGATACTAGAATCAAGCAGGTACAAAAATTTAAATACCTGGGAAGTGTTATAATAGAAGACAGAAAGTGCGACACAGAGATCCGAAGGCAAATTGACATGGCAAAGAAAGCATTCCAGAAGTTGAGTAAGGTATTAAGAAACAGGACAATTTCGTTAGAAACAGTACAATTTCGTTAGAAACAAGGAACAGAGTACTGGATTGCTATGTGTTGTCAGTTCTTCAATATGGCAGTGAATACTGGACAATATCATGAAGGAAAAACTTGAAGCAGCTGAAATGTGATTCTACAGAAGGATGCTGCAAATATCATGGATTGAGCATGTGAGCAATGATGACGTCCTAGAAATGATGGAAACAAAATGGAAGAGACAGCTGAAGTTCTTGGGATATACGATGAGGAAGAAAGGCTTGGAGAATCTGATACTAACAGGCCAGATACAGGGAAAAAGAGACAGGTGAAAGCAACAGATAACATATTTGAAGGACCTAATCAGGTGGATGATGGAACAAGGGTTGCATGGTGTAACAGGAGATGGCGTGCTAAGAGCCACCAGGGATAGGGAGACGTGGAAAGCCATGATCGCCTACGTCCTGAAGGGACAGGGCACATAGAAGAAGAAGAGTGTCAAGCCACATATTGCAGGCCCCCTCACAGCCCAGCTTTTCATTCATGCACAACTAAATAATATTCTATGTTTTGTTTAAAGAGCCGTATTTCAGTGCTCTGCCTGGAATCATTCTTTTTTTCAGTAAATTTCAATTGTTCCTTGATTTCCTTGACATTTACAGATTACTATTCTTAATTTTCTATATGGTAGTCATAGTATCCCTATGTTCAAACACATATACACACAAGTGCATAAATATGCCCTTAATATAATGATAAAAAAGCATTTATTTTTCACAATACCCACAAAAAATTTACTTTTCAACAGTTTTCTTCCTTGTCAATGTTGTTTGCTAGAAATCAAACATTATATAGTGAAAATTTCACATCCCAATTCTGCTAATAACTGTTCTAGTTTTCACTATATAAATGAATATTTGGGAGTTTTTTTTTTTTGTTATGAATCTCACATTAATTACAGAAAAGAAAACTTCTAGTAAAATTATTTTCTTTTTATTAAAGTTCCCATAATCGGAGACCCAAAAACCACTCAATGTATAGGTTACTGAATAAGGTGTTATGTGAATATCAGAAGAGGAAATAGGAAGTGAATATTACAAGAAGGATATGGCAGATAGGTAGACTCTAAACTTGAAGAGGTTAAGATTGTAACTGTTCAGGGAAACAGTTAAATGGGAGTCTATTCCACAAAGTAACAGTTCTTGAGAAGTGGCTTTTGCAATGGAATGAGAATAATTCAACCATGTGGACATAGCAAGGCTTTGTTGTAAAAAATCTTAACTGAAATGTTAGGACTACACAGTTCCAGCTGAGGAAAGATATTTTAAGGTAGAGAATTGTGTATTAAAGTTCACTCTTTAAACAAGGGATTTTGCATTTACCATAGCTCAGTGAGGTGTGTCAATTTACAGACTTATTGATCCACCATTGTTTTATAAAAGAGACAGTGCCATAAATTTTTCACATGTTTCCAGCCACCAATTCTGTTCTTGTAGAAAAAAACAATGTTGATTAGGTACAAAAGATTATAATTAACACTATCTAGCCATCATGAAACCTGTGTACTCTTTCCTCTTCAATAAATGAGGCACAGGTGTAAAAATGATTTAACTCTTGTAGATAAAATGGTAATTTTTTTACTGCCTTTTCTTTTTTGATCATTTATGCATGAATGTTTACAAACAAACACTCGAAACAATTAAAAATAAAGCAAAAACAATATAAATAACAGTATCTATTTTTGCCAAGAGTAGTAGTAACTAAGTTTAAGCTTTTAAGTGCAAGAGTAAAATTTCTTATGTTTATAAAAACCTTTTAAGAAAAATTATATAGGTATGTATGTAGGTTAGTCAATAAATACATATAAGAAATTTGGCAAATGGAAAAACAGTTTAATTGAAACTAGATATGATTATGTGTTTCACCTTTTCTTTAGATCCAAAAACGAGAGATAGAAATAAGATTAATAAAACAAAAGATTGCAGTTGAGAATGCTGTGAAGTGAGTTCCATAGGTGAGAAGTTCAAAAGAAAATATTAGAACAGAACTTCTTGTTACATTTAGCAATTTCTACAGTAAAATGATGAGACTTAGTTCTATGCTTAAATTTATGAAGTTGAAGTACCAAAGAAGATATCTCATCAGAACAATTACCATGAAAATATTTATAGAAAAGGCACAGCAAAGCTAAGTTACAGTGGTTGGAAAGTGATTGAACCAGAGATGCCAAGCCAGATTCTTCTTTGGATTTTGTCAAGAAACACTCAATATATAGCACAAGCCCTGGACCAGATGTGGCAATAATATTTCATGCAGAGATAAATGGTAAACTTAGAAGGTGCAAGATAGATTCTAAAAATGAAAATTGTCTAGCACAATACAGTGAATAAGCAATAGATATTTTTCTAGATAGCCTCCTTGATATTATTTTGAACACCTAGATAAAGAGGTAATAATTTTTTAATTGAAGTAGATTTATACAATATGAAAATCTTAAACAGCCATCATTTTTGACAGCAGTGTAAACTCATATGTACTAATCACAGACTAAATATATAAAAATGTATATGTAGATTGGTAAGAAAGTTTCTGAATATTTGAGAAAGTTGTAGATAGGGTTGAATATTTGAAAACATTGACTCGGACAGTATAGAGTAATAGATCTTGTCTTTCAAAATCATCAGTGTCTAAAAATAAAATGCATATAAAAGCATTGAAAATGTTAAGAGAAAACCGGCCTTCTATGAAGGACATTAGTGTATATTTGGACCTCCATTTAAGATGACAAAACAGTACATGTATTAGGCCGTTACAAAAATAATGGCCAATTGAAGTGTTGTATTGTGAAATGCCATTTTAACATAATATTTATTGTATATATTAGGTGAATTTTGATATACATAATAATTAACAAGTGCTCTTTAATAATTATTAACTTAATTTTATACAATAAATATCCTTGAAACATAGAAGCTCTTAAATATGAACATGACAAAACATGATCGTCATTTAATTTTCTTGCAGGAGTTCAAACTTTTGCACAGTGCCTCCGAACTTCTGTTAATATCAACAGAGCATGGGATGATAAATCTACAAGTAATCAGAAAGAAGGAAGGTAGTTCCAGAAATTCCATACAAGGAGAGCCTTGACGATGAAGAATGTAGAGGATGGTCATGCAATCTTGACCATGTACAATTGCAAGCTGTTACTGAGCAAAGCCCACATCAAAGTGTCAGAGAAATATCTCAGATGCTTGGTGTCAGCACTGCAAGTCTCACACAATTTTCAGAATATTGGCAAGATGAAAAAGGTCAATAACTGTGTTCCTCATGATCTCAATCAAAATTAAAAATTTAGGCATTTTAAAGTGTGCTTCATACGCTTTCTGTGTAACACAAATGATCCCTTTCTTGACCGAATAGTCACTTGTGAAGAAAAGTGAATCCTTTATGATAACTATAAAGGATCAGGTCAATGGTTTGGTTGTGATAAGTCCCACAAACATTTCCCAAAGCCAAACTTGCATCAACAAAAGATTATGATTACTGTCTGGTGGTCTGCAATTGGTGTTATCCACAATAGCTTTTTGGAAGCCAATCATAGCATTAATGCAGGGTTTTACTGCAATCAACTTGCTGAAATTTATGCATGCCTGCAAAAAATGAGACCTACATTGGTGAATCAATGTGGTTTTATTCTGCTCTACAGTAATGTGCAGCCACATGTTGCAAGAATTAGATTGCAAAAGCTCACAGACTTGAGATATGAGAGTTTATTACATTCGCCATATTCTCCTGATATTTCACCCAATATCATTTTTTAAGTTATAAAACTTTTATGTCCATCCAGAGGTGGAATCAGCTTTCAGAGGTTTTGTTGTAACACAGCCAATATCTTTTTACCAACAAGGAATAAATAATCTTGTTGATTGATGGCAGAGATGCATAGATGCTCAAGGCTCATATTTTGACTAATTTAAACATTTCTACAGTTAAATCTTTAAGAACAAAATGTTTTTTTCTGTAATCAGCCATTATTTTTATAACAACTTAATACAACAACATCTAAATCATTTTAGAATAAAAGATGCCATGAAAATTGCTATATCAGTGCTGTAATTGCAAAGGGAAAATGCAATGATTAGAATGTATATAAGGCATTGTTTACTGGGAACTGCTTGATCCAAATAAAATAACTGCTGTAGTAAACTTTATGAAGTGGCAAAGTATAGTTTAGATACTTGGTAAAAAAACATGTACTATAACAATAAATCTGATGCATGAAAATGACATAACACACCTATTGACAGCCTGTGAAAAAAATTTGAATCTGGAATGAAGTTTTGCTGCACTCATCTTGTCTCCAAATGTCTACCTTTTCTCCTTCCTGCAGAATTGTCTGAATAACAAATGAAACAGCAGTGCAGGCCTTTGATTCAAAATCTCTAACATTCTGTCACAAAAGAATTGTCTTTGTATTTAACAGTAAGTGATAAATATCAATGGTGAATAGGAAGAATAATTATTCAAAGTTTCCTTTTTAAAAAAATAGAACTTTTCTTGACTGGGCAAAATTTTCAGAAATTTTCTTACCAACTGAAATCAATGTTATATTGTTTCAACTTGTCAACAATTTTGGTCATTAAATAATAGAACAGACTTGTAATTCCACCTCATTGAATTCACATCTATTTCTTTCCTTTGTTAGAGTCCTGAATGAAATGTAGATTTTTAATATATTTTTAACCAAATATTTCTTTCATCATAAAAGGCTTCCTTTTTGTTGATTGCACTGAATGTTCAGAAACAACTGAAGATGACAAATCAGATTGGCATTCATGAAATGTCTGACATTTTTTCTGTTTTAACCAACATGACTATTATTAGTTGGGGTGAGAATGATCTTGAACAGAAAAGTCAACATCTTCTACCAAAAGTGTTCCAAGAAATAGGAGTCAAGATAATCCATTCCAAAGCAGAAACTAAGATTTGGAATGAAAGTCGTGATTGTATTGACCCTGAAAAATTCAGAAAGTGGCATTAGCAAACATTAAGCACTTCGGATACGTTGGCAAATGGATCAGTTATAACAAATTTAGTATAAGAGAAAATAAATTAAATATAGAATAAGCTGTGCTAGATGTAGTTTCACCTAAGACTGCAAATTGGTATAAAACCTAAACATCAGGATTAAAACTTGAGACATGTACTTTTTGTGCCTTGTCAAATCAAAACATTCATATGAATGTCATGCATGGTGCCAAACCTGTTCAGAAATATCTGAACTGTCAATTGCATACAACCACTTTCTAAGATCAACAGCTTAAAATGACTGAGTAAAGCTTTGGTGGGGGTGGTCTTGATAAAGACCATAGAATTTTGAACACTATGAGCTGGTTCTACAAAATCACAAACAAGTAACTGTATCAAATAACAGAAACCACATTACTTCAGGACTTTCAACAGCATCAAAAACTAAAATGGATAGCACATGTAACTAGAAAAGAAAGTAATGACAATCAAAATGTTGACATGTTATACCTCTTCAAATAAAAGGCAAGGAAGGAAAACCTTCTTCAATACTAGGAAGAGTGATAATAGCTTTTTTCCAGAAAAACTGTTTTAAAGATTTTATAAATTTCAACCAAATTCAGTAGAAACAGCTAATATTACCATTGGAATTTTCATTTTGTGGATGACTTTCAAGAAATTTAATTCCATGTCAACCCAAAGAACTACAGCAACCATTTTATGAAAAATATGGATTATTCACCCTTCAATCCTTGGTGGATAGCAAAAATTTAATTCTAGTATTAATGGGTATGACCCAAACTTTTGGTACCAATTGGATTTACGTGCCAAAGGAACTTTAAGCAGCTGGCACACCAAACTATGAATATGTACTTTGGTCTACTCCAAGACTCAAGCCTGGTACCTCTGAGACGTGAAGATGTGCTTTAACCCACTCCAGATAACAGGAAAAGCCAGCCATGAAAAGAAAACATCAGAAATGAAGATAAGATCAACTTAAGATAAGCGTATCTAACCATTCTCAATCTTTTGGACTTTATTCCCTTTGAAATGGTAATTACTACTGAAGGAATATATTCAGAAAGTTTTCACTCTTCTCTGTCTCATTGTACAATTTATATAAAAGTATGTCTTTAAACAATACATTTCCCTTGTTCTTTGTTCCTCTTGCAATGACTTATATGGGAAGGCATTAATTATCCGATATTTTGTTAAATATATTCTGCAGTTTTGCTCTATGCAATTTTGCTAAACAAATAAGACGTTTTGTGAAAAATTTTGTTTATAGCAGAAGAAACATAAGAGCAATGAGAAAGAATATTTCTTCCAGTCTACTGTTAAAAAGAAAGAAACATTTTCACTTTCTTCACAATTAAGTGAAATTTTTCTGAACACATAGTGTCCAAAAATATATATAATGAAAAGTATCTTCTTCACAGTTAAGTGAAATTATTCAAGAAGCATGTAATTTTGTTAAACAATTAAGAAATGTTGTGAAAAATATTTTGCTAAAACATATAAGCAATTTTGTTTAACATAATAGCATAATATTTCAATTTACTGTCTATCTCAAGACGAATAGTTAAAAGGAGCTAAAGCTCTTTTTTAACTCTAACAACAATTTAAAATGTGATATTAATTCAAATTTGGAATTTTTGAAGCAAGTTATTCAACAGCCATTCAGTGATCTCAATTCTCAAATTCCATTGTGCAACTTCTAGTGGTATTAATCCTTCTAAGTTGGAGTAATTCTAACAAAAATAAAGATAACCCTCTTAAAGTGTTATCTTACCAGCTATGCTCTTTAATTTCACATCTTAGAAGACAACAGTTACAAAGTAGCGCTATGCTTCTTAATGAAAGAATTTTTGGATGTGCTTTTTACGAGATCTTTACACAAATAACCAGTTCTCCTAAATATGACCTTGATTTTGTGACAGTTAAACAATATCTTGCTGAAGTGAGAGCTGCTTTACAAACCTCATTTGGTATAGATTTTTTTGTGGAAGATTCTCCTTGATTCATAATTTTAAGCCACACAATGTTTGATAAACTACATCATATTCTAAGGTGAGTAGGTACAAGTTATTTTTCTTTAAGGAAATTATAATGAAGCTATCTGCACACTGACAAAAAATAAGAGACCCTTTCATGTATATAAAAAGATATTAAAAATGATATATCCAATGAAAATGAAAATTGTGCTGCTTTGCAGAATTTCACCACCAGTTCTATTAAGATACAATGCAAATTTTGTGCTTCACATGATTATCCAATGAAAAATTGCATGAAATATTCTACGTATGAGTTAAGAACAGTTAGATACAAGCAGTTAAAGTTATGCAATAGATGTTACAATATAAAAAAATGAAGATTGCCCTGGTCTTCAGAATAAATTATTCTTTTGCTCTAAACAATGTTCTTGTAAAGGACATATAACACCACTGTGCAATAATCATAAGAAGGGATTCTCTCTTTGGGTGATAAGAAAATGAGAAAAACAACTGAATCCTATCAATTTCCAAGTAGAAAGTTATCTAGGTGTTTCCAGTAAGAGACTGCACAAAGTCATGTTAGAAATAAAAGGAGAGATCACTTCCTATTTCCATTTTGTTAGATGACAAATTTAATATTCTGTTCAATTTCGATGACTTCAGCCAAGCGATAACCAATTTGACTAAGTTAAATTACAAGTTATCCTTTTCGCATAATGATGATAATCAAATAATCATTCAATGAATTCTGGAAGTGGACATTGTCCTATATATGGAAAATACCAAAATTGTTAAATGCATGAATAGCTCTGCATTGAAAATACTGAATGGAATTGCCCCTTTTGGGAACAATGTAAATTTTCTATATAGACATCAAGTTAACCCAACCTAAGGCCTCTAACCTTCAAAACATCTAACATACTATAATTTCAGAACATATTTTATGTCTCGAACAGTAAGAAAAATGCATATTGAAACCAGGATCCACCTACCCTGAAATATTCTCAGGTACCTTCTGAGTTATCTAAAGTTGAATACAAATTAGAGAAAATGTTGATTGTGAATTCATACATGGAAGGGACTATTATTTCTTGTCAGTGTGCAGATAGCTTCTTTTAAGGAAGAGTAACTGGTACCGACCCTGTGCATCATTCTTCAATGAAGATGAAAATATCAGTGATTATGACAAAAGTAAAATAGTTCAATTTGAAAAACAATATAGTTCAAAGACAATTCATTGAAATTACCCTGGCATAAAGACAGGATCAAATCAGTGCCATTTAATTATCATTTAATTAAGTGCTTGATAAAATTCAGCAATTTTTAGAAAGAAAAAAAATTGACTACTATTAACAATGATATTTTTCACCAACAAAAGACAAAAAGAATTACTGAAAAAATAAAAATCTCCCTGCAAGACTTTTCAAAATATTTTGAAAAAGGATTTGAATCTGCAGTCAGGCTGACACCCCATAGTATGTATATATGTTTTAGCCTGCTCCAGATGTCAATCCTGGGACCACCAAGATGTAAAGATACATTTTAATCTCCTTCAGATGACAGGCAAAGCCAGCCACAAAAAGTAGACATTGGGAAAGGAGATAAGACCAATGTCAGTGTAACTAACCATTCTTAATCTTTTTAACTTTGCTCCCTCTGAAATGGTAATTACAGTTAAAGGAATATATTTAGCAAGATTTATCTTCTTTTTGTTGTAGAATGTACAGTTTATATGAAAGTATGTCTTTAAACAATATATTTGCAATTTTTTGTTCCTCTTTTCTTTCTTTTAATGACTCCAAAAGCAAAGCAGTACCATCACTAGTGCACAGGAGGTCGCAGTAAGAGAAAAGACAAGATACAGAGGAAATTGAGGAAAGGATAAAAAATGAACAGGATTAAAGAACATAGCAGATGCCAACTGATATTGAATTTAAAATTTTGGAGATTGTAGCTATCAGGGAAACAAGTAAAGCAGAGGTTGCATTTAACTATTTCAATAGTAAAAAGGTGGGACCTAGATGCCAATCTAGTAGCATGCTTAAATTCATGTGGTTGAGGCACCAGGAAAAAAAAAAGCTCATCAGAGTGGTTTCCATGAAAATATTTAGAGAAAATACAGAGGAAAGCCATGTTGGTGTGAAAGTGACTGAAGATGATATGTCAATTGATTATATTCCAGATTCTTCTTTGGGTTTTGTTAATAACCTTGAGGTGAATAGCGGGAGAATATAACCAGTTATGGCAACCGTACTCAATGCATGAATGAATAGTAGATTTATAAATGTGTCATACCAGAAAATTTTTCTCATCGGAATCCATCTTGCACAATGACTCAACTTTCTTAGCAGTAGATGCAGCTATTGATTTGATGTCGTCGTTTCACTTCAGGTTGGTTGAAAAAGTGAGGCCAAGTAGGAGCAGGGTGTTGCTCTCCAGAAGATTAGCATCAACCACACTTAATGGCAAACTGGAAAGTTTCGCTATAGTGCTTAAAGGAGATTAGTTGTTTTTTTTTTTGTTTTTTTTTTTTTGGAGTCATGAAAATTTACAAGCCATTTCCTACCCTGGTTAACCACTGATTGGACGTCTTTTTCAAGAGCAGCAACCAGGTTTACTTTGTCAGCTTTGGCAGATTTCCTATTGAGACAGGAGTAAATAGTTGTGTCATCTGCATAAATGCCTCCTTGGGAACTGATTGCATAAATGATGAAGATTAAAAGCAGCATAAGACCTAAGATAGAGGACACCCATATTCATGTAGAAGGAAGTGTGCATATTCAAAACTACCTTTATGATGTGATAGGAATGATTACTTTAAATCAAACAATTGTCCAGTAATACTGTAGACCTGGAGCTTGCGAAGAAGGCCAGCATGTTAAACCTTTTTCAAATGCTTTTGCGATATCTAGAGTTACAGCTTGAGCTTCACCATTATTATCAAGAGCCTGGTATAAATATTCAGTGATGGCTAACCACTTCAGCACTGATAAGAAGTTTAAATACTTTGCCAAAAGTGGTAAGAGTCTAATATGTTGATCAAGAAGTCAGAGGTTTCACCAGAGTTCTTAAGAATAGGAGCTGCAGATGAGTACTTCCAACTAACTGGTAAGTAGGAAACAGAGAGGCAATAGCTGTAAAATTTGGAGAAGACTGGAACAAGTTCAGGAGTACATTTCATTAGGCCAATGGCCTGGATTTCATCACCTCTGTTTACCTTATGAGAATCTAATTTAGAAATGATGCCAGAGACTAGAGTCTGAGTTATGTACATCTCTCTCAGTAGAGCCTCTGTCCTAGGTGGGAAATCAGGTATAGGTAACCCAGACAAGTTAAGTGTTAAGATGGAAGAGAATTTGTGAGCAAAACACTCAATCTTATCTGCTGTAGATGTGAGGACTTTGAATTGATTGAATAAAGGAGGGATAGAGTTGTTTTCTTATAAATCTTATCAAACCATACACCAGCTAAAATATAATTATGATGAAAAAAATAAAAAACATCTGTAATCATCATAAAATTATAAAGCTTCAGAACATTTCTTGCTTATTCTAAAAAGATTATCAGATTCATAAATCTCAGAGAGTCAATATAGTTTTTTCTCTTTAAACTAAAATCTTAAATCTTTTAGAATAAAGTGTTTTTATAAGAAATTATATATGAAATACAATACTGGGGAAGAGTTTGGTTTAAAATTGCATCAAAAATCATTATTAGCCAGCACCCACAATTGACAAGGTTTTGTTTGTAATAACAAATACATGAACATAAGTTCAATTTGTAAATCAAAAATTATTTCCCCAACAGAATTAGCTTCATGTGAGTTCTGAACACATTAATGAATACATGGAATAGGTTTTTAAAAAAAAATGGGAAAAATTTCCAAGAAAAACAATAGCAGCTAAAAGAATAAAGACACAGATCTGGCTGTTAGCCTTTGGGTTGTTATCTTGGTAAAGATTTATCATTGCAGAAAAGTTAGAGGTTTCAAAGTTTACCTTGAATTTTTCTGAAATCAATATTTTTGAATTGGGTTAAGGGCATTGACAAAGAAAGAGATACTGAGGAAAAAAGACATGTGTAAAATAAATGTTTTTATCATTAAGTTACAGACTTATTGATATACTTATATGCATTCAGGCACACACAATATGTTATATATGTGTGCAACTGTTTAAATATACATATATATATATATATTGTTTCTATATAGACAACAAGCATATGAGAGTCTTCTGAAACTTTTCACTCAAGCGAGAGGGTGGGAAGATCATGTGCTACTTATATGAAGTCTTTCAAATATTGTGCTTCAAGCAATAGGAAAAAAGTACAATGTAAAACTGCTTATTAACATAACATTTTCTTCATTCTGCATTGTTTTTTCTCTTCCTATTTCTCAAAAATATATTGATTTACATTGCAGTTGGAAGCATTGCATTAACTGTCTCCCCTCTCATATTTCTATTATTAGATGTCTTAACAAATGTTCAACAAGGGAATTGAAATAAATATCAAAACAATGACTACTTTTGCTAATACATTTAGTTCTCTCAATATTACAATGATTAAAATGGTTTGTTTTTTTATACGAAAACAACTATAGTTGTTTTCATATATAAAAAAAACAAACAAACATTCTTATCAAAATTAGAACATTTACCAACATAATAAATGTCATGGACAAAAATTTAATGGCTGAAACAAGTTGTTTGAATTCTGAAATTATGAGTAGGAAGCTAGTCATCGTTATTCTATTAAAACATTTTCATCTTTCAGATATCTATGAATGAATACTTTTTCTAATATTTTTTATGAGAGAGAAAAGAGTATTGTATTTTTTGTTTCAAAATGCCAAGTTGGTGATAATGAAACTGAATATAAAATAGGCTGCACTGCGGTAGTTTTGCCCAACACCACAAATTGAAAGCTAAACCAGGCAAATTAAAATCACTTAAACCTCTTAACATTTCCTTTATTAACATCCGGGGTATCACAAAGAACTGTAGCATTGAATCTTTCCTCCACCAAAAGTCCCCTGACATCCTAGCTCTTTGTGAGACTAATCTCAACCCCTCAATTCCCTCATCTGACTTCTCGATCCCTGACCTTCTTCCCCTCTTCAGGAAAAACTCCAATGTCCACATGCATGGGCTTGGTGTTTACGTCAGTGAATGCCTTCCTCTAGCTAGGGTGATCTCTCTTGAATCCCTACATCATTCTTATACGTGTTTCCATCTCTCCCTTCTATGCTCAGTTAGCTATCTCTTTTTTATTTACCACTCCCCCTCATCTCCCAACTACTTTGTTCTTTACAGCATCTCTAATAATATCAACAAGGCCATTTCCTCCCATCTGTTTGCCCATATATTTGTGTTTGGTGACTTTATCATCCATCACACCGAGTGGCTGGAGAACTCCATCACAGATCTTGCTGGTGTACACACCATGAATTTTTCAATCACTCAGTCCCTTACACAGGTGGTGGAGTTCCCCACGCATTTCTGTAATAACCCTAATGGACACGACTCACTACTAGATTTACCTCCACCCCTGACTCTTGCAATGTCAAGCAACTCTACCCTCTTCGTAGCTCTGACCATGTAGTAGTTTTGTTAGCATCTTCTTCCGCTCCCACTTCACTCAAGAACCTCAGACCAGCAGAATATTTTACTACTACCAATGAGCTGATTGGGACTCATTTGGCAATTTTCTGTGTGACATTTTTTTTTTTTTTTTTAATCGTTTCACCCCGAGCAAGGCAGAAACGCCACTGATGTGCAGGGGGTTACATAAATGTAAAAAGATTAATTAGAAAAGAGTGAGGAGTACAAGCTAGTTAGAAAGGAACAATAGAAAGCTGAGAAAGCAGGTGCAATGACCGATACATAGGCGGAGAGAAAGTGAAGGTTATACAGGGGAGGGGAGAGAGCTAGAGTCCAGTGGTTAGTAGATGAGTATTAACTTTGCATTTAAATTTCTGGAGGTTGTAGCCGTCAGGAAAGCAAGAATACGGGAGTGAGTTCCACAGGCGGGAAGTGCGAGAGAGGAAGCTGCAGGAGTAGAATTGTCGTCTGCATTTGGCTAACCTGACTGTGAATGGGTGGGACTCAGTTGCCAGTCTGGTTGCACGGGTAAACACCTGTTGGGGAGGCATCAGTGACTTAAGCTCATCCGAGCAGAAGCCATGAAAGTATTTATAGAAGAGACAGAGGGAGGCCACATTTCGACGATGGGAAAGTGGCTGCAGTCGAGTCGCCAGATCAGTACCTATCACATTACAGACTCTCCTTTGGAGCTTGTCAAGAACACTGAGGAGAACGGCAGGGGCACCTGACCATAAATGGCAGCAGTACTCCATGCACGGATGGATGGTTGATTTGTATATATGCAGTATGGATTCAGGTGGAAAAAACATCCTGGACATCCCTTAGAACAAAGTATTTAAGCTTCCTGTTGAAGACTGTGTGGCTGAGGTCTCCTCTTGAGTTAAGGCTGGCATCGATGCTTTTATCCCTGCCAGGAAGTTAAGACTTAAATCCTACTCATCCCCCTGGTTCTCCCCTGCCTGCTCGGCTGCCATCGCCCATTGAAATAACATAACAGGCGCCTTTTTGCCTCACCTTGCCTTGAGTGCAAGAAGATACTTAAAGGAGCTAAGCTGATATTTGCAGCCAGAATGAAGCACCGCATAGCATCCTGTAAATTCGGCTCCAAAGACTACAGGAGGCTCTGTAAAAGCATGCTGAACAGTAGTAAGCCCTCAATCCCTCCTGTAATCATTGAATTTGAGTTCCTCACCCCTCCAACAGACAAAGCTGAGTTCTTTACTCACAGATTCTCCACCAACTTGACACTGGACTTCTCTTACCCTCTTCCTGACACCCCCGTAACCTGTCACTCTTTCTCATAACATTCCTCCTATGTAACCCCCTGCACAACAGTGGCAGTAAAATACCTTGCTTGGGGCAACACAATTATAAATAATAATAATAAAAAAATGAAGAAAAAAGCTATTTCTCAAGATATCAAGACATGTCATCCTTGGCAACAAACAGGTTTAGAAATATCTTAACTGTCAATTGTATACAACCAAATTCACAGATTAATGGTTAAGAAAGACTGTGCAATTGAAACTTTCAGGTTGTCTTTTTCAACAGTTTTGTTACAGAATCACAAAGAACTGTATTAAATAACAGCAATCACATCACTTGAGGACTTAACAATAGCCATAACTAAAATGGGTACCACAGTAAATGGAAGAAAAATTAACATAATCAAGGTGTTAATTTTTCAATCTACTTCAAATAAAAGGCAATGAAGGAAATTTCTATCAATGCTGGAAAGAGAGATAACTGTTTTTGGACTTGTGAAAATTATTTTATTTGCAATGGTCTTGTTTTAATAGAAATATTTTATAAATTTCAACTGAAAGTAGCACTGGCCACTTGGTCAATTAATGTCAATATTTCCTTTTAAGGAAATGGCTAATATTATCATTATTAAGAACTTTACTAATTCTTTGCAGTGATTTATATGTACTCCTAAAATTAAACTAGAATAGATTAATGTATTCATTGCTACCTTTACATAATGCCATCTATGTTTTTGTGATATTTAACATAATAGCTACACAAGATTTTCTCTATAAGAAATGTTCTAATAGGACTGTGGCCCTGGTTGAGTCATACTAATTGTTATGTAGTAAGAAAGTGTCAATGCCAACATGTGTGGTCAAACATGGATCTCCAAGCAACAAACATAACTATTGAAAGAATTGTGCTACTGGGATCACATGACCATAAATATTTAATACAGAAGTCTTAGTGTATTATGTGCATTGTATCATTCCAGTGTTTTGTGTCATTGAAAAGATTGTTTCTAAGTGAATTACTCAAAAGAATTATTCTGAGAGCAATATTGTGTATTATTTGAAGAATTTGTTTACTACATTGACTTTGTGCAGAGATACCAAAATATTATAACTTGCTCAGAGCAAGTTACCAAAAGTTCCCTTCAGAGTAATGTTATGAAAGCTAGCATTAAAAAACTAATGCCTGAAAAGTGTTTAGTAACTTGAGGTATTAATAATTCTGTGTCAAAGAGTGGAGATACTAGAAAAAGAAAAATATGGGAGAGTGGTTTATTAGATTAAATTCTAATGAAAAAAATCAATTTTAAAAATATTAATCTAAACCCACAAAATATTTTTAAAAAGTGTCACAGAAATGTTTGAACTCAAAGATTTAACAAAATTCAGCAGAATTGACACCACCAGCCTAACTTCATAACCCAAATGGAGTTGACATGATATGACTAATGAATTTGCCAAAAATCCACAGGGTTTGTTTTTTTTGGTAAATCTAGGGTTTAATTTTTTTAGTAACCTATACATTTATAGATATTTATGCCGATTTCAACATAAATTTTGGAAAGTTAAAACTCCAGCCTAAAATTGAAATAGACAGCCATCTGGATTATTAAACAGGAGGTTCTTTATTTGAGAAGTGTCTATTTGAGGATGGAAATCTATATAAATGAAGTACACAGACACAGTGTTTGAGAGAGTTACCCAGACCAGTCAAATGCTTGTGAAAACCAGTAGTCATCTTCATTGTTCATTAATGAAAATCCGCCATAAAAGTATTCACTGCTAAAATGCTAGCACCACCAACTTAGCAAATAAATGTCTCTCAGTGTCTCAAGGGTAGAAAAGGAGTGATTGGGATGAAACTTGTCAATTTTTCAACAGCATCATTTCTTCTGTTGATACATTTTCAGGAGGTCATCTGAAGCAGAAAAGGTATGATCTGACCCAGATCAACAAAGTAACAGTCTGTGATTTTCTCACAGATACACAATGAACAAAATTCATTAGACAACACATTCCAGTGAAGAAAAATGGGCCAGTATAATTGACAGCACTGAATACAAGCCACCTCACCAAATTGCCATGTGGAGTTTGTGTGCGAATATAGTTACTTTACTGATTGTATTCAACCAAGCTAAATTTGTGTAAAAAAAAAACAAAAAAAAAACAAACTTTGTAGTATATTCATCTGCTGAGAAAAAGTCACCTGCAAAATGTTCTTGTAGTGCTTGAACTATGCTTCAAAGGTTGCGTTGATAACCAGGTCAAATGTAAACTCTTATGGTCTCAACTGAAGATATATTGGAATTATCTGCTGTTGACGGTATTGGCAAATAATTCCATCTGTTGCTGCAACAGTTGATAAATATCCTTGAATTGCATTATGATATTGTTTATATCCGGGGTCTCAAACGGAAGAACAAAAATGGGCTACAAGGAGGAAACCATAAGGTCCACAACCTCCCTTAGAGATTAATTCCTAACCAGATTTTCATTGACCTATGAAGGAGTAAATCCTTAATTTTGAGTGATAAAAATTATGACAGGTTAGAGATAGGCAAGATTTTACATCTATTCTAGTTGTTCATGTTTATTAAGTACCACATAAAAGATTTATAACAAATATTGTGGCACAATATCAGCAACACTATATCATTTTACATAAAATAAAATAGTCCTATTTTCTTGAAAAGTTTAGTTCTCAGAAATTTTCCTTTTCTTTGACATTGTTGACTTTTTGTTTCAATTATGGAGATGAGAAAAAACATGTCTTCATTTTAATTAAAGTTTATTCAACAATCTTTTCTCAAATTGCTTTTAACATGATTTTTGTTTGTTAGTTGTCTTTTGGCTTGTGTATCTCCTTAACCCCAATATCAGATCTTTTCAGCTTGTCTACACCACTATGCAAAAATGAGCAGCCAAATAAATATATATATATATATATATATATATATATAACAGACTTGTATAATGTATGTAAATTTCAATATATATTTCTGCTTTCCTTAATATTTTTTTTTTTTTTATAAGCGTTTCACCCCGAGCAAGGCATGTCACTGCCACTACTGTGCAGGGGGCTACGTAGAGTAGAGAAAGGCTGATTAAATATAGGAAATGACAGAGGGTGGGTGATAGGCGGGTAAGGATACCAAGAATGAGGGTTGGGTAGATGAGAGTGTTGTGAGAATAGTTGGGAGTTAGTGTGATAGGAGGTGTCTATTGACCCTACATTTAAACACCTGGAGATTGTAACTGTCGGGAAAGCAGGCTTGTGGAAGAGAGTTCCACAGGCGGGAAGCGCGAGAAAAGAAGCTGTTGGAGTAGAATTTACGGTTACATCTTATTTGTTTAACTGTAAAAGGGTGGGACCTAGTTGCTAATCTAGTATCTCGTGTAAATTCGTGCTTAGGCGGCACCAGTGATCTAAGCTCATTGGAGCAGAAGCCATGAAAGTACTTGTAGAAGAGGCACAGGGAAGCCACATCACGCCGGTGTGAGAGCGGCTGCAGCCGGTCTGCCAAGTCAGTATCAACCACGTTACAGATCCTCCTTTGTATTTTGTCAAGAAGCCCAAGGAGAGCAGCAGGGGCACCCGACCAGATATGGCAGCAATAGTCAATACACGGGCGGATGGTAGATTTGTATATGTGCAGAATAGATTCAGGTGGGAAAAATTTCCGGGCCCTGCACAGGGAGCCCACTTTCATAGCAGCAGATTTGGCAATGGATTCAATATAGTCATTCCATTTGAGGTCCGCCGAGAGTGTAAGGCCAAGGAGGCGTAGTATTTTACTCTCTGGGAGGTCATCCTGTCCCATGCTAATGGGAGATAGATGCGATTGTCTATGGTGATTAGTTGATAACAGCTTTGTTTTGGAGGCATTGAAATTTACCAACCATTACCTACCCCAGGTCACTACGGATTGGAGGTCCCTTTCAAGTACGGCAGCAAGGTTCACTTTGTCGTCCAGACCTGGTTTCTGATCGATGCGGGAGTAGATTGTTGTGTCGTCGGCATACATGCCAACTTAGGATCTAATGGTGTTGGGGAGATCATTAATGTAGATCAGAAAGAGCATGGGACCTAGGATAGAACCTTGAGGGACGCCCGCGTTCGTCTGGTAATTTTGGGAGGCATGCCCATTTAATACCACCTTCAATGTGCGGTTAGAGAGGAAAGACTGGATGAGGTCAAACAGATGTCCAGTTATCCCATAGCTCCGCAGTTTGCACAAGAGGCCAGCATGCCAGACCCTGTCGAATGCTTTGGAGATATCCAAGGCAACGGTTCGGGCTTCACCATTCTTGTCAAGTGCCTGGTATATGTACTCGGTAATGGTCATTAGCATATCAGCAGTAGACCTGGTGAAGCGAAACCCATACTGTTTGTCAGAGAGAAGCCCGTTGGCCATAAGATGTTGAATCACCTCGGCGTTGATAATGGCTTCAAAAACTTTGCCAAAGATTGGAAGGAGACTAATAGGATGGTAATTGGCGGGGTCTGAGGGTTCGCCAGAATTCTTAAATATAGGTACTATGCAGGAGGACTTCCAACAGGCAGGAAAGCAGGAAGCAGATAGGCAGGGGTTATAGAGTTTAGAGAGGACAGAGGAGAGTTCTGGGGCACATTTCTTCTAAGCGCTACTTAGATGTGGCACAAAAGCCAAAAGCAGGGGACACCCAGTGAGAACAAACAAAGGGAGAGAAAAGCTAGTCATTGTTGTAAAGTACATTTATACTCTTTTGTCTGGTTGCTGATGAAGAATAAATGTGGGTGGGAAACGTCCATTTTTTTTGTCCCTTTCCTGAAGAAAGACTAAAACAAATCCCATTGGCCTTAAAATTGATTGACTATGTCCTACTCACTTTGTGTGTGTGTGTGTGTGTGCACGTGTGTGAGTGAGAGAGTCCATGGGCAACTCTCTGGCCATGTGTTTTAGATCCTTGGTTTATATCCTAGTCACCAAATTTGTTGCAACATATTTTAAATAAATGAAAAAGAACTATGTGCCATGTCTCTTGAGAACATGAATGGTCATGACTATCCATTGTAGCTCTTAGTAAATTTTTTCTTTGCCTAATCCCTGTTCTCTTAACAATGAAATAAAAAAACAATTCTACACACATCTGCCCACTTTTACAAATTATAATTGCCTCTCTCAGCTTCAAGTAATTTCTGGTCCTCACCTGGTGAAAAATGTGTGCTTTAAATAATATTCAAATCAGCATTCTGAAATAATCAGCCATAACACTAATCATGTTCACATTTTTTTTTTTTACTGTTAATAGTTGATTTGCTACCCAGTCTTCTACTCAGAGTTCTGTTCAAACAGAAAAAATAATTACAATAAAAACAACTAAGATTATTTTACAGTTGGATTTTCATTTTTTCTGTTTTCCCCTTTCATCAAAATATTTTAATAATGACTATTTTAACCTTCAAATTTAATTCAAATGTCTTTAAAATAAAGTTCAAATCATAGTTCAAAGTATTCCAAACTTTTTGCTTTGGCAACAGTTTTTCAAACTAAAAGTTTTCATGACATTACTTCAGTTTCATTAGCCAAGTCAAAAATATGATTAAAAAAAAAAATATATATATATATATATTAAATTAAAAATTTAGTAAAAAACAATACACTAAAGTGTCATGACCCACCAGTTTGTGAAATTCTGGTATAGACCATGACAAATTACTCTGGCATTCAGCCACACCATTATCAAAAGCCATCGTAGTTGGATTTTAGTATATAGATTGATTTGTCTTTTTTTTTTTTTGGTGGATGATTTAAAGCCTGCACATATTTAAATTTTTTATGCAAGTAAAAATTGCCTCAGTGGTACAATTTTCAATTGGGTGGTTGAACATATCAGTCCATGGGGTGTCATAAAGATAGTCAAAGAGTGAGTCCTAATCAGCATGATTTAATGGAATAGGTCTTATGGACAGGGGTTCCTGTTTAATAGATGGTTGAGACAAAATATCAATAGCTACCACAGAGTGGTCAGAGTTACCAGGAGGGAAGTATTGCAAAGATTGGCAAGAGTAAAGAGAGGAGGTAAGAAATAAATCAAGTAGAGAAGCTTGTTGCTTGGCTTTGCTAGGGAAATGAGCAGAAAAGCCCATGATTGTAATGTAAAAATTTGAATGTCTGAATACTGGCAACATCAGCACTTTTAGAATGTTTCAGCCACATGTCATGAAGAACATTAAGTTCACCGAAAATAAAGATGTTTGAAGATGGATGGAGAAAAAAATGCCTTTTCTATACTATCAGTTATTATGTTTAATATACTGCACTCCTGAGAAGAGGGGTGAATGATAAAGGAAAAAAGAGATATCTAACAGAATTTAGTAATGAAAGATGGAAGCTTGTGTGTGTGTGTGTATGTCACAAATGCACATATATATATATATACACACACCACGTCAAATAAAAATATACATGTGCGTGTGTATCATAAAAATATACACATGTGTGTATCATAAAAATATTCATGTGTATGTGTGTGTATCATAAATAAAAACATGTATATGTGTATGTGCCATGAATAAAAATATATATGTCTGTGTATGTCATATATATATATATATATATATATATATATATATGTGTGTGTCTGTATGTATATCATATACACATATATGTATGTATGTATGTATGTCATATATACATGTGTGTGTTTAAAATATTCAACATTGAGCCAAGTAGCCATGTCACAACATGACTTTGCAAACCAGTCTTACTCCTGCATATCTTTTTACACATAAGACACATAATAGATTTGTGAAAAGTCTTGAAAGTGACTTTCTCCTGATGCACTCTCATGTGCTGTTACATCCCAGTAGCAGATCTGCAAATTTGATCATAAAACTAACATAAGTAACTTTCAGGTCTGTCAGGAAGAATATTCACAGAATCAGTATTAGACTGCCAATTTTCATGTGATTTTAAACGACTTGCAAATCCAGCATGAGGTAGAAAAAACTTCCTATATGTTTTACATACAAACTCAAACTAAATATTTTCTGGGATCAAGTCTACATCACCTTTTCAGATGCTCAACCCTTTTGAATTCAAAGATATTGCAATCATCTAAAACTAACCTTCTCCAACCATACCTATTCTCTGCCTTTTTCTCAGTCTTTGATACTAATTACAACAGTTTCCAGGTTGTGAACAAGATCCTTGAAACATTTATCAGATTTGTGTCAAGGATGTCTGCCAAAAAGGTTCACATATAAACATGTATAACAATCAGCTAAGTGACAAATTTTATATTTTTATTAATCCTATATAAGTAATAACTGTTACTTCTTTACAGTACATTACCATCTATCCAGCCATGGTCACATAAATGACTTTGCAAACCAGCCACACCCTTGCATACCTTTTTACATATAAGACATATCAAAGACTTTTGAAGAGTCTTAAAAATTATATTCTCCCTGTATATTTTGATGTGCCACTTCAGCCCAGCATCAGATGTACAAATTTTATACCAAAATCGACATAAGAACCCTGCAGGTGTGCAATGATGGAAAATTCAGATTGTTGACACTAGACTGCTTGATTTTCATGCGATCTTGGATGACTAGTAAATCTGGCATTAGTTAGAACAAGCTTCTTACAGACATTACATACAAGTTCAGAGTGAATATCTCCTGGAATTGAGTATACATTACCTTTCCTAAGAGAACTTTTCAACTTTTAATGCTTACCTCTTTTGACTTCATACCAGTTACAAGATAGGGTAACCTTCCCTCAAATACTCAGACTGTCTTCTAGGATTGAGCCTATATCAACTTTTTGAAGAGCTCTTTTCAACTTCAGATGCTCGACTCTTTTGACCATCAAAAACTATCTTTCGACAACCAGATCTCTTTGTTTGCTATCTTGGAGACTAATTTCAAGAGTTTCCAGATTGTCTTTAACAACATCCATGAAACATTTCGTGGGTTTGCATCTGATGTGCTTAACAAGAATAAGTTCTTTTAAAAAAGTACTTCAGCAAGTTCATCTTTCATTCACCCAATATAATCAATTCACTCCAAACAAAGCAATAATGCCATTAAGATGCTAAGGATTGTTGGAAGTAAAACGGAATGAAAAAACTTTAGAAAGTACTGCAAATCCAATACAGGAAACATGTGATAAACCTCTATACTTGTTAAAAAGAATGTATATGTTCCATGTATTTTATAGAAATATCAACTCTGGTAACAGCTGCAGATGGTTGGTTCCATTGGCACAAATGGTGGGAAAAACAAAACCAACTGTTTGAGATCAAAAGACCACACAGGAAGCAGAGAAAGTAATCTCAATCCTTTATTTCACATTCCAACTTTGTCAGTGTCTGCTGCAGAAGAGAGTGCCTTGCAATGATTGGTCTGTTAAGCCACTCTAGACACCAAACAGGGTTATACCATTATTTACACTGTTTGAACTGTTGTCTTCATCTTTTTTGCTATATTCATATAAACAAATATGAATATGGACTAAAACAAGGAAAACAGTATGAATAGTGTAAATAATTTAAATACTACATCATCTCAGAAGTATAGACAAATATTGAGGGTGATATCTTTGTTTTACAAACTAGAGATGCATAAATTAAAAAACTAATGCTTCATCATTCATGCACTTTACATTACTGAGATCTAACATAGTCTCATAAGAAACTAAGAAAAATAAAGGTAAAAAATTTTAATACCAATTTTCTTGGCAGTTAAGCTTTCCTAATTTGGAAGTTGTGTTATATCAATTGTCTTTTAAATCTAAGCTTAATAAATATCAATAGACAAGATGAAGATTAAGTGAAAATCTCAAGAGAGTTTTATTAATCTAGGAACATTCTAAGGGAGCACGATTCTAGCCAATTAGAGTTCAGAATAGAAAAAAACAATGAATTTCTAACCAATCCAATTTTGTTGTGCCACATTTTTTTCTGGAATTCATTTAACTTCTTGAAAAAAAAAAAAAAAAGAGCTCATCATTAATTAGTTCTGAGGACAACTCATAATTATCTCAATCAGTCATTTAATCTGATGTTTATGTCAGCTGTATTCTACACTTTTTTCCCCAAGTTTAATCAATGCACAATTTTCATATACATTATCATAAATTAATGCAACCCTGACCTGGTTTCATCAACCTACAACTACATTAACCTGGCCTTGGATTGAATTCTTACATCATTTGTATCAGCAGCTTGGCTTTCACAGGAATTTTAGTCAATTTTTCATCACACAAAGATATTGAGAATTTCAGTACTTCTTGTTATAAAGTCTCTGTCTATATAAATGTCATAGAAAGCAGAAAGCATTAATAGTTATAGGTCTCACCCCTTTTACCATTGAAATAATTAAATGTAACCACCACTTCCACTCGTAACAGTTTCTTTTCTTGCGCTTCCCACCTTTGGAACTCCCATCCATTTACTTGCTTCTCTAATAGCTGCAATCTCCAAAGATTTAAATGCAATGACAATTGCCATTTTCTATCTTCTTGAATCCTGTTCATCTTTTATCCTTTCCTCAATACCACATGTACCCACTCTTTTCTATTATTGTAATCCCCTGTGTACTAGTGGCGGTCTTGCCTTGCTTGGGGTGAAAGAATTAAAAACAACAACAACAAAAAAAAAAAGAAAGCTTAATCTACTACACGAAGCATATTCACAGCACAATGATTCAATGTGAAATTTTTCAGTTCTAAAATAAAAATGATTCGAACTGAAGTACACAGATTGAAAATGAGTTGATGTTTTAAATGGTCCAGGGCAAAAATCAACAATTATAAAACACCAATTTTTCCTCTCTTACAGCAGAGATGCAAAACTGATAACTGAGAATATGTCTCCAAACCATCTCCTTCATTACATATTAAGGTTAAAACAAATGCCAAGATACTAGGGTCGCATTTTTGGAAATATGCACACCCAAAAAACGTGAAGTATTTCATATCATTTTGTGATAGGGTTTATGTTTATCATCAAGTCATTATTGTAAATAAGAGATGTAATTAGACCTCAAATACTCACCTACATATGTCTAAAGATGCAATGATAAATTTAATTGATCAAATGAAAATATGCAGCAGAGATATATTTATAATTAATACTAAAATGTTAGGCATCTTCTGAAAGAAATCATTTTAAAAGATAGATTGCTATTATTAAATTATCCAAAGATATTTAACATGACTGAAATATTGAATTCATCATTAAAACAATCATTAAACATTATTAAAGTGATACTGAATTCTTCATTAAAACAATCATTAAACATTATTAATAGATACTGATTTCATCATTAAAACAATCATTAAACATTATTAATAGATACTGAATTCATCATTAAAACAATCATTAAACATTATTAAAGTGATACTGAATTCATCATTAAAACAATCATCAAACTTTATTAAATAGGTACTGAATTCATCATTAAAACAATTATTAAACATTATTACTGTAATATAGTTATGACATTTGCATTTCTTTTTATTATTGGCAACACTCATTAAAACATGTATTTTTATGTCTAATTAACAACTTAATGATGCTATGTTAAAACTAAAAAGTCATTTTTAATAATCTCATGTGTTCAATAGAGTTGTCAGAATTTTCAAAATTGTAATCAGTGATGTCATGTCCATAAAGAAACAAATAAATGAAAAATGAATTATACTGACACAGCATCATATCCATAAAGAATTAAAAATTAATTATAGTGTCAATAAAATAATTATAATATAATAACTAATTCACTCATTCTAAACCACTGAGTATCAACCCACTTTTATCTTCCACATTTACAAACATGTGACATTCTCACTATTGGACAAGCAGTTTGACATATATGTTAATGAGAATTTCATCCTTTTCCTTTTACAGACCATAATAGTAACATTTGTCTATTAACACTCAACAAAATTTGGTAAGAAGTAAGAAACTCCAAACACTTCTTGCGTTTTGCAAACTAAATTTTCTAGACACACATTGCACACATTTACAAAAAAAACATATGAGACAGACTGTATACACTTTGATTATTCTTTATCCTATCAAATTCCAATCCATATTTGATTTACATTTGACTCCGAACTCATGATTTTATTCAGTATTATTGTCTCTCATTTCTCCAATACCACATAACAACCAGATAATAAATAATACTTGTTTTGTTGTTTCAATGTCTTGTCATTTCTCATTTTTACAAGTATTTTTGTATATATAAATGTAAGAGGGTTTATAATTATTTACTCAGAGTTATAATTTCCTCTACAGTGTGTTTTATACTTTAGTATAAAACACACTGCAGTCATGATTAAGTGGGATTGACAAACAATAACAATAAGATGAAAAAGCAAAAGAAGAATCAAGACAATGTAATGCAAGGCAAAGCTAAGCAACTATAAAACAGTAACAAAGTAAAAAGTTCACAAAATAGAAATAGCATAAGGGATAGAATTCAAACAGTTTAACCTTCTGACTACAAAGAAAGAAAAAATATTTCCTAAAACCAAGAATTATCTATTTTTATTGGCTCAGAAGAAATCCCAGCATGCATCTGTAAGATTTATCTATAAATTTAAGGAGTGGGGGATTTTTAACAGTCAGTTCCCCAAGATTGAAACCAAAATAGCTAGCAGAAACATAAAAAACATTTAAAATAGAACATTAAATCAAAAGGAAAAAAATCTTTTAAATTGAGGCAGATAAATTTAAAAAAATACTTTAAACAGAAAAATCAGCTACCAAACTGCATTAAATGTAACATTGGTGTTATTTTAAATACAAAACAAGGCTTTAATATAAACATTTAAAATTCTCAAAATTAGTGTTCCTAAGCAATGAATGAACAGACTAATTAAGTTCCATTGATTTTGTAGTGAGTCCAAAAGAACTCTTTACCTACTTCCTTCAAATTCAGAGGACTGAGGAAAAAGACAGAAAGGAATAGGTGAGCAAATGTGAAAATTTCTCTGGACCAATGAAAATCTTGCCTTCAAGAAAATTGACCAGTGAGCTGAAAAGTAGGCTTTGCATGCTAATGTGAATTTTTTTTTGACCAATGAAAACCTTGTAATCACAGAAATTATCCATTGAGGCAAGAAGAAAGAAAATAAATTAATGAGCTTATGTTAAATTCTTTTTGATTTAAAATAAGAAAAATTAAATTAATCAAAGATGCGTGTCTGAAGGATTCATTTCAGTTGCTCATGACCAGCAACCAGCATGCAAGTTCTTGTCAGGGTAAAATTATTCGCCTATAACATTATCAGCTTTTAACCAAGCATGTGGCACTTCAAAGAATTTTCTCTCAACAATCCAAGATAGCTAAGTATTTCAAACTATCTCTCTTTGTCTACTTTTGAATGTATACAACCATATATCACTTTTGTGAGCAACAAGCTATTCAGTCAGTTAAGTGCCATACGTGATACACGCTTGGGCGATCATGTCTCGAAAGAGACATGACTGACTGGGCAGAAGATTATCCCGCAGTAGGTTGCCATTGCTTTCTGCGGTAGACTGGTTGCCAGCCAAGGCTATAGAACCCAATCTGTCCTGTTATTTAACCCATAACTGGAAGGAAGAGATGGATTAATACCTTTCCCAAGGGTATTTGCGCGTAAGTGAATGCAATGAATTCAACTAGAATTCGAACTCGGCTCCCCGATTTCTCGTTCCGAGCCGATATCCATTGCACCACAACGCACATCCTCTTTTGGCGTCCCTAAACATTTTGGAATATTATTTTATTTCTGATCATTTATATCTGTTAGATGAACATTTCCTTTTGAAGACAATATGTTAAAACTATGAACTTATTTTCCTTAAACAAGCTTCAAGTGTATAAATTCATAAATAAATTATCTTGTTTTGTTAAAAATTATTCATGTGTTTCCTTGTTATTATCATCCTCCATTAATTTTCTTGGTGTGGGTAAATCAGATGTTTATTTTAATCCCCAATCACCATGTCCCTATAATTTTATCTGTCATTTTTAATCATAAATGTAACATTTATTATAAGTTGTTAGAGTGCAAAACTCTAGCAACTATTATGAGAGAGAAATTTTCAAGTTTCATCAAACCTGATTTTTCAAATGTAAAGAAATATTCTGGGGAAAAAATGCATATATTCAGTAAAGTCCTGAAAGATGCTAAAAGACTTTAAGAAACTTTTCTGGAACCTTCTGCTGACATTCTTATAACTAACTTTTTGCACTAAACCACCACCAAATCTTCATTTACCTAAACCTCATAAAGGAAAATAAAGGAAAGATTGGTGTAGTTTGTAATAACTTCAATGGATACTAGTTCCACTTAAAAGAAAAAAAAGTGATATTTTCTTAAGTTAACTCAAAGAATCCAGATAAGAGTGAAAACTCAAAAGCTGAAACATCCAATCCTTACTCTGTTCAAAGACTGAATTAAAAAAAGAAAAAATACATGCAAAGAATATACAGCTTCTGTCTGCATGTCTTCATTATTTCCATTTGTATTCTTACTAAGAGTTTGGCCTGTCACTAAAGAACTGCATGTTCCAGCCTCTACCCTAACCCTCTTACACAAAAGTCGGCTTAACTTTTTTTTTACCATACCAAAACCTATCAGAGCAAATCGATTGTTAGTGTTTATTGCTTGCCATAGTAGCTACAGTTGGCACTGTTATGTTGCCTGTTGTCCACACCAAACCAGCATCTGTAAGCTTTCATCTCCATTACAAGAGTTCTTGCAATGGAAACATTGAATGGTCAAGCAACAATAGGAATATTCTTTAAGCAAAGTAAAGACCATAATCTAAAGCCACAGGCATCATAAAAATGTATGCTATTGATTATTGGTCAGTATGAAAAACAGTCTTTGGCAGATAAAAGATACAGACACCAAGTCCAGATTTTTCTCTTTCTTTCTCAAAGAAAAAAAAAGAATAGGAAGGGATGTTACTACTAAGAGTTTCTGATTTTTGGAAAATACACATGCAAAGAAACAGCATTTTCTCCTCCTCCCACCATCTATATCTTCTGGCAGTGACCTTTCATCATAATCTTGTTGAGGGAGGTTTTATTAAATATATTATGTTTAAAGTGTACTGACCTCATTTTTGAAAAAAAAAGTAGCATAAATAATATAAGTCTTTTGATGGCTATATTAATTTTTTTTGAAAACAGGAAGCCATATGTAATTACTGTTCTGAAAAGAAGCATGTCATTTGAAGCTTAAATTTTTAAATAACATGCCTCTTTAAAAAAAATGAACTGAAACTCAAAAATTAAAGCATGAAAATATGTAATAAAAAAAAAGTGTGATATTTAATTTATACCAACTTACTTATTTGTACATACTTATAGAAATGATATATTTTATTGCATTAATTGCCTAATAGGAATGCTGAACATAGACAAGATTCAGGATAGAATTTTATTTCCTTTTAAAATCAGATGTTCTTATATGGTCTTTTTTGGTTTCTTTTTTTTTTTTAACTAATACTCACCCAATACAAGTTCCAAGAGCCGCTCAAGGTAGCAGGTTATTGAATGAGGCTGTTATATGATTTTCTTTTTACAACTATTCTAACCTTTGTATGTTATTTAAAACTGAAAAATATTTTTGATTGTACGGATAATTTCTTTTTTACAGTGAATGTTGCATTAAAATATTTTGAGAATGATTTTTTCCAGATAAAAGTTATGTTTAACCCACAGATAGAAGGAGGAGATGAATTCATACTTTCCCTAAGGTTATTTGCATATAAGTGAATGTATCAAACCTGACTGGAATAATAATGTTGTTCTCCAATTTCTCATGACAAGCCAATATCATTACACTACCCATATATCTAGATTGATGTATGAGCATAAGATGAGGGGGTAAGAAGTACAGTTTATGAGATTAAGATTGTAGTGATCTGAAAAATTATGCTTTTTGGAATCTACCCCACAAATGATGTAATATTAGGTACTGAAGGTTTTAGGTCATAATTTAAAGGAGAAAATACATAATTCTTAAAACTGTTTTAAAACACACACACACACACACACACACATATATATATACTAGCAGTATAGCCCGGCGTTGCTCAGGTGTAATGAAAGCTTTTAAAACTAATCCATGGTCCTGGAGCTCAGACTCTTTGGACATTGGCACGAAAAACTAAAAAGCAATAGTTATTTCCAGTTAAAGCGAAACCGTAGACTGAAAGAAAAATGAATTGATGTAACTCAAATTTTGATTTCCTGGTACCAATATCAAATAAGTTTTTTCTGTCGTAAACTGAATTTTGAAGGATAAATAAGTCCTCTGAGTAAATGAGACTAAGAACTACAATTATATCTACTTAGAGCCAAACCCAAAGAAAAAACTAAAATAAAAGGGCTGAAAAAAATAGACATACAGGCAGATAAACAGACATACACACAAACATCCTGTCTTATATATATATATATATATATATTATCGATTTTCTGCACTATTGTAAGAACTGCAACCTTCAAACTCCTGAATTTCATTTCTTATGTCTTTGTCTATGAGTGTATCAAATTTGATTAAAATCAAACCACTCCTTCTATAACCCGATTTTTTTTATTATCAATTTTCGATATTTATTGGGGGTACCTTAACACAAAACCTAGTTAAGAACGCTCACAGACGCTTATAGTACAACTGTGTAAATTTTCAAGAAAATTGGTTTGGCCGTTTTGGAGTCTATAGGCACCGGATACACACACACACACACACAAAGTTCCATTTATAAATAAGTTTATATATATTTTTTTTTTTTTTTTTTTTTTTAATCATATCACCCCGAGCAAGGCAGTAACGCCACTGATGCGCAGGGGGCTACGTAAGGGTAAAAAGAATGGAAAAGAGAAAGCCGAAAACCGCATCCTAAACAGGAAACAAGGGATGAGCCTCTTCACCTGTTCAATAGATGTGGGTGGAGTGTGAACCGGGCGATAGTTTAGTCTATCTACTCCAATTGAAAAAAAAAATAAAATAATAAAGGAAAAGAGTGAAAAGATTGGAAAAGAGAAAACCGGAAACCGCATCCTAAACAGGAAACAAGGGATGAGCCTCTTCACCTGTTCAATAGATGTGGGTGGAGTGTGAACCGGGCGATAGTTTAGTCTATCTACTCCAATTGAAAAAAAAAATAAAATAATAAAGGAAAAGAGTGAAAAGATTGGAAAAGAGAAAACCGGAAACCGCATCCTAAACAGGAAACAAGGGATGAGCCTCTTCACCTGTTCAATAGATGTGGGTGGAGTGTGAACCGGGCGATAGTTTAGTCTATCTACTCCAATTGAAAAAAAAAATAAAATAATAAAGGAAAAGAGTGAAAAGATTGGAAAAGAGAAAACCGGAAACCGCATCCTAAACAGTAAACAAGGGATGAGCCTCTTCACCTGTTCAATAGATGTGGGTGGAGTGTGAACCGGGCGATAGTTTAGTCTATCTACTCCAATTGAAAAAAAAAAAATAAAATAATAAAGGAAAAGAGTGAAAAGATTGGAAAAGAGAAAACCGGAAACCGCATCCTAAACAGGAAACAAGGGATGAGCCTCTTCACCTGTTCAATAGATGTGGGTGGAGTGTGAACCGGGCGATAGTTTAGTCTATCTACTCCAATTGAAAAAAAAAAATAAAATAATAAAGGAAAAGAGTGAAAAGATTGGAAAAGAGAAAACCGGAAACTGCATCCTAAACAGGAAACAAGGGATGGGAGAGCCTCTTCACCTGTTCAATAGATGTGGGTGGAGTGTGAACCGGGCGATAGTTTAATCTATCTACTCCAATTAGTTTAATCTATCTACTCGGGAACCCCTTCCTAAACTAGAAACAAGGCGATCAACTCTACTCCTGTCCAAAAGAAGGGGGTGGAGTGTGAGACCTGGCGATAGAAGGTACTATCTACTCCAATTAAAAAAAATAAATATGTGACTGAAGTTAATGAAGTTTTAACTTAGTATAAGTCAAACCTAAATTTCATAATTAAGAACAATTTACACAAAAATTAGGCAGAAAAGATAAGAACCGAAAAAGAATAAAATAAAATAAAAAATACAAGTAAAAATAAGTAAATAAATAATTCAAAAAATAATAAAAAATAAGATCACACTGGCTAAACTCACCAAGTTGCAGGCTTGCTGACAGAAAAAAGTTAAGAAAATTTCAAAAATTATCTTCATTCTGTTTCTTCTATACAGTTCTGGAGAGTTCTGGAGAGATTAAGTTACCTTAAGCAAGCAGTAACAGACAGTAGTGTGATGGAGGGGGGAATCACCTCCAAGCCATGTGTCCAGTTAGCAAGGGAATGACAGAGAACAATAAAAAAAAACAAAAAAAAAACATGGCCGGTCTTAGAATTCCTACATATAACCAAAACCCTAATATACCAAACCTAAATTTCATAATTAAGAACAATTTACACAAAAATTAGGCAGAAAAGATAAGAACCGAAAAAGAATAAAATAAAATAAAAAATACAAGTAAAAATAAGTAAATAAATAATTCAAAAAATAATAAAAAATAAGATCACACTGGCTAAACTCACCAAGTTGCAGGCTTGCTGACAGAAAAAAGTTAAGAAAATTTCAAAAATTATCTTCATTCTGTTTCTTCTATACAGTTCTGGAGAGTTCTGGAGAGATTAAGTTACCTTAAGCAAGCAGTAACAGACAGTAGTGTGATGGAGGGGGGAATCACCTCCAAGCCATGTGTCCAGTTAGCAAGGGAATGACAGAGAACAATAAAAAAAAACAAAAAAAAAAACATGGCCGGTCTTAGAATTCCTACATATAACCAAAACCCTAATATACCAAACCTAAATTTCATAATTAAGAACAATTTACACAAAAATTAGGCAGAAAAGATAAGAACCGAAAAAGAATAAAATAAAATAAAAAATACAAGTAAAAATAAGTAAATAAATAATTCAAAAAATAATAAAAAATAAGATCACACTGGCTAAACTCACCAAGTTGCAGGCTTGCTGACAGAAAAAGTTAAGAAAATTTCAAAAATTATCTTCATTCTGTTTCTTCTATACAGTTCTGGAGAGTTCTGGAGAGATTAAGTTACCTTAAGCAAGCAGTAACAGACAGTAGTGTGATGGAGGGGGGAATCACCTCCAAGCCATGTGTCCAGTTAGCAAGGGAATGACAGAGAACAATAAAAAAAAAAACAAAAAAAAAAACAAAAAAAAAAACAAAAAAAAAAACATGGCCGGTCTTAGAATTCCTACATATAACCAAAACCCTAATATACCAAACCTAAATTTCATAATTAAGAACAATTTACACAAAAATTAGGCAGAAAAGATAAGAACCGAAAAAGAATAAAATAAAAAATATATATATTCTTTTTTTATAATCATATTGCCCAAAGCAAGGCATTTTACTGCAACTGTTTTGCAGGAGGTTACATAGGAGGAAAGTTGTAAGAAAGAGTGACAGGTTATAGGGGGTGTCAGGAAGTGGGTAAAAGAAGGATGAGAATACTGATGAGAGTGGATTGGACGAAGAAAGGAGCATGAAAGAGAGGATGCAGGTTAGGAGATGACTACTGACTTTACATTTAAGTTCTTGGAGATTGTAGCTGTCAGGGAAGCAAGTAAATGGAAGGGAATCCCACAGGCGGGAAGTGTGAGAAAAGAAGCTGATGGAGTAAAATTTGCATTTATAATTTATTGGTTTCCCAGTAAAAGGGTGGGACCTAGTTGCTAATCTTGTGTCTTGAGTAAATTTATATATAGGGGGCACCAGTGAGCTAAGTTCATTGGAGCAGAAGCTGTGAAAGTATTTGTAAAAGAGACACAGGGAAGCCACATTGCGCCAGTGAGAAAGTGATTGTATCTGAGCTGCCAAGTTGAGATCAATCACATTACAGATTCTCCGTTGGATTTTGTCAAGGATCCCTAGGTGGATAGCAGGAGCACCTGACCAGATATGGCAGCAGTATTCAAGGCATGAACGGATAGTGGATTTATATATGCACAGGATTGTTTTAGATGAAAAAAACTTCCTGGCCCTACACAGAACTGACTTTCTTAGCAGCGGATTTAGCTATGGATTCTATACAGTCATTCCACTTGAGGTATGTTGTGTGAGTTAAGCTGAGGAGGTGCAGTGTTTTGCTTTCAGGGAGACTAGCCTGATCCATGCTAATGGTGGGTAGGAGCAATTGTTTGTGATAGTTAATAGATAGCAGCTTTGTTTTGGAAGCATTAAAATTCAGGAGCTATTTCTTACCCCAGTCCACCACGGATTGGAGGTCCTTTTCAAGCTCGGCAGCAAGATTTGCTTTGTCAGCAGCTTTTTGATCAAACTAAGAGTAAGCTGTAGTGTCATCAGTGTATATGCTTACTTGGGATATTATTACATCTGGGAGATCATTAATGTAGATAAAGAAAAGCACAGGACCTAGAATCGAGCCTTGAGGGGCACCCGCATTCGTGTGATAGTATTGGGAGACATGTCCGTTCAATACTACCGTCATTGTGCAATTTGAAAGGAATGACTGGATAAGGTCAAACAATAACTGGATAAGGTCCAGTTATACCATAACCATGCAGCTTGCGTAGAAAGCCAGCATGCCAGACACTTTGGAGATATCTAGGGCAACAGTTCAGGCTTTGCCGTTCTTGTCGAGAGCCTGGTGTATATACTCAGTGATGATTGTGAGCATATCAGCAGTAGACCTGGAGAAGCAGAAACCATACTGTTTGTCAGAGAATAGTCTGTGAGCTGTGAGATGTTGAACCAACTCGGCATTGATGATGGCTTCGAACACTTTGCCAAATATATATCAAAATGAAATGACTTATGGCAGTTCAAATTTTATATATTTACTTTTCTACCACAAATGCAAAATCTTGAAGAAACTGATACTAAATTCTGTCTCTGGTTCAATAACCATAAAAAACGCATCAAAGATCACAACAGCAATTTCTCTGTCACTGCACGCTTCAACCTACTGTTTCATAGCATTAATGACATCAGATGCATGCTTTTAGAGTCTTCATTTAAGAGCCAACAAGAAAACAGTTTCAAAATAGAATCATATTATAGGATTAAACAGGGATTTCTTTTCTCAGACAAATTTTCCACAGAGAGCTGTCTGCAACCCTTCTACAACCCTTATTGTGGCAAGCTAAAGTAATGCAACACACGAAAGAAAACAAAACAAAAAAAATTCCATGAAAGAGTAACTCACTTCTTTGTTTATTTCTCATCTCTTTGAAAGAGGACACAGGCATGTCTTAAAATTCAGGCTTTATAATCTTTCTCTTCATGCTTCAGTTTAACCAAAAGGCCAACTAATATATAATAAACATCAGTCTTATTGACAATATTTTTATTGTTTCGTCTTATTATTCCTCAAATTTTATTAAACAGACTGTTAAATCTACACATACAAAAAAAAATGTTAATCAGTATTTTCCTTTAAGACACGCAGATTTTTAATAGAAATGACATTTAAAATCATATCTATTTATGCTGATAAAACCAATAAATTTGTTATTTTAAACAAACAGGAATATCACTCCAAAATACTGGCCATTCTGGATGATCACAATAAATTTCAAAAATTAACTAGTAATACCACCTCCCAACTTAAAACATTAATAAACTTATCACTGCAAACAATGCTGAAATAGGATCCTATAAACTTCAAAAGATTATAGGTGACTATCAGCCCAGCTAACTTTATGGAAATGTAAAAATCCATAAAAAAATATCACCCTCTCCAACCTATCATTTCACAAATACCCACACCAATATATAACATTTCCAAAACACTTAAACTAATTACTCCCTACTTTTCTAGTAAATATAATATTAACACCGCAAATGAATTTATACAGATTCTCCATTCCGTAAAACCTAACAATCAAATAATTGCATCTTTGGATGTTCAAAACTTATTCACTAATGTTCTCGTCCATGAAATGATTGACATCATTATCCGTGATTTATACAATTATACTACTCTCCCATCAATCAATATTAAATCCACTATATTGAAAAAATTATTATTAGCATACACCATACAAGTACCCTTTCATGACCCCTTAGGTAATATTTATATGCAAATAGATGGTATTGCAATGGGATCTCCTTTAGGTCCCCTCTTTTCTAATTAGTATATGTCAAATTTAAAAAATAAAATCATTAATGACAACAATAAACCCTCTATATATGTAAGATACATAGATGACATCTTCATTTTAGCTAAGAATATCAATCAAATTACACAACTTAAAAACAAATTTGAAAGTCACTCCGTCTTCAAATTTACATTAGAACTTAATATTAATAACAAAATCCCATTCCTTGATGTATTCATTAATTCTAGCACACATAGATATACTACTTCTCTATATAGGAAACCAGCTAGCATAAACTTGTGTCTTCTTAATTATAATAGTGAATGCCCCCAACGGTATAAGTTAGCTGTTATAAAAAACATAATTCAAGGAACACAAATGATATCTTCTTCTTCAAAAAAAAAAAAAACGCTCAAAAACATAATACATAGAAATGTTAAACCAGTGGATAGTAATAATCAAATTAAACTCATCATATATTATAAAAAATTCAAAACAATTGACCTCATAGTCTCTAATAACCCTACAAGCACTCAACTAAATCCTCTAGAATAAACCAATGTAGTGTATCAATTTACATGCCTGTTCAGAGATTGTATCTCTGATACTACATATATTGATTTTACTACAACCACGTTCTCTCGTAGACTTACCTGTCACCTTTCTGATCAGAGTACAATTAAACAACATTTCTCAGAAAAACATAACCATGTAGATAATATCAGACAGATTTTAGTCAACAATATAATAATCCTCACTCATACACACAGTAAAAAGAACCTTCAGATATTGGAGGCCATCTACATTAAATCCAAACAACCCACACTTAATAAAATCACATTTAAATCTGGTCATAACACATTACTTTGCATCTAAATATATGTTTCTGTTATCATTTCAAGCTCTCACATGATGTAATATCATAAAAATGCATTACAAATTTGCAAACTGCATTTGCTATTTTTGGTAACTTTTGCCATTGCTTAGCAAAGTTTTGTGTCAACACAATATAAAATCGTTGCTGGATGTTTTGGTGTTAACATTCTTGTAACCTCTCTGAAGATGGCTCATGTGAGCCGAAAGCTTAGAACCAACTTAATAAAAAAAATGCCAAAATATTTAGAACGGCTCATGATTAAACATAATAATTTTGAGCATTTTCACTTTTTACATTTGAATCAATATCAGAAAGAATGTTTGTGTGCTGGGGTTTTGTCTCCTTCTGCAGAAAGTAATGGCAACCTACTGTGAGAAAATCTTCTGTCCAGTCAGTCATGTCTCTTTCGAGACATGATCGCCCAAGCATGTATCATGTATGGCACTTAACTGACTGATTAATTATTATTATTTAATTATTATTTTCACCCCAAGCAATGTGGGAACATCACTAGTTTGCAAGGGGTTAGAGTGAGAGAAAAAACTGGGTACAGGGGATATTGAAGAAAATATTTGAATTGAAACCTTATCCCTTTTTTCATCAGGCAAATTGTTTTCATATCTGGAACAGTACTACTAGTTTGGGCCATGGAGGACCACCTTGACAGATTCTTATTATTGTACATATTTTTAGTGGTTCCCATGCTTGAGCTTTTCTCTTTATTCATTTTTTTTCTTATGCAGTGAAATTAATAACAACTGTTATTTTTTTTTTAAATTCTACTGTTTAAGAAAAAAGAGATAGCAACTCAAACACAAGTATCCCTTAACAATAATGTGTATCATAATAAAAATATATGTAAGTGAACATTGAAATCAACATCCAGCAGTAGCAGTCTCATTTGCAATCACTGGCTTGTTGATTGATCACATATAAGCAGGAAACAGACAGTTGCCACTGAGTGTTGATTTCAATGTCCACTTTTATATTTACATATGGTCTATACCTGATATTGAGCACTTCAACCCATAAATATAACATACCTTACAACTATATATATATATATATATATATATATATATACTAACACACACACAAATAAAACACAGATATACTTTTCTGTAAAATCTATGAGCTCTGAGTATTTCATGACATACTATGCTTAAAATATGGCAGAAGTAAAAAAATTTTATGATCAATAATAGGTAGGTAGCCATATTTCTTTAGAAATAGCAATTCATATTCAGTTCCCAAATGTAAGCAATCTTGAATGCAGATGGGGCTGGAACAAAGAACACTTAACATTTGTAATTTACAATGCTTTCCTGATCTGAATACCATTTTCGTTGTGCTATTTTCACTGCCTGACCTCATCTTCCTGATATTCAAATTAAAATTCCTACTGAGAAAGATATTCAAATAATCCATAATGTGTACTGAGGTACAAAAAGACTTGTATAGAGAGTCAAGTTAAGTGAGTACACAGAAACAGAAAGAGGAGTACAACATGTCTGTATTTTCTCATCAGATTTGTACAGTAGGCAGATTGTAAGAGGATTAAGAGATATAATCAAGTTTATTCTAGGTGTATGTGACCTTAACCATATACACTACCCAAAATGAAAGTGTTGATCACAGATTCAAGGAGAAAACTAAAGCAATGATTAGATAAGGTAGTCTTTGGGAATACAAAGGAGATTTAGAAAATTTAAACTCACAAGACATGTCAGAATCAAGAAAAGCAGGCAAAAGTAATGAGAAACGTACTTGACAAATATCAGGAAACTAAAAGAAGGATCGGTACTATAAAAAGCAGGTGTAAACATGGATGATTTGGTGAAAGAGATAAAAGACCTTACTTACCACATCCAGATTTATGGCATGCAGAGAGAGATGAACAGAGATGGACAGAATCCAATAAATATATACAGTTGATTTTCTAAGCACCACTTAGATGTGGCACTAGGCCAAAATTATAGAGTACCCATTAAAGATTGAACTCACTGCTCAGTTGTAATAGGTTCTAGCAAGACAAGCTTGCTACCCATTACACCACGATGAGGTGCCCAAGAATCCAATAAATATATACGGAGAGTTATAAACAACACGAGAGGGAGAGGGAGTTAACAACAAAAAGAGAAAGGGAATGTAATCAACAAAAAGAGAGAGTGAATATTAACAACAAAAAAAGAGAAAGTTATTAACAGAACATGAGAGAGAGAGAGAGTTAACAGTATTAGGGTTATTAATAGAATTAGAGAGAGATAGGGACTGAATTTGAGAGAAAGAGAGAGATAGGGACTGAATTTGAGAGAAAGAGAGAGATAGGAACTGAATTTGAGAGAAAGAGAGAGATAGGAACTGAATTTGAGAGAAAGAGAGAGATAGGAACTGAATTTGAGAGAGAGAGATAAGGACTGAATTGGACAGAGAAAAAGATAAAGACTGAATTGGAGAGAGAGAGAGAGAGAGAAAAGGACTGAATTGAAGACAGAGAGAGAGAGAGATAGGGACTGAATTGGAGACAGGGACCGAATTGGAGACAGAGAGTGAGAGATTGGGACCGAATTGGTAATAGAGAGAGTGATGAAAACTGAAATAGAGAGAGTGATGAAAACTGAAATAGAGAGATAAGAGAGAGATGAGAACTGAATTGGAGAGAAAGAGCGATGAGAAATTAAATAGAGAGAGAGAGAGAGATAAGGACTAAATTTGGAAAGAGAGAAATAAGAACTGAATTGGAAAGACAGGGAGAGATAAGAACTGAATTGGAAAGACAGGGAGAGATAAGAACTGAATTGGAAAGACAGGGAGAGATAAGAACTGAATTGGAAAGACAGGGAGAGATAAGAACTGAATTGGAAAGACAGGGAGAGATAAGAACTGAATTGGAAAGACAGGGAGAGATAAGAACTGAATTGGAAAGACAGGGAGAGATAAGAACTGAATTGGAAAGACAGGGAGAGATAAGAACTGAATTGGAAAGACAGGGAGAGATAAGAACTGAATTGGAAAGACAGGGAGAGATAAGAACTGAATTGGAAAGACAGGGAGAGATAAGAACTGAATTGGAAAGACAGGGAGAGATAAGAACTGAATTGGAAAGACAGGGAGAGATAAGAACTGAATTGGAAAGACAGGGAGAGATAAGAACTGAATTGGAAAGACAGGGAGAGATAAGAACTGAATTGGAAAGACAGGGAGAGATAAGAACTGAATTGGAAAGACAGGGAGAGATAAGAACTGAATTGGAAAGACAGGGAGAGATAAGAACTGAATTGGAAAGACAGGGAGAGATAAGAACTGAATTGGAAAGACAGGGAGAGATAAGAACTGAATTGGAAAGACAGGGAGAGATAAGAACTGAATTGGAAAGACAGGGAGAGATAAGAACTGAATTGGAAAGACAGGGAGAGATAAGAACTGAATTGGAAAGACAGGGAGAGATAAGAACTGAATTGGAAAGACAGGGAGAGATAAGAACTGAATTGGAAAGGAGAGGGAGAGATAAGAACTGAATTGAAGACAGGGAGAGATAAAAACTCAATTGGAGAGGGAGAGAGAAAAACTCAATTGGAGAGGGAGAGAGGGAGATAAGAACTCAATTGGAGGAGGGAGAGAGGGAGATAAGAAATCAATTGGAGAGAGAGGGTGATAAGAACTCAATTGGAGAGAGAGGGTGATAAGAACTCAATTGGAGAGAGAGGGTGATAAGAACTCAATTGGAGAGAGAGGGTGATAAGAACTCAATTGGAGAGAGAGATAAGAACTGAATTGGAGAGAGAGATAAGAACTGAATTGGAGAGAGAGAGATATAGGAACTGAATTGGAGAGAGAGAGAGAGATAGGAACTGAATTGGAAAGAAAGAGATAGGAACTGAATTGGAGAGAGAGAGAGATATAAGAACTGAATTGGGGAGAGAGAGATATATAGGAACTGAATTGGAGAGAGAGAGATATAGGAACTGAATTGGAGAAAGAGGAACTGAATTGGAGAGAGAGAGAGAGATAGGAACTGAATTGGAGAGAGAGAGATAAGAACTGAATTGGAGAGAGAGAGAGATAAGAACTGAATTGGAGAGAGAGAGAGATAAGAACTGAATTGGAGAGAGAGAGAGAGAGATAAGAACTGAATTGGAGAGAGAGAGATAAGAACTGAATTGGAGAGTGAGAGAGATAAGAACTGAATTAAAGAGAGAGATATGAACTGAATTGGAGAGAGACATATGAACTGAATTGGAGAGAGACATATGAACTGATTTGGAGAGAGACATATGAACTGAATTGGAGAGAGAGAGATATGAACTGAATTGAGAGAGAGAGATATGAACTGAATTGGAGAGAGAGATATGAACTGAATTGGAGAGAGAGATATGAACTGAATTGGAGAGTGATTGAGAGATATATGAACTGAATTGGAGAGTGATCGAGAGAGAGATCTGAACTGAATTAGAGAGTGAGAGAGAGATCTGAACTGAATTAGAGAGTGAGAGAGATATGAACTGAATTAGAGAGTGAGAGAGAGATATGAACTGAATTAGAGAGTGAGAGAGAGAGATATGAACTGAATTAGAGAGTGAGAGAGAGAGAGATATGAACTGAATTAGAGAGTGAGAGAGAGATATGAACTGAATTAGAGTGAAAGATATAAACAGAATTTTTCAATATTCTTTTAATCATTTCACCCCAAAGCAACACAGAGATTGAAATGGAGACAAAAGACTGGGTAAAGGGGAGATATTGAAGAAAGGATAAAAGATGAATGGCATTGAAGAAGATAAGAGATAGAAGATTCTGAATGACATTTTATTTAAATTTTGGGAGATTGTAGTTATTAGAGAAGCAAGTAAATGGAAGGAAGTTTCACAAGCATGAAATGTGAGAAAAGAAAGTGATAGAGTAGAAGTGGTAGCTACATTTAAATATTTCCAATCTAAAAGGGTGGGACCTGGATGCCAATCTAGTAGCACACTTAAATTCATGTGTTGAGGGCACAAGGGGAAAAAAGTATGTCAAAGCAGTTGGAATGAAAATATTTGTAAAAAACACAGAGGGAAGCCATGTCACATTGATGTTGAGATGCCAAGCCAGGATTGATTACATTGCAGATACTTCTTTAGATTTTATCAAGAACCTCGAAATGAATAGTAGGAGAACCAAACCAGATATGGCAACAGTATTCTATACACAGAAAAATGATAGATTTATAAATCTGTAACATGAACTCTGATGAGAAAAACGTTCTGGTACAACTCAGTGACACACCTTTCCTTGCAGTAGATGCCAATATTGAGTCAATGTAGTCATTTCACTTTAAGTAGGTTGAAAAAGTAAGGCCAAGAAGGTGCAGTATGTTGCTCTCAAGGAGACTTGTATCAGCCATGCTGAAGATAGACAAGAAAGTTTGTCTATGGGAGTTAAAGGAGAGCAGTTTTGTTTTAGAAGCATTAAAATTTACAAGCAATTTCCAGTGAACCAAGCAGCTAGGTTTACTTTGTCAGATTCTGATCAAGATGGAAGTAAATGGTGATGTCATATGCATAAATGCTTACTTGGGAAGTGATGACACCAGGAAGATCATTGAAGAAGATCAAAAACAGCATAGGACCTAGGATAGGGCCTTGAGGGACACCTACATTCGTGTGAAAGGATTTGGAAGCATACCTGTTCAAAACGACCTTCATTTCATGATTTGACAGAAATGATTAGACGAACACAATTGTCCTGTAATACCATAGCCCTGGATCTTGAAAAGAAGTCCAGCATGCCAATACCTGTCAAATGCTTTTGATATATCTAGAGCCACAGTTCAAGCTTTGCCATTACATCAGCAGTAGACTTGGCAAAGAAGAAGCCATATTGTTTGTTAGAGAGTAGGTCATGAAAGGTGAGATGATTAACCACTTCAGTATTGATTAGAGCCTTGAATACTTTTGCCAAAAAGCAGTAAGAGACTAATAGGGTAATAGAGGGGTCAGAGAGATCCTCACAGGAACTACAGATGCCAACTAGCTGGAAAGTTTTAAAGTTCAGAGGGGAATATTTCTTTAGTGAGGACCATCCTTCTTTCAACTGGCATTACAGAATCAAACAAAGAACTGTACCAAATAACAGAAACCACATCATCTGAGGACTCTCAATAATGGCAACAACTAAACTAGATAGCACATGTAACTGGAATGGAAAATGATATAAAAAATTCTGATATTCCACACTACTTCATACAGAAGGTTAGGAAGGAAACCTCCATCAATACTGAAAAGAGCAATAACAACTACTGGACCTGAGAAACCTATTTTTTCTAAAAAGAAAAAATGTATTAAGAGAAACATTTTATAAATTTGAACTGAAGGTAGAAGTAGCTAGTCAGTCAATGAAGTCAAGTGTTTCCTTATAAAGGAAACAGCTAATATTTCCACTATTATATATGTGAAAAATTATTGGTTTGGATTGATTTATCTGTTCATATTTTTTTATGGTTTTATCTATCCTTCATAGATAATTTAAAGCTAAAACATTTTGGACTGTATCAGTAATTCATTTTTTGGGGGGTGGGGTATCTTGCATTAACAATTTCTTTTGAGAATAACAATGATTTACCCAGATACAACTCCTGCATTTTGATCCATAACTAGGGAGACTAGTTGAAGTCCTACCTTATTTCCCAAGAGTATTTGCACGTCAGTGAATGTAACAAACCCAATTAGAATGCAAACTCTTTCTCATTCCAAGCTGCTATCCATTATACCACCTAAACACAACAATGTTGTTGAGAAAGCATCTGTCAAATCAATGGTTCACTTGTATCAAAAGTGCAATCTGCATCATTCTTACACCAAATTAATAGTTTCAATCCAGTTTTTCATAAACAAGTTGTTTATATTTTGTTCATGTTAATTAATGAGACCTTCAGTATTCTGAGACCTTCAATAAGTGACTCTTTAGAATCAATCCACTTTAAACTTTTTAGGAACTTTTTACTGATGTCTAATTTTGTTTGCAACCAAAATTAATCACTGCTTTATACATTAATGTATCTGATGATGTACAAGACCCCCCCTCAACTACTTACATTACACATTATAATATTAGACTTGGTACAAGTAGTTCTCAGCATCTAGGCAGACATTAGGAAATATTTTAGTCATATCCAGGGTTTTATAAGTTATTAAATATGGTATTTATTGTTCTAGTGTTGCATCTATATTTTACATACAAGTCAATTCTAAACTTTAACATGATAATTATCTATGTTTTATGGCATTAGTATAAAATGCCTCACAATGCTCCTAAGTTGCTTTAACATTAAGCAAACCTGGATTGATAGAAACCACACACAGACAGCATATTGTTTTTTAAAGTCTTGTAACAGAAATCAGAGAATCTTAGTGTTCTTTTATGATTCAAAATGATCAGCCGAGGTTACCAGTAAAATATAACCCTTGTTGAACTGTCCAAGAAATGACCCAAGAATAGCCAGTTCTTGAAGGAACATAAAATTTATAAAGAATTTGACAAACAGTTTTCAGTTTCCAGACAAATATTTTGATTTGCTTTATTTTGAAAAGTTGGCATCAATTTCACTTTTAAGGAAATGGTCAAAAATTAGAAAACAAACTCACATATTTATTCTCTGATCTTCTATGTTTCATTGCTTCATATTTTTCAGCCCTGTTTCATAATTTTTTATTAGTATATTCAACTTGACTTAAATATATTCTCATATCAGGATGTGTGGGTGGTGTAATGGATAGCAGCTCAGAATGAAAAATCACAGGGCAGAGTTCAAATTCCAGTAGAGTTTATTACATTCACTTATGTGTGAATCTCCTCAGGTATGAGTTAAATAGTAGAGTTAACTAAGCTCTTCAGCCTTAGGTGGCAACCACTCTAAGAGAATTCAAAACTGTATGCAGATATAATACTGTCGGCCGGCTGGCTCGCTACCCCCTGGTCTGGAACTTGTTGTGATGATGATGACTGGAACCTGAGTCAGGGTTGATGCTGTCGAAACAGCACCAGTTATGACGATGCTCTCAAGTCACTTGCTGTGATGATGGCATCATTACAGCAGCTGGTCCTCAAGATGTCTATTACAATGGTGAACTTCCCTGCCCACACTGTGTTCTTAGATCTCAGGAAAGACATGTTGAAAACCCAGTAGCCGTTTCTCTACCACCTCAAACCAGACTTGATACACGTGTACACTTGTGTTGATAAAATAAAACATGACACCAAAAAAATAAAATAAATGAATAAGTTTGAAGACACCTGGATGAGTTACGGAAAAAGTCTTTATATATATATATATATATATATAAAAATAATTAATAATAAAATGTGGAATGTACAATCATCGATTCCAATGTTCACAACAGAACAAAAGATTCATTTAGAATAATTAGAGCTTTCAATTTTCCCAATTACTTTTAAAACAAAAAAGTTCTTTCAGGGCTCTTTATCAAAGCTTTACAAAAATAGCCAAAGTGGAGCATTTTGGTAATGATAGTGGATTCGTCTTGTCTCCTTCGCTTGGCAATAAAAAAATCTCTTTTCAGCTAGTTTAACTCTTTCTTGGCTCATTCTGTTTCTATACATCTTTAGTTAGGACTCTATTGAAGGTGCAGTATTCAACTTTAACTCTTTTAAGTTGATAGGCAGCAGGCTTTTCTACATTTCTTTACATCTTCAGCCCGGAGCTCTATGGAAGAGGTGACCAGTCACGGTCTCTATGGCTGGCACCCAATCGGCATGGCTCCTGGTTGGGAACTCTTTTCCCTCAGTCTTTACATCTCGAATGCAACTGACTCCAACTCCAACTACTACAACTATTACTAATAATAGTTTCTTTTGCTCCATTGTATTAATCTAAGAATTACATTTTTTTCATATGTAGAAATAGGGTTACACAGATAAGGAAAGGATCATGGAGTTCAAAATGACTATGACCCCCAACTGCATTTGGTAATCCCATAACAATTCAGCGAGTGAGTTCAGAAAGGTGAATCATAGAGCCAAGTTCAAATTCCTGCTTGTCGTTACTTTCTCACAAATACTCTTGGGAAAGGCAAGATTCTCTTGGATCTCTAGCCTTGGGTGGCAGTCAGTCTTGGAGGTTGTTTGGTTGTTTAGTGGCATATCAACTGGTATGGGTTATTTAATGCAAAGATCTAAATTTATATGCATTTTTATTTATTTATTTATTTTTTATAGCTAATGGTTTTAGCAACACAAGTCTTACTAATTAACCCAAATCTGGAGGAAGAAAAGATAGATTCATACCATTCCCATGTGTATGTAATGAACTCAACAGGAACTGGAACTCAGATCTCCAACTAACAATTCCAACCATTATCCAACAGCACCTTGTATTCTGAAGTGGTCACATATCTAAGTACTAACCAGTTTCAACATTGCTTAATTTCTGTGATCATATGGGAAACAGTGTTACAACATGATGCTACCATAAGCTCTATCAGTCAAGGAGGATGATTACTCTGAATTCCAAATCCATGTAGAAATGCAATGGAAAACAGCTCTATTAGGTTTTATCAAAAAATCATAATTTATAGATATTAAATAGAGGGATGTATTGAGAGTCATGGTCACCTATATCCTGAAATGACCAGGTGATCATGCACACAGTGAAGCGAGATATATATTTATGAACAGAAAAGCATTGATAGCATTAAAAAAATGTCTAGATGTACTGGATATTTAAAATTTTTGGCAGCTGTTCTATCATAATAATCATATTGGCACTGTAAAATATTCAAACCTTCTTTCTTAATTTTAAAAAATTGACAAGGAGTGAAGCATTTGTTTCATTAAAGATCTCAGAGCAGTGATTTGTCATTGTTACTGATCTGCACTGATGGGCAGATGTCAAATCTGATTCCAAGGTCACTTGTTATCAATGACAAGTGAAGTCTTCATTATAACATCAATATACAATGAATTCAATCCCTCTTCCATTATCATAAGGCTGTCAGAAGACATTCTCCTATAAATGATGTGGAAGATTTTGTGTGGGTGTTACAGTTCAATTTTATTCAATCAATGAAGTCAATTAAAATTTCCAATCTTCCTGTCTTTGGGATATTCTCTTCAGAATGCTTAGTCCCAAAGTAAAAAGAAAAAAAATCATTTAAATTAAAAAAAAAAAAGTAAGAAAGAATGAAAGAATAACAATATGGTTCTGTTAAGTTCTTATACCCTTTTCCAATACAAAATGCAATTATAAGATTGACCCAAGAGTCACACTGCCAACCTGGCTAAGTTTAGTCTTGTTGAATTTCTACTGAGTTTTGTCTAGGATTTATTTACGAGAACTAAAAGTGAAGTTCTTTCACGATTTTAACCAAAGAAAGAAATAAAACAGGATTTCAAAACTCTTGGATTTTTCACCTAAGAATTTGCATTGATATTCTTTAAAATGCATAATACTTTTAAAATATATTATCAAATTATTACAAATAAAATTATTGATAAAATCAAAGAAGCATCAGCAGCATTACTGGTCTTGATCTGGCAGCTCACCTTCAGTCTCTTTCCCACCACCATAAGATTGCCTTTCTGTGTCTTTTCTATAAATACTTTCATGGTAATTGTTCAGATGAGCTCTTCATGGTACCTAGACATTTTTTTTTTTAATTTAAGCACAGTACTAGACTGGCATCAAGATCTCATCAATTTACAGTTGAGCTGTCTAGATGTAACCATAAATTCTATGCAAACAGTTTCATTTTTCACACTTCTCACTTGTGGAACTCTCTTTTGGCTGCATAATTTCCAGTCAACTTTAATCTGCAAAAATCTACCATCCTCCTGATTGCTCTTTCCTCTTCCCTTTCATTATTAATGTTTCTGTTCTTAACTCTTTCACACCCTGTAACCCTTTGTGTCTTAGTAATTTTACTGTCTTGCATGGGGTGATACCAACTAAGAGAAAAAATAATTATTTAAGTATATTATTAGAATTGTATATATATATATATATATATATATATATATATATATATATATATTTTCTTAAATCAGTAAAATTGTATAGTCTAAGTGATGGATTGATTTTTGTATATTAGAATTGAATGTACAAAGTAACTTTTCCCATTTCATGACAGCTTATTTAATATTTTAAACTTTTGTCTAGCTTCAGTCTTTGTCGATAATCAACATTCATTTTGTTAAAATCGTGTGTTGACATTGTACTGAAATTTCAAATGTGAGGCTTCAGTTATTTTTAATTCTTGAATCTTTTCAATGTTACATGAATGTGTTACTTAGTTTAAATATTTTTGATTTCATGTGAAAAAACATTTGCTGTCCAAATACAAACTGCATATATTTTTCAAGTTAGGTAATTGAGAGAGAATGTGTGTTGTGGTGCAGTGGATATTGGCTCAGAATAAGAAATCAGAAAGCCAAGTTCAAATTCAAGTTGAATTCGTTGCATTCACATATGCTCAAATATTCTATGGAAAGTTATTAATTCATCACTTTCCCCCCAGCTAGGGGTAAATAGCAAGACAGATTGCATTCTATAGTCTTGGTTGGCAACCAGTCTACCACAGAAAGTGATGGCAACCTACTGTGGGAAAATCTTCTGCTCAGTCAGTCATGTCTCTTTCAAGACATGATTGCCCTAGTGTGTATCATAAATAGCACAACTGAATGAATTGAGACATGCTTTGCAGCTATGAATTTTGTAGTTTAATAGAGCACACTTCACTTGAAAACAATTTTCCAGATTTAAAAGGAATAAAGATTCAATTCCTCTAAGAAGGCTTATTTTCTTTAAGACTTTTGGCCTCTAGACTGATAGACATTAATGTCTACTCAAAAATATGTACTCACTGTGAGAGATAGAGAGTGTGAGAGAGAGCTATCTGGAACATACCCAGTTACTTTGAATATTAGAAAAACAACACACAGGGTAAAATATTTTTTGAATATTTTTTGAAATTGGAGTAGATAGATCTATCGCCTGGTTCACACTCCACCCATGTCTTTTGAACAGGTGAAGAGGCTCATCCCTTGTTCCCTGTTTAGGATGTGGTTTCCGGCTTTCTCTTTTCCAATCTTTTCACTATTATGTAGCCCCCTGCACATCAGTGGCGTTACTGCCTTGCTCAGGGTGATACGATTAAAAAAAAAAAAAATATGAAAAAGTTTAATAGTTGTAAATTAAATTTTTTTATTTGGTAAATAGTATTGGAGAGCTTCTTTAATGGTTGAAATATATGCATATTTTCCAACTGTTGCTGCTTAATTCCAGGTTAAATACCAGTGCTATCCACTTAGAAGAGTGACAGTAGACAATCTTCCTACTCTTATCCAGTCTTGTGCTGGAAAAAGCAAAACAATTTTGAATACAAACTTTCAGGTCAGACAGACCCTTCATAATTATCAGATGGATACAACATAGTCTTTGTGGTTATCATTTTACCTTGCTTTCTTCAAATTAACAAATAAATAGGAATTAAGTCCCCTAGCATTTCTTATTACTGTAAAAGTTACATTTAGTGGGTAAATGTGTTTCAGTAGACATCCTTGTCAATTAAAGATTAAAATTAATATCTACCAGACTAGAGACAGAAAGTCTTAAAGAAAATGTACCCCAACATAAAGAGAGACTATATTCTGTCTATACTTCTGAACTGAGATAGTATTCACATTTACATTGTTTAGACTTTTGTTCTCATCTTTATTGCTATGTTTACAACATTTTGGTTGTTGTATACACTGGCCTTTTTTTGTAAACATGGCAATAAAGGTGAGGACAAGAGTTCAAACAATGTAAATAATGTAGACTGTATTCCCTTTTTAATCTGAGAAACCACTTTTGAAACAAGTATGTTTTACTAGTAGGCTACAATAAACCATTACAGCAAAACAAGGAACAATTATCCTACTTTAGAAATGCATATCTCTAGTTGGGGAATTAAGTATATTATTAGAATTATATATATATATATATATATTTCATAAAATAAAATATATTTTAGAAAGTTTAAAAAAAGTTTTATTGTGATAAATCGATAAACAGGTAGTTCATATCTTATATTGTCTACTAACTTTATTTTTGTATCTGAAATGTAAAAGTAATTTTTAAGAAATTGCTGGAATTTCTACTTCAACATTCTTATTACTATAAACAGTCTTTAGTTATAAGAAATAATACTGTATTTAAAAAAATCTTGTAATTGTTTAAAAACTACTACTGCATTTCTTTCATTAAGCATCTTTATTACAAACAGTAAATTTGTTTCTATATAATCAGCACAAAACTCAAATGTTCAAGATAAACTTTTGCTTCTTTAAAGCAACATTACATTTGCATGTAGCCCTGACTTTGATGCATCAGCAAACAAAATGTAAGAGATTTATATTTCAAGCCATAACAGGTATTAGAAATGCATGACTTGATAGCAATTCCTTTGTCCTGGATTTATTTCCAAATGCATATCTTCTATCTACATAATGCACAAAGACTGCAGCACAGATTTCTTCAAATGGATAAAGACAAACACACAAAAGATCTGAAACCGCATCCTGTAAAGAAGTTGTCAAAATGCCATATCAATGCTGGCTAAGAAAAAGCTTTATGTTAATAAATTACATAAATACAATAATGTTTCTTCTGTTTTCTTTTAACAGTTATAAGTTACTTTACTATAAACAGATACTGCAATAGTTTCACCAGAAGAATATCTAAGCAATTCAGTGAAGATTAGAATAATGGTCAAACCATATTGGAATATACATGCTATAAAAATGTATTTGGCCAAATGCAACTTTTTTTTTTTAACTTAAATTTTATTTGCAGAGTCAAGCAGAAAAAAATGAATAGAATAAAAATGTTTTTTAAAAAGAAACATTATTTGGTTGACTTGTACAATAAGCACAAAGACTTCAAACAATTTTAAAAACATTTTCATGTTACCATAGACCACAAATAGTTTTTTTCTCGTGATTAAATTTTCTAAAAAGTTAATTAATTGTATAGTTTGTTTTGCAACTTAATAGTAAATTGACTCTCCCCCTCCCTATGTTACTGAAGCCAAAAACATGTTTATATAATGTGAGAGAAAAAGAAAACTCAGAGGAGAGAGAGAGAGAGAAAGAAAAAAAAGAAAGGGAGAAAGAAAAAAAAGCAAGGGAGAAAAAGAGAGAGAAAACTCCCCATTATAAATTTCAAAAAGGTTTCATTTTTTAATATTCACTTTTAAAAAAAACTATGGAATGCGAGATATTTGTTGTCTGGAGTGCCTCATCTATTTTAATATAAGAAAAAAATTCAGAATGCAATTCAAATTTACCCATCATTTTTTAAAAGCTGTTAAAAAAAGAAAGTAAAAAAAAAAGTTTTATTGTGATAAATCGATAAACAGGTCACTTTTTAAATTGCCCTCTATAAAATTACTTTATTTTTTCTCAAATTGTAAATATGGAATTATTTGATATGAGAAATAAACCATCAATTCACAATTGGTTCCAAATAAAATACACTTCTCAAAAATGTAGGAACAAATGTATACCATTTCATACTAGTTCTATTTTACTGGATAAAACAAAACAATTTAAATGCCAAAATAGTAACTGTAAACTGTCATAATATTTTCACATTCTTATCTATGAGAATATAAAAATATATTCATTTAACTCTGTAGGGATACAAAAAGTGATTATCTCCCTTTAGTTGGGATGAAGACATGTGGGTCACATGACAGCTACTTAGTAACATCAATTTACAAAGTGACAAAAGTTGCCAGTCCTTCAGACAGCTGCCAGGAATTAAACCAAGCATTTGCTTTACTCAAACTAAATCTGTTTTACTTGGCTTGCTGCTTACAAGCAGTTTTCCTTTGAAAGTATATCTTTACCAGATATAGAAACTATCTCTGGTTCACAGTCTTCATATTGGTAAAAACCCATGAGTTTCCATTTCCTGTTGAGAGGATATATTTTTGCTACTGACATAGAAGATAAATCTAATCTGTTTGAATCTGGAATCCTAAAACACAGAATTCTCCAGCAGATCAAATCCCATTGGGAATTATTACAAGTAAGACTCTATTCTGTCATTCATTTTCACACTACTCATACATGTTATAGTTTATTTGCATGGGGCAAATATAAACAGATGTATAATATGTTTATATTTGCCCCATGCAAATAAACTATAACATGTATGAGTAGTGTGAAAATGAATGACAGAATAGAGTCTTACTTATAAGATGTTATATCATGTATATAATAATAATAATAATGGGGGAAATCCAAACTGAGAAAATTGTCTAGTGACTTACCTGACTCAACATGTGATATCATGTCCAATTAACTGGTGACCACTATATTTTTTAACACCCATAATCAATTACTGCAGTGAGATTAAGTATAAAAGATGCACAATAATTAGTATGGAGCATTGGTGGGCGAAGAGTATGCTATGTAATAGAACTATCTCCTGTAATTAGCTAAAAGACAGTTGAAATGACTGAGACACATGAGGAAGAAGGGCTAGGAATAATTGACACTCACAGGATATATTGAAGGAAAAAGGTATAAACAGAAAATGCAGACTACCCAGAGATTTCTATACCTGCTTGATCTTGACATCCCAATATGTAGTAGTTCATATCCTATACTGTCTCTTTTGCTTACCATCCTAAAGTCTATAAACGTGCAGGAATATTTAAAATTTTCTTCGTCTATGTCTATTATAGTAGTGTAAAGCATATATATGTAAGATTTGTCTAGAAAAAACTAGTCCTGTAATATTAATAGTAGACAAATAACTTTTGGCAATGACACCTTTGTCCCTTAAAGATGGTGAAACTGAAAAATTGCTTTTAGAGTTAAAAATGATAAAGTGCCAAACATTTACTTTGAAGTGGACTAAGGCAGGGTTGCCCTAGGTAGGCTATTGTTTTTTTCTTTAATATTCAATAATTGAATCACTTCTAGAGAAATTCTATCCAAAGCAGATCATGTCGATTCAAACAGCACAAAATAATGATGTCAATGTAGGCTTAAAAGTCATTCATTGAGCATGTTCTTTCCACTTCTCATCACAGTTTTCAACTGACTTTACTCGTTTACATGCCAAAAGGGTAAAAATAAAAAAAATAAAAATAAAAAAGTAAAAATATGAAGGTTACAGTGAAATGGTATGTTTTTTAAGGGCAAAAACCCTGACATTTTTAATTCTCTTCAAAGGGTCTTTTTAGTCAGGTGATTACAGAGGCTTGTAGGAGACAATTGGCTAATGTTTACCAAACATCAAGGGTATTTGAAGAATGGAACTTTCTCTAAGTGGAAAATTTCTGAACTGTAAAGTGTTTATATAATTTAATGGTAAGTCAACGAATATCATGAGGACTTCCCCCACTCTACTCCAAAGAAAATCAAGCATATTGTGTCGCTGACTGAATCATGTAAGCTGAAGTGTTACTGTTGAAATCATCCAAAGTCTTACTATCATGCAATCCAAGTGGCAACAACAGCTATCAGCAATCATACTCGTACTACTTATCAAATCTTCCATACCATGACTACACTTCCCTCTTAAAAATATAATTGGTTTTTAGTTTAATTTTTAATCAAACAAAAAATGTATTTAATAAAAAATGTAAAAAATATCTTGTCAAGTCCTACAAGATACAATAATTGGAATTTACTTATACAGACCTCAAATTTGCTTTTCAATTGAGCAATCAGGAGAAAACAGAAGGTGTAGTTACTAGTAATAGGAAAAGCACAATATGCAAATCACAGATTAAAGATATCAGTATTAAACAAGTACAGAAGTTGAGATAACTGAAAAGTGTCTTAATATAGAATGAAAATGTAACATCAAAATTTGAATAAGTATTGAAATAGCAAAAGTAGCCTTCCGAAAGCTAAGTACTAAGAAACAAGAAAATTTTATTAAAAACAAAGAAAAAGGTAGTGAATTTATTAGAATTAAATCCTACATAGTGAAAACTTACCTTGGCAACCCAAAAGATCTAAAGTTGCATGTATGTTTTGCAATGGCGTATGGAGACGGCAAATTGGTGAGCTTTGGACTGAAAGTGAATTGAGCAACACTTTGTGCGGGCGAAAATGGCAGTGTTGATTGTAGACATTTTTATTGGCTATTTCTGGGTGCTCATTGGCTAAGTGATGGCTGGTCAGGTGCCTAAAAGCATGGTACACTTGTTCAGAGGGGCGTTTTGGTATTGGTGAGGAAAGTGGCTTACCTGTGTTTGAGAAACTGATTTGTGGAATTGATTAGCCTTACTCAGCTTTTTGTTCAGTGGACTTACAATTTTTACACAAGCTATTTTGGCATTTGTTTCTTCTTTTTTTTTTTTTAATAATCATTTCACTCTGAGCAAGGCATTTCACTACCACTATTGTGCAGGGGGTTACATAGAGGGGAAAGTGGTGAGAAAGAATGGTTAGACATAGGAAATGTCAGAAGGAGGATGATAGATGGGTCAGGATACCGAGAATGAGGGTTGGGTAAATGGTGAGAGTGTTCTGCGTACTGCATGATGGTGGATATGGCCTTTGATATCCAGCAGAGTTTAGTGGTGCTACGACCCACATGCTGATCATAGAATGGATACAAAATGTTGAGTTAGTCTACAAGCTCTGTACCATGGATAAAATTGAATGTGTCTTGCTACTAAGACTGCAAGGCAGTGCTCTTGCCATGTATCAGCAACTGAGTAAAGAGCAAAAGGCAGACTCAGAACAGATCAAACGGGCCCCTTATGACCACAAATGCAACAGATATGTTCAATGCATTTGAGTAATTAGTTGTGTGACAACTTCGACAGTATGAAATGGTTGATGAATTTTTGACAGAGTTGCATTGCCTGGCTCGGCTGGTTGGAGGATTGCTCAAATGTTGAATGGTGTATGCATTCATATCTGGTCTGCTACAACATATTAGACAGCTTCTCTGGGAATCATCTAGGATAGACACTATAACCATGGAGCAGTTGCTAACTCAGGCTTGGGCTATCATGACTTATGACAAGATACACAAGGAACTGGTCACCGCATATGCTCAACAAACACATACAGACAATGAAGTTCTTTCTACTAACTCACACAGAAGGGATGTTATTTGCTCTGGTCCTAACCATATAGCCAGAGACTGTATGCAGGGATGTTCCAAGGGGATGAATAATCTATTGTGAAGGACTCACCATGAGATGTAGTATTTTAAATGCAATGAGATCAGGCACCTATCAACAGAGTGCACATATCATGGAAACACCTGAGGGAAGAGCATTTAAAGAACTGGGAAATAGAGGTATTTGTTGATAGAAGGGTACAGCTCTGATGAACTTTGGGTGCTCACAGACACTGGTGAGCAAAGTGGTATGCTGTCTTTAGAGGCAGAAGGAAGCAGAAGTTGATGGGAGAACTGAAGTATTGTGGTCATCAGACAGGCTTGTTTTGTGACTGTTAAGGCCCTAATCATAGATAGACAATTGTTGGGAATTCATCTTCTCAGGATGAACACAAGTAGGGAGCTTGGCAGTGTGTACCTAACCAAATTAGGTGAAATACACTTTTCTAATAGAAACTTAAGCCAGTATGCTGCAATTTCTATCATTGAGCCTGGCTCCAGCATGACATTTGATCAAAATGATAAGGTGTAGACCACTTTGTGAAAATGGGTACGTGGTCACACACCCAGTGAACTGAAAAATATATTACCAGAATACACAGTGCTCAATCATACTCAGGAGGTGTATAAAAAAGAGCTACTATTGTGGCAGTATAATAGATGAAAAAGAGCTTGGCCCACCTAAGGGTTTGATTACCCTGATGGCAATTGTCCAAGAGCACAAGTAGAGGATCTGGCTGGTGTATTAGAAGAAAGAAACACTGAGTGTAAAGCTAACTTGAAGCAGGTTAGCAATGGACATAACCCATTACAGAGGTGGTCATTTCTTAACACTCATTGATTGCAGCCCCTCTCGGTTCACAATACAGTGGACTCTGCATCAACAAGACTCTGCAAGTATCATTCATCAGCTGGAATCAATTTTCTATGAGTGGGGCCTGCTGAATGAAGTATTGACTGATAACAACACTGCATTCACATGTAAGAACTTCACAAAAACTTTGAATAGCTGGGAGGTGCATTTGAGATTCTGATGTGCACATGTACTGGCTGGGAATGGGATTGTCAAATGCAGTCATAGAAGCATCAAGACCATTGCTGCCAGAAAGCAATGTTCAGTGCCAGAGGTAGTCTACTGGCACAATGTCACTTCCAAGGACAGCCTTTCATTTTCAACAGCACTGGCTGATATGTTGCATAGGTACCATGTTTAGGTACAAAACATCAATGCCACATCATCACCTGAACCACAAAACATTCAAGGAGTTTACAAAGAAGGAGATGTTGTGTGGGTGATGACTCCATATGGTAGATGCCTAACCAAATTTGAAAAGGGCCACATAATCCAAGTAAATAGTCTGCAGTCGGTGCAAATAAATGGAGCCCCACAGCATGTAAAGAATTTACGCCCTTTTCTGGGGTTATATCCATCATCAGACTTTGATAGTGACACTGAAGAAAGCAAACAAATTGTGTACTTAGAATTGAGTTTGAAACTGATACTGGAGTCCCCCCAGACTCGTTGTTCCTTTTTGAAGAAGTACCCGGCAGAAAAGACATGCCCCGGGATGTGTCAGCTGTGATCAGGAGATCAGGAAGGAGTGTAGCGAAGACTTACCTTACTGACCCAAAAGGGATAGAGTCATGTGTATGTTTTGCAATGGAGTATTGAGATGGAGAATAGGCAGGTTTTGGGCACTAATTGGCTAAGCAATGGCTGGTTGGGTGCATAAAAGCATGATATTCTCATTCAGAAGTTATTTTTGGCAAGAATAGTGGCTTACTTGTGTTTAAAAACTGTGATTTGTGGAATTTATTAGCCTTATTCAGCTTTTTGTTCAGTGTGCTTACAATTTTTACACAATTTTTTCAACTAATAAAATCCAATCAGAAGGTTTGTTAAATAAACAGTAATTACTAGGGCAAACACTATCAAAATAGTTGGAAGACATATCATGTGTTATTTTTGGCTAATTTAGAAAATAACTTCCTTCACCTCTTCTACAAATTTGAGAAAAAGATTTTTCGAAATAGTTAGAAAATAATTTCACACTAATGAAAACCTTGTATTCAAAAAAGTTCAGATCCCCCGATATAAAAATGGAGCCTACTGTTTTGATGAACAAAAAAAATTTTGGATGCCAGATTGATCTACATGCATTTACACACATACACAATGGAAGAGACAACACCCAGCAGCTGCTGACTAAGATCTTGTCTATGAACTTACAAACACATTAGGCTGATTGTCATAAAGAAAGTCTATCCATACATTTCACACCACACTAAGAACTCTTAATTACTAAACAAAGCAAACTTCCCGACAAGAAACTTTAAACATTTTACTTTTATTATTTCCAAAAAGAATATATGAATGTTATTTCAACTGAAGTTTTGCTTCTACTTTTCCTTCAGAAAATAACCTCTTATATGTTTTGTTAACTTTACCAAGTTGTCTCCCTTGGACACTCTTCACAAAAGGGGAGTTAGTTTTACCACCAAAAACGGTGTACAGGGTACTTTCGAACGTAAGAGCGCAAACTGTACGCACGTGTGTAATAAATCCTCTTTTACCCCACTCCAGTTGTCTGTGTTCACCACCTTTTACATTGGTAGCAGAGCCAAAAAAAAAAAAAATTAAAAAAAAAAACAATGGCTTCTAGATACATTGCCCCACCAACGTTAAACACGGACAAATACAATTCCTGGAAAAAGGAAATGTGAATTTGGGAATTAGCCACAAGTTTAGATGAAAGAAAATGGGCCCCTGTCGTACTTTTGTCCTTGGAAGGAAAAGCAAGAGAAGCGCTGCTGGAATTGGATATTACCTCACTAAATGCCGAAAATGGAATGGAGATGATATCCCAAAAACTGGATACCCTCTTTTAGAAGACGCAAACCAGGCAGCATTTAAGGCTTACGAGGCGTTTGAAAGTCACAGAAGACAAAGCAGCATGGCGATAGATACCTTTTTAATTGAATTCGAACGTCATATTGCTAAATTAAAAGAATTCAATATAATTCTGCCCGAGCCGGTCCTGGCGTACAGAGCTCTTAAAAGCGCAAACCTCACCCCAGAAAACGAACGGTTAATAAAAGCTACTGTTCGAGAACTGACGCTTGGAGAAATGTCTAAACAATTAAAAAAAATACTCAATGACTTTCAAGCTCATTCCTCACCAAAAACTTCTCCGGTTGCGGTAAAAACCGAATCTGACATTATTTTCACTACGAGTGAGGAAACCTACTACATCAGTCGTGGTCGACGCCACGGTGATAAAAATTCTAGTCTCACCAGTCAAGGTACTGGCGGACGGGGTCGTAACCAGAACTCAACACGCTACAACACCAAAAGAAATTCAAAACCTAAGTTTGAAAGTGACAACAGCAGGAGTTGTTTCAAGTGTGGATGTAAATACCACTGGATTCGCGACTGTCCGTATGACGAAACTGACAACAGTGAAAAGGGAGGCCATTTACTCGTCTCCAACCTCGTTCTCATGAACGAGCGAGAACAATATGGCGGCACCAGCACGTTTTTGGGAGAGACACTCGGATCCGCTGTCTTGGATAGCGGCGCGTCTGGGACAGTTTGTGGAAAAAAATGGTACGAGTGTTTTCTGGAAACCCTACCAGAAAAACAAAAATAAAAATTTGAAATGGAGGAAAGAGCTACAAGTTTGGAGATGGGAACACGATTAAATCCACCCACACAGCAACTTTACCATGTGTCATTGCTGGCATTGAAATCGGTATCGTCACTGACATTGTGGACGCTGACATACCGCTTTTGCTAAGCAAAAAGTCAATGAAAAGAGCCAGCACATGCCTCAATTTTGAGAATGACAGTGTCACCATGTTTGGAAAAAAAATCCCACTGCAGTGTACTTCTTCAGGTCACTATCATATTCCCATAACAAGACCTCCACCAGATCGAGGTAAGTTCAAACACATTTTGTTTACCAAAGAAATTTTCCACAAAAATAGGCAAAAAAAAATAAAAATCGCCACCAAACTTCATAGGCAATTCAGTCATCCTAGTGGCAAAAAGCTATGTGACTTAGTCAGGAGCGCCGGAGTGAAAGACCCGCAATTCATTAAAATACTCAAGGAAATTCCCAATTCTTGTGAAATTTGCTTGAGGTACAAAAGGGTTGAACCCAAACCTGTCGTGGGGTTTTCACTGGGAACGTACTTTAATGAAAGCATTGCTATGGACATTAAAGAAATTAATGGAAACAAAGTACTACACCTTATTGACCATGGTACTAGATACAGTGCTGCAGTAAAAATTCCTGGTAAAGAGAGCTCCGATATTATTAGTGCTATTTTTAAAAATTGGATTACTTATTTTGGTACTCCTGGATTTATCCTCACTGACAATGGCAGAGAATTCAACAACCAGTCGTTTAGAGACATGGCACAAAATATGAACATTGTGGTTCGTACTACCGCTGCTGAAAGCCCATGGAGTAATGGGCTAAATGAAAGACACAATGGGATATTAGGGGAAATGGTGAAGAAAACCCTTGAAGAAACCAATTGCAGTTTTGAGGTGGCCCTCGCATGGGCAGTAAGTGCCAAGAATACACTTCAGAGTGTCCATGGATATAGTCCCAATCAACTCGTTTTCGGCAGAAATGCTAACCTACCTGGTTTTCTCAATGACAAACTCCCTGCACTAGAAGGTGTTTCCACCAGTGAAATCGTTGCAAATAACCTCAACGCTATGCATGCTGCCAGGAAACACTTCATAGCAAGTGAATCTTCAGAGAAGCTAAGACGAGCACTTTGCCACCAAGTTAGAACAGGTATCACACAATCTTATAAAAATGGAGATGCTGTTCTCTACAAAAGAAATTTGTGTGATAGATGGCTTGGGCCTGGAACTGTCATAGGATGGGAGAACAAACAAGTGCTTGTTAAACACGGTGGCACCTATGTAAGAGTACATCCGTCTCGTTTAGTTTCCTACCCTGGAACTTATCAGAATCACAATGAGGGTAACAACAAGGAATCGGGCATCCCACAAGAAGAGTCTGAAGAATTTTCAAGGATGTCAAACCTCGAAGAGAATATTTTAGATGAAGATTTGGAAGTCCCAGACATCAACGCCGAACAATGCTACACTGTGGAAACTCAAGACATAACAAATAAGCAGGACACCTCCACCAGGAAAGTCAGGCTTCCCAAACCTGGACAAATCATCAAATGCAAGCTTGCCAATGACACAGAATCAGACTGGAGGAAGTTAAATGTCATAAGTAGAGCAGGCAAAGCCACTGGTAAAAATAAACATTTGATGAATGTAGTTATGGAACAGGGTGAACCTTTTTGGTTGGACTTTGAACATGGGGTATCCGAATGGCAAACCAATGAGGCAGAAGAAAACAAAGAGGACCACAATTCTTGTAACGAAGAAAAAGTAATGATCACCTCTGCCAATGATAACCTGGAACTAGAGGAAGCAAGAAAAAAGGAACTTCAGAGCTGGATTAAAAATAAAGTTTATATCCAAGTACCTGATCAAGGCAAAGCAAAAATTTCCACCAGATGGATTTACACAAACAAAAATTCCGATGACAAGCAAACATACAAGGCCAGACTCGTTGCCCGAGGTTTTCAATATAAAGATGCTGAGAACCTAAGAAATGATTCTCCCACATGCTCCAAAGAAGGTTTACGCCTAGCATTAGCCATAATGGCATCTAACCATTGGGTATGTAAATCCATGGATATTAAAACAGCATTTCTACAAAGCAAGAAATTGGATCGACTAGTCTATCTGGATCCTCCCAAAGAAGCCAATGTACCCCAGGGCTATATTTGGAAACTCTCCAAATGTGTATATGGCTTGACCGATGCCTCTAGGTCCTGGTATCTAACACTCAGGGAGGAATTAATGAAGTCAGGAGCAATAGCTTCAAAATATGATCAGGCTATATTTACATGGCATTTCGAAAACAAACTGCAAGGTATAATTGCTACCCATGTGGATGATTTTTGCTTTGCAGGGTCAGAAATTTTTCACAGAAAAGTTATCAACGAAATCCATCAAGTATTTGCAGTTAAATCTGAAGAAATTGCAGAGTTTCAGTACATAGGGTTAGACATCAAACAGAATGGTAAAAATATCAAACTCAGACAAAATGAGTATGTAAAGAAATTGAAATATATCCCAGTGGAAACAGGCAGGAATATTAACGACAAAATATCAACAGCAGAAATTACTGAAATCAGGCAAGTTATCGGCCAACTTAACTGGCTGGCTACCCAGACCAGACCTGATCTCAGCTACGATGTCAGTGCATTAAGTTCTATCCTCAAACGAAGCAATGTGGAATGTATAAAACATGCCAATAGAGTTGTTAAGAAAGCCAAGAAAGAAAAATCCCAGATAGACATTCCTGACTTAGGAAATCTTAACCATCTCAAGATTGTTGCCTATAGTGATGCTTCATTTGCTAACCTGACAGATGGAGGATCTCAAGGTGGTTATATAATCTTTTTGGTTGGGGATAACCACAAATATACGCCCATAACATGGCAGTCCAAACGCATCAGAAGAGTGGTCAAAAGTACACTTGCTGCTGAAACCCTAGCCATGGTTGACATGTCGGAGGCCTGTCTATTTTATAGGAAACTACTATTGGAAGTACTCCAGTTGAAGGATGAACCTGAAAACATCAAAATAATCTGCAAAACAGATAATTCCTGCCTCTATGACTCTGTACATTCCTCCACACAAATATTAGACAAAAGGCTTTGCATCGAGATGGCTATTCTAAGAGAAATGCTGGAAAGAAAAGAAGTAGCAGAGTTCTCTTGAGTACCCACAAATAAACAAGTAGCTGACTGTTTAACCAAGAAGGGAGTTCCTTCATTTAAGATACTTGAGTTTGTATCTCAACCTAAAGAAACTGATATTTAAAACAATATTTTTTTTCTTTCTTTTTCAGTCGCCATCTAAAAGATAAGAAAAAGGGGGAAGAATTGTTAACTTTACCAAGTTGTCTCCCTTGGACACTCTTCACAAAAGGGGAGTTAGTTTTACCACCAAAAACGGTGTACAGGGTACTTTCGAACGTAAGAGCGCAAACTGTACGCATGTGTGTAATAAATCCTCTTTTACCCCACTCCAGTTGTCTGTGTTCACCACCTTTTACATGTTTCATTTGAAAGATATATTAAATGTTTGGAATACCAACACTCAGAAAGCAACCCTAGAAGCATCAGAAATGTAGGCCTAGGATAGAAACAAATAGAAGATGGGAGCCACTAATAAAGAAAGAAGCACAAATGACAGCTAGTTTTCAACCACAGCAGCAATCAAAACATGACAGCCAGCAACAGCAATCAGGTGGTGTGTACTTGCCCCTCCCCCCGCCCTCGGAGGCAGTAGTTGAGCAATAAATAACAGTATAAAATAAGATCTAGACAATATTCTTAGACATAGCAGTGGAACAAGAATAGTGTTGGATTACTGTCCTCAGGTGATAATTGCAGGTGAGATTTTCAATTACCTGATGATAATTACAGGGGCTGTGATATTTAGAAGAATCAATCTTTCTTGGTGATTTTCTATCGCAAAAATACGTATTCTTTTCCCTCCTGCAAAAATATAAGTATCTCAACTACTGACACTGAACATTCCTTTGAACATTTTCTTTGGATTTACACAAGTCTGCCAAAAATTGTTTGCAAATGAAATGTACCAGGAGATTATAAAATCTCATCAACTGTCTAACCCTGCAGATCAAATTAAAGGGGCAGTTCAGAATTTCCTGTAGGTTACCAGATTGCGATACACCTGAAGAAGGCTAGAGGATACGATGGCGAAAACATTGTGATAACAATAAAGATGAGGACAATAGTTGAAATATAAGAAATACATCTAGTAAAAACATTTCTAGGAATTTATGTCAAAACAACTTATAAGTCAGAAATCTAGTTGACCAATTAGTAAATTATCTACATTTTTTTTTATTTAGTAGCATTTGTTACCATTCTCAAAACTTTTATTGCTAAGAAGGACTGCAGTCTTTAGAGACAAGATTAAATTTGGTTCTTGATTAAATACCGTATATTGAACTGGATAGTTGCAAAAGTTACCTACACAACTTTTACACAATTATAAGATTGAAAATTATGGCACCCTCTCAAGAATTGGTTTTCAACACTTGGCACCTTAGTGGGCACATATTTAATTTGAATCAGGTTCAAGCCTCTTATTTAGCTGTGAGACAGATGAATTGACACTCATTAACCATTCATTTTGAGACTCAGACAGGATACAAACATCAGCTCTCCTCTCTTTTTCAGTCAGACATTTCAAAATGAAATTCCATGCCAACAATTTAACTTGGCCTGCTAAGACCTCTGTTATCAACAATCTGCAGTAGTTCATTGTACTTGGATTTTTATCACCAAAATTTGCACAAGATAAAAGTGAGTGTAGTCTTTGAACATTTTCTTTTTTTTTTTTTTGAGAACTTCAAATAATTTTTTAAAGAATATATCTAATTTGGCATCATTAGAAATGCTATTTGCATTGATGAAATTTCCAAAATTTATTACCAGTTCATAATTAAGTCATTGTGATCAGACTGAAAGTAAAGCACAAGTCTTTACCAATGACACAGACTTTTCTCACCAATTCCAAGATGTTAGATAACTGAAGAAAAAAATACTGTGTATATCCAACTTGTGCAGAAGATGAATTGATTTAACAAAAAAGAAAAAATATATGGCTGAAATGAGTTTTTTTCTAATGTGTACTAGAGGTAGATATTCAAGTGAATAGAAGGTTAGATTTTGAATGCAGATTTTAAAGGCAAGCAGAAATATGCATGTCTTCAGCAGAGACAGACTAGTATCACCAAGATGAACTGACGATTATGAGCTATCATTAGATCAGCACCAGAAGAGACTTTCTCACAAGTTTAACATAGCTTCCCTGTGCCTTTTCTATAAATATTTTCATAATTGTTTAGATGAGCTTTCTTCTATCACACCTGGACTATGAATTTAAGTGCAGTATTCCAGCTGAATTCATTGCATTCACTTACGCGCAAATACCCTTGGGAAAGGTATTAATCTGCCTATTCCTTCCAGTTATGGGTTAAATAACAGGACAGATTTGGTTCTATAGCCTTGGTCGGCAACCAGTCTAATGCAGAAAGCAATGGCAACCTACTGCAGGATAATCTTATGGCACTTAACTGACTGACTAGATTGGCTGCAAAGTCATCATTTTACAGATGAAATGGCCAGACATAACCATAAGTCCTATGCTAATAGTTTCTTCCATTGCAATTCTCACTTATGGAACTTTTCCCATTTCTTGCTTCCCAGTCAACTTTGAGCTTCAAAAATGTAAATTCAATGTCAATCATTACCTACTGTCTTCTTAATTCCTGTTCTTTTATTGCTCTCTTAATTTTTTTTCTTATTTTCTTTAGTATTCAGTTACCCCTTGTGTCTTAGTGGCTTTATTTGGAGTGAAAGGATTTAAATAAAAAGTAATCACATTGAGAATGAAATCATAAAATTATCAATGAAGGAAATCTAATGAAAATGAGATTTCCTAAAATTAACAAATATAGCAGACTGAATGATAACTGGTTTTGGTTTGGTTTGGTTTGTTTTATGGTATATCAACCTCAATGGGTTATTTAATGCTAACAAGAGTTTGACAATAGGTTTACATGAATAGAATATTCTTCGTAAGAAATTATTTTGTAAATTGACTTTTAGATCATATTTTATTTACACATTTTTGTAAAGAGAGCTTTTAATGAGAGTCAAATGTATTGCTGGTAATATTTGTTTTTCTTCAAAAATGGTATTCTTGGAAATTTTTTGTGTTTTCTCTCTCTCAAAAATGTCAAATGTCAAAATGTATTGCTGGTAATAATATTTTTTTTTCTTGTAGAGGCTGACCACTTTTAGATATGATAGTTATGTACCATACATGATACACACTTGGGTAATCATGTCTCAAAAGAGACATGACTGACTGGGTAGAAGACTTTCTCACAGTACGTTACCATTACTTTCTGCAGTAGATATGATAGTATGTTATTCATATTTACATTTCTGAAAAGATTAAACATGCCATCAGTATTATAAAATTGTTGTCTAAAGATAGCTAGTTCTGAACACTGTCAAAATATGTTTAATTGATAGTACTTGTTTACATGCTTCGCACACCAGTTGAATTTCATTAGTAAGTAAGAAAGAATATGTCATTCTTGATTGGCTGATGCACAAGAAGGCTATTACGATCTCTTCTTTTTGAGACTTCCTAAAGGATGTATAACTTACTCTGAGGTTGGGATGGATTGCATGGAGTTTATTTTGTGGATAATCATCCCAGTACTCCAGCCTTTTTTTGAAAATATATTTGTTTATTTCCTCCTTAAAATCTGTATATGGGACCTTTATCCCTCTATTCATATTCAAAGCTGATTTAGCTGCCAGATCTGCTTTAGAGTTACCTTTCATTTCAGTGTGGCTAGGGATCCAACATAATACCACTTTTCTCTTTTTGTTCAATGTGCTGATTTTTTGTAGTAATTTAATGATCATTGGGTTGTTGGATTTGCTCCCCTCCGAGGCTGATAGGATGATAAGGGAGTCAGAAAAAATTAGGAAGTTCTTTAGTTTGCTCTCAGTGATGATGTCAAGAGCCACTTCAATGGCATAAGCCGCTGCAGCAAAAATCATACTACCCCTAGGGAGATGTTTCTTTTTGGTAAGTTTTACACTGACTGCTGCACATCCTATTTTGTCTCAAGTTTTTGAGCTGCCCATATAAATTTTTGTGTAGTTATGGAAGTTATCCAGTATTTTCTGAAATGTGTCCAAAAACATAAGAGGGTAAGTTTTCTTTTGGAAAGTTATGCATTTCTAGGATAACTTGAGGAAGTTTAATCATCCAGTGTAGAATTTTGGATACCGTTGTTTCTTGGATATTTAATAGTTAAGTGCCTAATTCTTCAGTAATGGGTTTCATCCTAAGTCCACATGGTTGAATAACATTTTGAGCATAATTGAATTGATCACAATAATTTGGTTCAAATGTAGATTTATGAGCTAGATTAGTTGGGTACAATTTAAGTTTTACATAATACTGCAATGCCAGTTTAATATTCTGTAGATGTAAAAGTGTTTTACCTGCTTCTGTGTATAAACACTCCACCAAGGATGTCCTAAATGCCCCAAACACTTGTCTGAGCCTTTGATGGTAAGTTGGGTTGAGAAGTTTTATGTATGACTTTCTAGTTGCTCCATATATCTATCTATAAAAGTGGTGAGGGTGGATATTGTGCAAGTATTTGTTTGTTTGATAGCTAGACAGCTAGATAGATAGATAGATAGATAGATAGACAGATAGATAGATAGATAGATAGATAGACAGACAGACAGACAGACAGACAGACAGACAGACAGACAGATAGATAGATAGATAGATAGATTTGAATTAGCGTCTGCATTTTGCAGTCTAGCTTGATGGGAGTTGCACTCAGAGGTAAATCAAAATGTTTGAAAGCTAACAACACCTTGAAATTTTGCAGAAAGCCAAAATTAGGGGTAGCAAAATATATATTATCACCCCACAAAGTCAGGGATCAGTTTATATATTGATTATAATATAGAATTGATCACCCCACTTTATATTATCTATATATGTTGCCCCTCTCCTCCCGCCCTAATCCAATAAAGACACTTTACATTAGTATCTATAAAAGTGATGAGGGTTGATGTTGTGTAAGTATTTGCTATGTAAATTCATCATGTTTTTATTCTTATTATTCCTTAAACTACCCAAGTGAAACCAGGCTAAACTGCTAGTAAAACTATAAGCATAATCAAGCTTAGAAGGGAGTAGTGATCTATATAGTTTGGTTAGTGTATACCAGTCTGCTCCCAATTCAGTATGCGGCATTACACACAGAAGTTGAAGGACTTTGCAACATTTCACTTTCAAATACTTCAAATGAGGGTTGAAAGTTACTCACACCTGGGAACTTGTGCTGTTCCACTAATAAAATTTCTGTTTCATCTAATTTCAAGCATGGATCCTTATAAAGTTTTTTTAGTTTGCAGAAATGCATATATTTGATTTTTGTTTTAGAAAATGTAAATCGATTTTGTGTGGCCCATTTCTGTATTTTATTTAGGCATTGTTGGGGTTGACTTTCTGTTGAGTTTATATGTCGAGATTTGTACATGATTAAAAAAATCATCCACATAAAACAAGCATATAACTTCTGGGCTTAGAGATTTCACAATTTCAACACAAAAAAGTGTCACTGATAGAATGCTTCCTTTTGGAACTCTTTCTAGTTCTTGCATTTCCAACAGCATACTTCCGACTTGAACTCGAAAATTTCAATTTTTTAGGATGTTCTCTATGAATTCTGTCAGTTTACCTCTTAGGCCCAAGTCATGCAAATCTTTTAATATGCTTAACTTCCATGTGGTATATGCTTTTTCTAAAAGTCAAAAAAGACTGCCGTGAGATTTTCCTTCTGAAGAAATGCTATCCTAACAAAGGTCTCCAGCCTCACTAAGTGATCCATGGTATTTTTTTTTCTGAATGCACATTGGTCATTGGTGATTAGGCTGTTCTTTTCCAAGTTCCAAGTCAATCTGTTGTTGATCATTCTTTCTATGGCTTTACACAGATAACTGGTTAAAGCTATCAGCCTGTAATTTCCAGGTTGTGAGTCTTCCTTCTCAGATTTTGAAATAGGTATGATGTAAAACTGTCTCCACAAAGGAAGTGGCCACTTGTCCACATATTATTAAACAGTTTTAGCAGCAGCTTCAATGATTTCTTTCATAGCTGCTTTAGGAATTGATAATAAATATTGTCTGGTCCCATATCATGGGCCTTTTTTAAAGATTCATTCAATTCCTCTATTGTAAATGGAATGTTATAGCTCTCAACATTATCGGATTTAAATTTCAGTTTTTGTTTTTCATCTTTTTGTTTAAACTTAGCAAATTGTTGATTGCCATTCTTGGTTGATGAACTTTTTTAGATGATTGTTGCTAATTCGTCAGCAATATCATTTTTACTTGTTATTTTATTATCATTTATGCAAAGATGTTTTATTGCATTAGTATGATATTTACCAGCTATTTTCTTTATCATATCCCAAACAGATTTAGTTTTTGTCACTGAACCCAGGTTTGCTGATGTCATTTTTCTAGCAAACTCATTTGTTAACTGATCATTTCCCAAGCTTTTCTTTAAAGTTGCTTAAACTTCAGTAAGTTATCTGTTATGGAATCTTTGTTAATCACCCTTAATGCTCTTCTTCTGAGCCTGACAGCCTTTTTGCATTCATCATTATACCAAGGTCTGTTATACTTTTCTTTTTTAATGTTACCTTTGGGGATGAATTTCTTTACAATAGAGACCAAGATTTCTGTAAATTGAGTTAAGTTCTTGATGCATAGACCTTTTTAGCCTTTCAGAGCATAGCTCTTGAAATTCCTCCCAGTTTGCTTTGCTTAATTTTCAATGTTGGGAATTTTTGCCATTTTGATCCAAATTTTGCAGGCAAATTGGAAAATGATTGCTAACACATGTGTCTATCAGTACCTTCCAGAAAAAGTCCATAAAGATAGATAGATTGCATAAACATAAATCAATTGCAGAGTAACTGCCAGAAAATTGACATACATAAGTTGGTGATTTATTATTATATATACACAAATTGTTGTTATTTATAACCGATTCCATATTCTTTCCTTTTTGGTTTGTATCTTTACAACACCATAAGGTGCTGTGACAGTTAAAATCTCCTAGTAACATAAATGGATCAGGGAGTTGTTTTATAATTTCCTGCAATTCATTTTCATTTATCTCTTTATTCGGTGGAATGTACACTGAGCAGATGTTGATTAGTCTGTGCAGCATCACTTTTACAGCCTGTAAACTAGTTCTCAAGTTTATTTGACTTTGAGGAACGTCATTTTAGACTAAGATGGATGCCCAAAGACCAGTGTCCTTTATGTAATTGTATTTATATTGTTATACCTATTAAGGAAGGTTTTCTGAAGGCATATAACAGCCGGAGTTAAGTCTGTTATCACCAAAAGCAGCTTGTTAATGTTTAGCATTAATCCATGGCAGTTCCATTGTAATATCTTATACATGCATTTACTTTTTTTCTTTCATGGTTTATTTGTTTTTGGTTAGTTTTAGTTTAGAAGTTTTAGCCATCTGTGGGTTATGGCTATCTACTTCCATCTCCTCTAAATTTTCAAAGTGATTTCAGTAGACACAATTTTTGCTTGGTTGCTTCCATTTTCTTTGGTGATACAATTATTTTACTGTTTAAAGACTTTGGTGGTCATATAGGTGATCTCTGTGACCTTTGTTCTACAGATGGCCTAACATGTTTGGGAGGAGATGCCTGCATCTGGGATGATGTTATCTATTTATTGCCAGTTTCTTTTTCCTGTTTTCCTTTTTCACATTCTGCCTGTCCAAATTCTTTTTGGAACCAAGTGCACAAATCTCTCAATAAGGTCCCTATTCTTCTCAGTGAGACTGGAAATATTTGGACTTGTCCTATCCACTACTCCTGCATTAGAAAGGGTCTCTCATGTACCCTTCAACCACTTTTTTCTCCTCCAAAAAGGAAATATTTTGCTTATATCTAACTTCCAGTCTCTTTTTCTTTTTTTTCCAGAACTCACAAGTATGAGAGTAAACGAGATGATTCTCCTGGCAATTAGCACATTTAATCTTATCTTGGCACTCATCCTGATCAGAGTTGTTTTGGCCACATTTTGTGCATGTAGGTCAGCTTCTACAGCTACCCCTGTGATGTCCAAATTTTTGACATCTAAAACACCTCAGAGGATCTGGGATATATAACTCAACTGGCTCAACATTATAGCCTATTTTTATTTTAGAAGGAATTCTTGGTAAATTGAACATGAGAATGAATGTGTTTGTAAATATTTTTTTAACCATTTCTTCTAATTGTGATCATTCGGTAGTCCGTGACCCCCTGGCTGCCCAAGGCAGATGATATTTCTTCTCATGTGGCCAGAGAGAGCTCTTTACTTCCAATAACTCCCTTTGATGTGTTCAGTCTTGTATGAGGATAAGTTTTATTACTAAGATTGTGTAAGGTTTTCATTTTCATTAAAGACACTCCCTGTTTTCTTGTTTCCACTTCCACCATTAAATTACCATCTCCCATCTTTTGGACTGATTTTGGCTTAATCTAACTAGATATTACTTTTTCAATCAAGAAAGGGGGTAATCTTGACAATTAAGTTTCCCCCAAGACTCTAGATCAATAAATCTTAGAAAGTCTAGGTTTATTTCTTTTTCGGAATCTGAGTTCAAGAGGTATCGCTTGGGATTTTTGTTTTGATTCATAATTTTTAAAATTTAAATTTATTTTTCTGCCTGTGCTTCCCACCCACCTTAGAGTCCACCATTAGGACCTGTCAAGGGGGAACCTAATCATCTTATCAGGTCAGGGCTACACAGATCAGTATAATGATGCTTACAAGAGACCCAGAGTACCTGTCTCCACATTTATTACACTACCCAAACTTTTAGTAAACAAGCTGAATGGTTAATAGCCATGTCCAAGTCTAAATGTCTATGAGCCAATTGACTCTTAGCCAGTGTCTTCTAATGCCTATATATTAGGTTTTCATTCATTTACCAGTTTATTTAGGTAGTTTCTTTAGAGTATTTAATTTGCTATATTTACAGGTGTTAGAGCTTGACCTGACCAGCCGATTGATCGAATCAGGCCTCTCCGACTGCCTGTCTAGTTCAGGTAAGGGCCAAAATAGTGTGTTGGGAACTGAAAGTACTAACCCTGACTATTGAAACCCTCAACCACTAGGATCCCATCCCCAGACATCACAAGTAGCCACCCACAGCAAACAGATGGCCTCATTAGTGGGGGGTCTTACCCCTCTGCAGAGGTGTAGTTGGCATGTTCTGAAGCCCCAGCTGACAGGGCAGGGATGATATCTAGGGTTGAAACACTGGGAAGTAGAATGGATCAATAAAGAATAATGACTGTTTATATTAACCAGTTTTCATTATCATCATCTACAAATTGTTTTGAACTATGATCAAATTTCCCCATAAGTAAGAAAGAAGAAAAAGACATTTTGTAAAATATCTGGTTGGCTATTTCCGAGTTGTGATTATCATTATGTTGAAAGTTCAATGAGATAAAAATTTGAAATGAAAAACATCTTTGGGATATACACCCAGTCAATCAATTAAGTGCCATATGCAATACACTCTTGGGTGATCATGTCTTGAAAGAGACATGACTAATGGTGCAGAAGATTTTCCTGTAGTAGGTTGCCATTACTTTCTGCAGTAGACTGATTGCTAACCAAGGTTATAGAACCCAATCTGTCCTGCTATTTAGCCCATAGCTGGAGAGAAGGGCGATGGATTAATACCTTTCCTAGGTGTATTTGCACATAAGTGAATGCAACAAACTCAACTGGAATTTGAACTTGAATCTTCAATTTTTCATTCTGAGCTGATATCCATTGTACCACAATGCACATCTGAAATATACAGTAATGGGCTAAAATGTTTTGCTGTCTTAAACAGTTTTAAATTTCTAACAAACACCAGGAAAGCAACTGGAAATGAATTCAAGCAGAAAAGAAGAACAAGTCTAAGACTCCAAGTTATATTTTCAGGATTATCCCACAAAGCAGTAACCTTAGTTCATGAATTTAATGACATAAACTGGGAATTCAATCCCTGGGCCAGGTAGTATATACCCAGTTTGAAACAGGGTATATAGTAATTGTGCATCACTAAACAAGAAGCCATTTCTCTATACATGGACAGCAGAACAAGAACAATCTATCCTTGTAGATAAAGTGTTCAGTTCAAAATTACCTGAAGGTTACACCAGATCAACAGACACCTTGAAAATGCTGAAGGGAACAAAGGCTGAAAAACTGTGATAAAAATATTAAAAATGAGGACATTAGTCTGCATGTAAATTATGGTAATGCTTTATCTCAGAAATTCAGACAGAAATGTCAGCTTATAAATTGATTTCTGTCTGAATTTCTAGAATGAGGAGTTATTATTTACATGAAATATTCAAAGACACGCAGATATTACTTAGCAAAATAATGAACACATACAAATACAGAATCCAACAAGACCTGGATAAGTCATGCAGTCAATAAATTAAAAAGTTTTTAAGGCTTTCCACATACACCCATATGGATGAAAGAACAAAACTAGAGCAGCCACAAGGCCCACCATAATTTGGTAATAGCAGTTGTTAATATCATCAATTGGTGGTTGAGTCCCTTTGCTGAGGAATCAGTGCTAAACAACTATCAGGCAAGTTCCATACTTAGACAAGATAGCTCCAGTGAAGGAGATGGCAGATGTGCAGTCAGTGCATTCTGCAGCCTCTCTTGAGAGGATGAGTCAGAGAAGGGACTGGGTGGGATGGTGAAAAGAAAACTGGGAGCTACAAAGTATTGAAAATTATGGAAAACCAGGGCTGCCCATATTCTGAAGGGTAACACCACAGAATATTGGGAGATTCAAATAAATGTAGCAGTTCCAATGTAATACTTGACAGTTATTGATTACCATTCTCACATAATGGTTGATGAGAACAGCCTTTGCAAAATTTGTGTAATCTGACATTTATTTCAGAACAGATTTTTTTCGAGTATTGATCTTTTTAGACTTCATGCCTTTCAAAGGATTATTTATAGATTATTGGTACTTCTGCTTATAATCAGTGGTAGTATCTGTGCACTCTATCTCAAAATTTGCAGATTCATTTTCATCATGCCTATTTTAGTAGAACTCTAGCATAATGGTTATGTTATCTTCCTGCTTATCTACTGGTCAGAGCAGGATTCACCTTAGCATGTGAGAGAGAAACAAAAGGAAAAAAAAGAAACAGTTATTATATATGATGGTGGCTAAAGGGTAGAGTTCACTTGCTAAATTAATTGATCTTTTGCTTTTTGTATGACAAAAGGTTATAAAGAGAGAAATGAAGAAGTATAAAAAAATCACATTATTCAATATTATGTTCATTGTGTATAGCAGTAAGAACTTTGTAGTTTGTAAAGACACAAGTTGATAGTTTATGCTTTCTTATAATAAATCTATGGAATGAGTTATCATGGTCAAATGCAAAATACATGACAGAACTGTTTGAAAAATAGAATTGACAAAGTTTTCAATAAGAAATAACAAGAAAACAAAAAAGAACAGAGCAAAAAATAATATAAAGCAAGCAAACAACATATATGAGGCAAATAGTGGCAGTGGAATGCCTTGCTTGAGGTGACACGATTAAAAAATAAAAAATTAAAAAAAAAAAACAATAATTACAGCAAAATGTTCACAAACATAGACTTCGTGTTGACACACAAAAGCAATTTCAGACAAGTGAACAAGACAAGACAGACTGGGTTTGAGTTAGATAAAACGAAAAACCAGCCTATTTTTGAGGGAATATCCCAGTATGCACTTCATGTGATTCTGCCTATATTGAGAAAGGCAAGTATTTTTCTGACATTTCTAGAAAATTAGAATCAACAAAATCATTTTGCTAAAATAACGGGGAACTGATATTCACTAAATTTTGTCACCCATTTCTCTTCAGGTTGAATTCAGAGACCCCCAAACTGCTTTGATATTTAACCTATCGTGGAATAAAGATAAAGTTATGCTTTTTTCCAAGTGCATTAGTGAAAAGGGAACAATAAATAAATAACCAATGTTGGTATAAAGTGGAAAAAAAAATTAAATTTAGTTATATTGCGTACAGTGCATTGATGAGAGTTTGTATCAATTTTTAACCCTCTCTACTATAATAAACAATGTTATATATATATTTCCCATCCTCTCACACTCATGGAGAGAGAGAGAGAATCAGGCAGTATCTGCTCAGTTCATTCTCTTTACTACCAGTTATGAAAGTTTTTGCTGCATGTTTGCTCTTTAATGGTGCCTGATTTTATTTATTGCAATGATTATATTGTCCAATAATGAAAATATACATATATATATATATATATATATATATAGTTTTCTTCTCACATAATTTGAAGAAGATAGTCTTGTGGGAACTAACGGTCCCCTGGGAAGAAAATGCAGAAGAAGCTCATGAAAGGAAGAAGTTAAAATATGACGAACTGCTGGAGAGTTGCAGGGTTAAAGGCTGGAGGGCTAGCTGCACTCCTATAGAAGTGGGGACTAGAGGATTTGCAGCAAGGTCCTTATGCAAAGCCTTAACAGATATTGGGATAGTGGGAGTAAAAAAAAGGAAAGTACTCAAGTCCATAACCGAAACAGTGGAAAGAACAGCTAATTGGTTATGGATCAAAAGAGAGTGCCTGGATTCCAAAACAAATTGTTACCTAAAATTCCCCAAAATTCTGTGTTTAAAATAATGTTTTGGATGAGCTCATGTATGATTTGCCTCTAAACAGAAAGTGGCTCTGACTGTCACCAATCAGAAGCATTTGCAGGTTTTTGTACAGGCCTAAACGTAATTTTCCAGTGTCTGAAAGCACTTATCAAGGATGGGCCAGAAACTGATCATCTCTGGTCGGGTTGGCACGGTGAAGGGGGTATGATGTTGAAAGACCCGAAACCCCCTAGTGATCCTCGCGATGACATCACCCTCTAGCGCCCCCATTACAGTGCATATGTTTGAGATATATATATAATTATATACATACACTTTTCACACACACACACACACACATATATATATATATATATGTGTGTGTGTGAAAAGTATATATATATATATATATATATATATATATGCAATTTGTTATTTATATATTATATATGCGTGGTACTTATTTGAAAGCGCTCAATATCAGTGATAGAGCTGACATTCATATAGATAGGTGTGAGTTTAAATATTCAACAAAAACAACATCAAGATAAGTTACAGCTGCACAAAAAATATTACACAAATAATAAAAAGCCACAACAAAAAAATAACAACCTACAATAATGCAACCAAAGAAGCTCAATGCAACTGCAGAAACAGAACTACATGTCCACTCCAGAGAAATTGCCAGCAAACAAACATAGTATATAAAGCCAAGGTAAGTGCAAACAACAACACAATATACTACATCGGTGCCACTGAGGGACCATTTAAGAAAAGAAAAAACAACCACAATCTTTCATTCTCCAATAGAAAATACTTGAACAGCACTACACTATCCTCATACGTATGGCATCTAAAAGACAGAAATATTTCACCAACAATAAGCTGGAAAATGCTGAAAAAAGCACCTGCCTACAACAACATTACAAAAAATGCCTACTTTGCCTAGATGAAAAAGTAGCAATTATATCTCATACCCCACAAAAGAACTTACTAAACACAAGATCAAAACTAATTTCCAAATGCAGACATGAAAATAAATACCTATTATCACAATTTATACCAAACGGATAAAAAAAAAAAGGAACCGCTGATGCCATAATCCTATCAACTATTCTCTAGTTGAAACTACCACCATAATAATTGCATTTATTGTTATTATCATCACACCACCATTACTAAACACTACTACCGCTTCACAAGAAAAATTTACTACCACACTGTTATTATCATCAAATATTACTATCACAGTATTAGTCCGCAATCATCATTAACGTAAATTACACATCTCTGCTGTAGTAAAATTAATAGACGACAAATAAACACTAACAAGCATTACAAATTAGAATTTCTACCATTTAAATATATGCAACCACAAAAAATAAAAAAACAAGCTAATAACCAACTTTAAAATTAAAAAATAACAATACAGCCTTAAATAAAATAATAGCAATTCTTACCTATCATAGTTTCACACAGAACCCATCATACGTACATATGTATGTACAAGAAATCAACAACTGTCTACACGTTGACATTGCTACACTATTCGAATACACCAACCGAATGCATATGTATGTGTGCAATGGCACACATATACATATATATGCCGAGCCCCGCACGATTCGCATATATATGTTTATGCAAGTCCCAGTGGGTGAACGCGTGTGTGTGTCTTTGCGCATGTCAATGGGTGTACAAATGTATATATATAAGTCTGCGTCTGTCATGACGACAGATCTTCCCCCACTTCCACAGAAATACATGAATATACGCAACCCTACATATAACCAATTTTTTAAAAAAATTGGTCAGTTTTTATGACGATTGCAAGAGCATGAAACCCACGGTTATAAACTCACACCTATCTATATGAAGACACCTCCTGTCCGTCTCAGGAACTCTAATTATTTTGTTTTGTTTTTCTTATGTCTCAACATAAGATACTCAATTGTAGGTACACCAATATATATATGTTGCCATCATTTTAGACGATATATTGATATATTTTGCTGTTATTTTTGACAGCATGGGCCTACTCATAATTATATATAAAAGGCACAGAATTTAGCTTATTTTACCAAATATTTGTGTCTACATTTTTGAGATGATTTATTGTAACTATTTACACTATTTAAATTGTTTCAGACTGTTGTCCTCATCTTTATTGTTATATTCACAATGTTTCAGCCATTGTACACTCTAGCCTTCTTCAGATGATATACATTGGAATATAAAACCAAACTTTTCATTTCATCTACAGGGGTAGATTGTTCTAATTCCATGTGGCATGTCTTTTATAGATATTTCAATTTTAGTTTTCCTTTAATAACTCAACTCTAAGTTTTTGTTTACAACTGCTGCAGCCAGGTATTGAACACACAACATTTTGGGTCAAGTCACTGGATTACTTCAACTAATGCATTTTATCCATGGAGCCATGCAAATAAAAGTGTTGGTTGAAGTAAACTGAGATATCCAGAAAAGGTTTACCAAATGTCATTGGGTTATTTAATGCCAAATTCTAAATATTTTGCAGGGAATTTTATTTTTTTGAGTTTAGTGATACAAGTCTTACTAATTAACTCATAGCTGGGGGGGGGGAAGAGGTGAATTCATACTTTTCCCCAAGGATATTTGTGCATAAGCAAATATAATAAACCCAACTGGAATTGGAACACATCTCTCCAATTAAAAAATTCCATGCATTTTTTCATTACACCAACTAGTATTTCCAAATGGTCACCAATCTAGGTACTGATCAAGCTGGATGTTACTCAACTTCAGTGTGTATATGAGAACTGATATTTCAGCTTGATATGGGCGGTAGACTTCCATATATTTAAGATCTTTAACAATGGGTTTGATGTAACTGTGTTTAATGTTTGATGTTTACTGTGAAACCAAATCTTTACTTTATGTCCATCGGGTATATCTAAAAACCTTTCTTTTAAATGTATTAAGTGGACATTTAATTAAAAATGTCCAAGGATGAAAATGAGATGGTGACTTTCCTCTCCCATGACTATCCAGTCACTTAAAAACTTGTGTTCTTTAAATTTTGCATACATTGACCACTAGAATGTGTGTAGCGGTGGAGGGGCGTTCACTTCTTGATGTTTGACTTATAAAATTTTATTTGTAAACTTATAATGCAAAAACAAACCACTATTATGGCTGTGTTTATTGCTGCAATTTTTCTAGTTAGATAAAATATTATGCAACATTTCATGATGATTTTTAAATAAGGGGATTCAATAAATATGTAGTTCATAGATATGAACTCTTTTAGGCCTTCTGCAGATATGACCTTAAAATCCTGTCTCTAGACAAGATAGTTGAATATGAGGTAAAGCAAAAGCAAGTATTGACTTACAACTGTAAGAAGGTAGAACGCATGATGGTAAGCAAAAGGGACAGCCTAAGAGCTGAATTACACTCTGGGGATATTAAAATTAAATATGTGCTAAAATTCTACTAAATGGGCAGTAATAACAAATGGAGAAAGTGCAATGCAAATTAGGTGTACAGGAATAGTGAAAGTTTTTTTCTTCTTCTATGTGCCTTGTCCTTTCAGGACGTAAGCGATCATGGCCTTCCAAGTCTCCCTATCCCTGGTGGCTCTTAGCATGCTTTCTCCTGTAACCTCTAGCAACCCCTGTTCTGTCATCCATCTGCTCATGCCTTCATGTTATCCGCTGCTTTTCTCTGTCTCTTTTTCCCTCTATCTGACCTGGTAGTATCAGGTTCTCCAAGCCTTCCTTCCTCATTGCATGTCTGAGGAACTTCAACTGTCTCTTCCTGATGCTCAAAATTAACTTCGTTTTCATTCTTTCCAACACCTCATCATTGCTCACATGCTCGGTCCATGATATCCACAGCATCTTTCTGTAGAACTACATTTCAGCTACTTCAAATTTTACATCATCTTTGATGATATTATCCAACGTTCACTGCCATATTGAAGAACTGATATCACATAGCAATCTAGTATGCTCTTCTTTGTTTCTAGTGAAAGTTTCCTGTGTTTTAATACTTAACTCAGCTTCTGGAATGCGTCCTCCACCATGCCAATTTGCCTTCGGATCGCACTTTCCATCTTCTGTTAGAATACTTCCTAGGTATTTAAATTTTTGTACCTGCTTGATTTTAGTATCCCCCACCTGTATTTGGCATTTTGGATTGCTCTTTTTGCTGATGACCATGCATTCAGTTTTCTTGTAGTTTATTTGTAGTCCTTTTTTGTCACTCTCAAGATTAGTCAGTTAAGTGATACACGCTTGGGCAATCATGTCTCAAAGAGACATGACTGACTAGGCAGAAGATTAATTCACAGTAAGTTGCCATTACTTTTTGTGGTAGACTGGTTGCCAACCAAGGCTATAGGACCCAATCTGTCTTGTTATTTAACCCATAACTGGAAGGAAGAGACAGATTAATACCTTTCCCAAGGATATTTGCGAGTAAGTAAATGCAGGGAATTCAACTGGAACTCGAACTTGGCTCCCCAATTTCTCATTCCAAGCTGATATCTACTGTACCACAATGCACATCCCACCCTCAAGATACTTTTCATAAAATGACTGACACATTAATGCACAACACAACAACATTAATGATGAAGGGAATAATTCTGAACTGTTAATTAATGCCGACCCATCTATATAACAATTTTGTGATAAATAAAATTTTAAAAAATGAGTTAATTCAGCAAAGATATAGTTCCACTAATAAATATTAATACTGTTGAGAGATCATTTAAAAAGTGAGTAAGTTCAAAGGAGAATAGAAACTACAATTAACAAAAAATGCTGCAAATATTCAGAAAAAAATTGGTGGAGGTTATGTGAGAAAAGAAGGCTTTAAGAAATCAGTAACCTACTTGACAATTTTGTCCAATGGAGATAGAAATATGCAACTCAAAAAGAAAGTATAGTCCAAAAAAAGAAAGTAACAAGAGAAGCTGTGGAGAGCCATGGTTGTCCAGGTCTTAAATGGACAATGCAGAGGGAGAGAAAAAGAGTTTTCAGCTAGTTTTTAAAATATGCTAAAATAAAATACAATTCTTCTGAACAGTTAGCAAAAAAAAAAAAAGGTATTAGAGAATAGTCAATTTTTGAATAAACAAATCAAGCTTGACAGTGTTTAAGTTTGGCAATCTTTTTAAATGTTTCATGGTTGTAAATGGTGCCACAAAACCAATGTTGTTCTGGAAAAAAATAGTAAATAATTTTACTTTGTGGTCAACTCACCATGAATTAATAGTTACAGACATGCATTAGGAAACAAAAATGAACTCACTCTGCTTACCATTTTGTTTTAGTACAACTCTTTATCTGACAAAGATTTCAAGTATTTGAATGTATAGAAATCAATTTTGCTGTTGGTATTGATTTTTCGGCTGGAGTAACCTTTCTAAGAACTTGAAAGCAGACCTGCCCCACCCTTATATCTAAAAAGATGAACAGTAACACATGTAAATGATAAAACTCATTTTATTAGGTCATTTATAATATTGATCTGTTCTCTATAACTTTGGATTATAGCATGCTCATACCTCTCATTAGCAGTTGGCTAGTTAATTTTAGTTCACTTTTAAATGGCTGGAAGTGAGCGATACCATAGTGCTTGGATCACTGAACCTATATAAGATTTTAATACTGCAAAATTAGTTAAATTTGAAGGATAATTTTGTTTTAATTTATTCATTTGACTAAATTCATTTAAAAACATTATAGTAGCAAAAGGACGGCAAGAATTTTTTTCCTAGAAAAGGTAGCAAGTTCCCACTACTCTATTGCTATTTCCATAACAAATGTTTAGATGAGTTACATTCCTTGATAGTTCATATTGTTAGATTGATGATATGTCATCCTCTTTCCCTTTGTATTTCATTCAAAAGAAGTAAGTTCCACTCAGTCTCTTTCTGAAAACTGCGACATTAAGGAACAAACTCCCAAGAAGATGTTTCTTCAAACACTATAAAGACTTCTCCAAATCTAGGGAAAACTTATCTATCCTACATATTTTCATAATCTTCACTTCTCTCCTCATCTTTCATTTATGCAAAAACCTTATTCAAGAAATTTCTACTTTGAGTGACTCTTGGGCCTTGGACTGGGTAAATATAAAGAAAAGTGATGACAGAGAGATCTAATCTAGCAGCAACAAAGAAAGCAAAGAACTTTGTGATTAAGACTCCAAAACCTGACTTTTGATCACTGATATTAAAGTGTTGATTAGTAAATTTGGTAATGTAATAATTGTGAGTCTAATTCCTGAGTTGGATAGTGTGGATTTACCAGCAAGAACTGAGTAGTACTAAAATAACAATTAACTAAGATGAGACACTCTTAGACACTGACAGCTGAATGAGAACAATCTACCTAGATATACTGAATAAAGGGTTTAGATTGAAATTCCCTGAAGTTTGCCTGTGTTCTGCTTCTGGGTATCTCTTATCACAGTGATCATATACATAAACGATGATAAGTAAAGATTAGTAATAAAAATAAAAACAAAATGAACACCCAGGCTGACCCAACAAGATAAAAACATTTTTGTCATATCATTTGAGACCATGATGTAATTGTTATGTAATGATTTGTTATATATAGAAGTAAGCTACATATATATATATATATATATATATATATATATATATATATGACAACCCAGATTAATAAGATTCTGAAAAGGGCCAGAAACATTGCAATCATAAAGATGAGGATTATTATAAATAAAGAAAACTGCTCAAGCCAGAAATTTAAACAAATTTATTTTAAATTGTATTCTAATTTCATTAAATGAAAATAACAAAAAAATAAAATAAAATAAAACCGTCTTAATTTGTGGGATTACCCCAATTTGTCTGCTAATGAACTTCACTTAATGCCACTAAGTGGTGCTTTATTCAGAACTATAAAAGGAAGGGATATAAATCTCCTCTCTTTCTCCCCACTTTGTAACCTATAAGCTGTCATAGGTACAAGACAATGCCCAGTATTCCTCTGGGTGATACTTGCTCAGCAGCCAACTACTTAATTTCAGAGTAACCACATGGCACACTCACAATAAACTAGTACTAATTCCATAAATATTTTTTTACACTATCTGTACACACAAATATAATTTTCCCTTTTATTTTGTTAGTTACTTTGGTTTTGGTATAAATATATGTTAAAAAGACCATAATGTGCTAAATTCGTTTTATTTGAGCCTAATATAGGTCTCATTGTTTTGCAGTTGAGATGGCTAGCTGTAACTATAAACTATCTTCTCATAATTTTTTCTTCACACTTCCCAACTGTGGAACTTGGTTTCTTGCTTTCCTTCCATTTACAATCTTCAAAGCTTTAGATGCAGCATCAGTCTTAATTTTTTTCTCCTCACTAAAGTCTTCTCAATGTCTTTCACTTCTAGTAATTGCTCACAACTTAGTGGCTTTATAGCCTTGATAGGTGTGAAATGATTAAAGTGATTTTCTTCAACCACATCCATTACAATCCTCAACTTCTAGTACAGCATGAACAAATCATTTTTCAAAGTTTGATTATTTTTCCCCATGTAAATGAGTTAGATAAACTAGTTGTCATGGGCAATTATGTCCATCATTGTTCTTTTCTTTATTTAACAAATTTTAAAGGTTAACTTAGTTTGCTGGTTTGAAGAAACCGTTTTATTAGGTCTGTTCTCCAAAATTCCTAAGATGCATTTTGAAATTTTCAAAATAAAACTAAAATTATAAATTGTATACAATCGCAGGAATATTGTTTTTATTTTATATTAGATAAACATTTGCATTGGTACCAGTACACCACAACATTTTTAGCGCCATAGATACCAGAACAGTGTCAGAATATGACATCTGTTGGTGTATCAAATCAATAGAAGTCATATTATAATAATAATAATTCAATATGACACATATGACCCAGTAATAATGCATCTCTCATAACAACATCATTGACCATTAACTATTATTAAATGTAATATCACCTGTGACTATCAGGTGAATCAGTTCGGAAATTGCTTGAAACTCAAATATTTACTAAGAATTTTGTCTAGTTTAAAAGAGGTACTGGAAAATTGTTTTATTTTCATCTTAGTGTTTATCTGATTTTATTATACCTTTACTCAGTTCCTTGACTCTACAGCAGTGAGTAGATAATCCAAGATCAGGAGTGAATAGGCAATCCAAGATCAGAAACAAAAGATAAAGCTCTTGGCAAGCTTTGTACTCATATCCCTTTCTTGCAGATAACCAAATCTGATGTGAACCTATCATATCCAGTTGGCAATCCCACATTTTTTTAAAAAACAACCAAAATCTTAACCAGAAATCATTGTAAAACTGATTCAGAATATAAAAAGGTTTCAAAGCAAAAAAGAGTTTCCTTTCACAGCTCATGCTGGGTAGTGTTATCTCTCAGTTGCATCTCTGTTTTTAGAGCAGAGTGTGACTCAGTTGTGTCTGTCTATGGACAGACACAGCTGGGGAAAAATAGAATATTGAGAGATACCTGGTTTCGGGGTACTTCACCCCATCACTCTAGAGAAGGGAGGATTAGTAGTCATACCAATGACAACTCAACCAATAGTTGCCAGAGTTGGTCAAATTTTGTCCCTGGCCTGGGTATATGTGCTTGGTTATCTACATTAAAACCAACCTTATCATATCAGGCCTCAGTGGGGAGAGTAGGTAAATCCTACCTTTCACAACCCAGATGATTCATTGCCAGATTGCCATCATCCGCCACTTTAGCTCCAGCAAAAAGTCTATTAGTAAAGGTTATATTTAACAAGAGAAAGTAATATTTAGATAAGTTGACTTATCTGTGGTTTGAAGTTGCTCAATTCCACATGCTCTCCTTGCAAAAGGCTGGCTGAAAAGAGGAAGTGCTCTAAATTTCCAACCAATAGCATGGTTTCCCTTGCTTTATGGAATCATGGGAATCAGAATTTTTTCTGTTTTATGTGATCAGAACAGATAATTATGTATAACATTTTATCAAATGCATTAGTTATATATAGAAATGAGTCCAACCACAACTTTGATATGAAGAATGCCACATTCATTAAAAGAGAAAAGAAGAATTCCTTGAGTGCTGTTATCAAATCTTACCAAAATATAGATCTGCACTTTGGATTTTTTTAAAAATATCTTTCCAAGCCAATGTGCATAATAGAAAAAGTTTTAAATGTTAAATTCAAAACCTTGTTATTTAAAAAATATTATACATAAATAAATTTCTAAAAATAATTAAATTATAAAATAAGAAAAAAATTAAACATTTACTTACTTTCATTTATTAGATGTTAAATTGCGTCAATTAGTATCCTCCATAATTTACCTTCACTTTCAGTTAGCCTGAAATATATTTATGAGCATTCTTAAATTTAGCAATTATGAAAAACTAACATTTTTACACTATTTACATTGTTTGAACTATTGTTTTCATCTTTATTGCTATTATTACAACATGACAATAGTCCAAACAACATAAATAGCATAAATACTACCTCATTTCAGAAGTATAGACTAAAATTTTTACTTTTGTATATAAATGCACTAGCAGTATAGGGTGTAATGAAAGCTTTAAAACTAATCCATGGTTCTGGAGCTGAGACTCTTTGGATGTTGGCACGAAAGACTAAAAAGCAATAGTTGTTTCCAGTTAAAGCAAAACCGTAGACTGAAAGAAAAATCAATGGATGTAAGTCAAATTTTGATTTCCTGGTATTGATATCAAATAAGTTTTTCCGTCGTAAACTAAAATTTGACGGCTAAATAAGTTTTCTGAGTAAATGGTATCATGGCTAAGACTAAGAACTACAATTATACCTACTTAGAGCCAAACCCGAAGCAAAAACTAAAATAAAAGGGCTGAAAAAATACAGACATACCATTCCTTCTATAACCCAATTTTTTCAATTATCAATTTTCGATATTTATTGAGGGTAACTCGACACAAAACCTAGCTAAGAACACTTGCAGTCCCTTATAGTACAACTGTGTAAATTTTCAAGAAAATCGGTTCAGCCATTTCGGAGTCTATAGGTAATGGACACACACAGACAAAGTTCCATTTATAAATAAGTTTAGATTTAGATTTAGATGTTGCAAAATAAAATTTTTACATTTACCTTGATAAAGTTAATCAGAGAAGGAAATCCATTGACTAAGAAAAAAGTTTTCTGTTTGTATCTGTGTGTGTGTGTATATATATATATATATATATATATATATATATGTGATAAAGAATAAAATTGCAAACGTTTATCAATCTAACATGTTTATTAAAATTTCTTCAGAGAATGAGATATAAAGGAAATGAACTGATATTTTTTTTCATCTTATTTGATTTTCATTAGTTAATCAGTTTTCTCATACATTTGACTTTTTAAACATTAGTATAATTTATGGTGTTCCAAATTCAAACAGAGATGACATGTCCTAAAGTTCCAAGCAATAAATGGCTTCCAAACCTAACGGAAAAACTAGATCTTGCTTTATGTATGTTACTATAATTTACTTGCCATATATGCTCATTTTAACACACTGAACTGGATGAAGGTATACAGCATGCCTATTTCACTTAACAAGTAATCACTACCTGATGACCGCATGCGGTAGTGATTAAGAAATTAATAGTCTACCAGATTACAATAATATAATAAACCTACTCTGCCTTTTTTCATTTTCTTTCACAAGTGTGCCTTGGGAGTTACTTTGTGTGTTATACACACACACACACATATATATATCAAACAATTTCAAGTTTTATTAAATTCAATTGACAAAGTCTTTTTGTTTAATTTTTTTATATATATATTTTCCACTTTATTATGTTACCACATATTTGGATCAAATTTATAGAATAATTGTTCTAAGATTATACTTTCATTGAATTCTTTCAACTATCTCTTGTCATACCAATCATCACATCACACTCAATCAACCAAAATACAACTGTCAATATATGACTAATATTAGTGAATAATGATGGCTGTTCACTTGCATTCAAGTATGTCTGTCTACTAAAGTGGTTAAATAATCTTTGTTGCAGATACCTGTTCAGACATATTTGTATTTGTTCAACATCCAGAAAGCCCACCTGTGGTTTATATTGCAACTATGCTGAGCAGACCTTAATTACAGTTTCTAGGAGAGAGTGTTATCTAGTATGATAAGTCTGAACAAGGCCAGTATGCCCAAACCCTTAGTCACAATGACTAATGATAACCTATGATATGGTTTTCAGGAACTTTCCAAAAGATGCTGCAAGCTAGAATTGCCTCCCCAGATCAATAACATTAAGATGTCAGTTTCTTGATAAAAACTCTGATGAGATTTGAACCCAGGTTTCATGGTCATAAAGCAAACGTTCTGACAACTCAGCCAAGCATACATTTGTGGGTATACTAAAATACTATACAGCACTTGCTGCAAGAAAAAGAAACTCCATTTTAGGGAGAAGTTATTATTCAAAATAAATAAACCACATTTAATGATCTTTTATATGAGTATTGTTTGTAGCATTTCTCAGTAGATGTTCTTCGAACACATGATTTCATTTCACATGTGACCGAAATTTACAACATGTATTCATATTTGGAAAGCTGACATTTCAATGTGCCTTTATGCTTTGTGTGTTGACTGTAAATTTTATTTTTAATGTTTTTACATTAAAAGTTCAAATGAAAGAAAATAGGTGCATTTTTGTCATTCAAGGCTCTTATTTCTGGGAAAACAAAAAACAAAAAAAATGTGCCAATGATTGAGGTGGTGCCAAAGTTGAGTGAATTGTTTGCAGGGCTTATGAGAAGGGGTTCAGCCAGTAATTTGTTCCAGCAGTTCAAGAATTAAGGTCCCACAGCAACTATGCAAAACCCATCTCCCTATGAGAGCAATCACTTTCTACTACCCCCCAATCTGACATGCACTTACATTCACATACTCAAACATCACTATTATATTAATAACACTTCTTTTAATTAATATCTAATAATAATTATTGTAGGTCTAGTTCTATACACATGATAACACCAAAAGTGTCAACTACAGCCCAGGGTAGATGCATAAATTATCATAATGACGTGGCTAGTGCACACCAAAATTTTTGGTGTCATCCTGTGCTTGTGTGTATTATTTTGTTTTACAAGGATTATATCTGATCAAGGAAATAAAGCATTTATGTGACATTACACACAGATTTACTGGATATCCAATCCTTAATTCTGAGAAAAATCTTTGCCCACCTTGGGAATTTTGTAAGTGGTTTAATATGTTCAGAATTGGAAATTTGGATATTGAAAACTGAGAATGTTCCGACAGACATGTAGCTATTGATTACTAAATCATAAAATGAATTAAAAATAATCAAGGCCACACAATATGGAACATTGAAAGATACAGCATTTGTGAGACATGTAGTGTAAGGCATTTGAAGACATTTGGACATGTCAGTCCTCACTCCAAACCTTAATCTTCCTGCTGACCCTTGATTAGCTATTTCTAATAAACTTTCTAACCAACTGCCAACACTTACCTGGTGATTGGGACAAGTGTAGTTATAACTGGTCCTGCACCAAATGTACTTCTTCTCACTGTTCAAATTTGTTATTGGGGTTTGGGGCATGCCAAAATCAAATTCAAATATTCAGTCACCTTGTGAAAATCTGTAAATTACTGGTTACAGTTCAGAGATAACTTGCTGATGTATGCCCCGACCCTATAAAGTATATGTTTATGATACTAAATTAAAATGAAGGTAGGGGATGCACCCCATCCATCGAATAACCTTCATTACTCCACTTCTCTCAATCTGCCTTTTAGTCCTCATGAGCAAGCCTGTCTTGATACCCTAGGTGTCTGGTTGATATGCCTGACCCAAATGTTGCCCTGCCTCCCACTAGTTGGTACCTATTCAAAAGACTGCCAAGAACTAACTTTGCATGTTTAAATTTTATTTTTACTGGATTACATTGAATTAATCTCCTACCCAATCATTTTTTCTTCTTTATCTGGAAGGAGACCTCAAAAAACTTGATATGAGTTAAAACTTAAGATCTATCTTATAATTTAATCATAATTTATTCCTCATAAATTGTTTCTTGATATGTGCTCAATTCCCTCAGAATGATTTAGTCATCCAGTAATCCCCACTCTGCCTGGATGGGGTCTACAGTCTCATTCAGCAACATTCCTAGAGTTGTAGGGTCTTGATAAAAATTGATGTGTTTGTGGGCTACAAACAAGTTAAGAGGAGTAGATAGGCTCACCTATTGTCTGACCCACACTCCTTCCATGTCTTTTTAGCATGGGTAGAGGATCACTCCTGGTTTCCTGTTCAGGATATATTTACCACTTCTTTCTTTCAGGGCCTTAACTGTCTTACCTTTCTCAAGGAATGGCTGCCAGATATCCTTGCACTTTGTGGAACAAACTTATATTCTGTTATTACTACCAACCAATTCTCTGTTCCAGGCTATATTCTCCCTTATCAAAAAGATTCTTGCATTCACATGCATGACCTTGGTGTTCACATCCAATGGAATGAGTCCCCAAACAACTCCTACATGCACTTTCAAATTTCATTACTACACCCTGTCAGTTATCTTTTCCTTTATCATCCCCCTCTTCTCAGGACTGCAGTATATTAGACAAACTCTGACAGTATAGAAACTGCACTGTTCATTGATATGTGAACATCTTTGTCAATTTTAATGCACCACCAACAACATGACTTAAGCATTTTAATTTTACTGATGTTGCTAGCATTCAGACTTAAAATTTTTCCATTGCTTAATCAGATTTCCCAAACCCATTTCTCTAGTATATCTGAGAAACAGTTTTCTCTACTCAATTTTTTTCTCACCTCTTGTTGCTGAGCTTTGCTCTTTGAAACTGATCATCTGTATTGTCTTTTGATATTTCATTCCAGTCAGGAACCTCCTATTCATAAGACCTCATTCCATTACCAGCATATAGATTGAGACACCCCACCACAAACTGACATTTTTAAACTTGAAATTGGGAATTGTGCCACTGAGATTTTTTCTTAGATCAAAGCCAGTATGGATGCTTTCATTTCTTCTTGTAAATGCCAGTCAAAACCTCAATCATTTACATGGTTCACACCAGCATGCTTTGCTGCCATAAACCACAGAAACCACTATTTACAGTGAAACCAACACAACAGCTTCCATAATAACAGATGCCTATTTGTTGCTGCTTGTAATAAATGTAAACAAGTACTAAAGTGCTAAGTCAGTTTGCAGAGAAAATGAGACACTGTATTGCATCTAAAAACTTTGGTTCATGTGATTACTGATGGCTCTGTAATAATGTATTAAATAAATTCTCTATTTTTCCCCTCTTCAATCAATTTGAGGTGTTAACATCTATATTTTTCTCATAAATTCTCCTTAAACTCTACTTTTGACTCATCTGGAGTATCCCTACTTAAGTTCCTACCTAGAACTGAGTCTCTGTTGAGTAATATGTATATAACCCCCTTCTAAAGAGTCTGCTATCATCTCTAACCTGGATCCCCACAAAGCATGCAGACAGGATGACATCCTAGTAATAGTCATTAAGAAGTGTGTTCTCAAACTGTATAATAAGTACCTTGCCATCTCTTGTTTTCCTGCCTACTGGAAGACCTCACCTATTCTAGTTTTTAGCAACTCTGATGAACTGTTTGACCCTTCCAACTATCAGCCTATTAGCCTTCTGCCTTTTTTTGGAAATACCTAAAGGCCTTAATTAATGCTGAATTGGTTAAACATCTCACATTACACAACCTTTTTTCAGACAAACAATATGGATTTCTTTTTTCCAGGTCAACTGCTGAATGCACTGATGATAATTATGGAAAGTCTATGAAGCTCTTGATATGAATGGGCTGTAGCTTTAACCATCTTGTAAGCTTTTTAAAGAATTTGACATGCAGGTCTTCAGCACAAGCTGAAAAATTGGTCTCTAGACAAATTTTTGAATTGATCTAATCTTTCCTACAAAATTGTGAAATTAAAGTAATCCTGAATGGCAACACATCCAGTTTCTGTTGCACTAATACAGGTGTCCCCAGGACTCCGTCCTTGTCCTACTTCATTTTGAATTTTCATCAATCACCATCCTGATGGCATCAAGTCTCATTTACTTCTGTCTCAATTGTAAGGCTGATCAGTTTGATATGGTCAAAATGGCAGCTGATATCCAAAACAACCTTCAGTCTGTTAACTGGGGCAAAGGATGGGTAGTTAATTTTAATGCCTCCAAAACTAAACTACCCTCAACTGAGAGACCAATTTCTGCCTTCCATCAGCATGGTTGATGCTGACTTCCAGGAAAGTGACTTGTTGCACCTTATTGGGCTAACATTCATGGCTGACATGAAGTGAAAAGACTATATTGAATTTCTTGCTTGGTCAGTTGCTTGGAAAGTTGATTCATGGTGTTGTGCTAGACAGTTTTTTCTCGCAAGAGTCTATCTTGCATATCTATAAGTCAACCATCTATCCATGCTTAGAATATTTGTGCCACATATGGTCCAGTGCTCCGACTATTTATTTATAGCTCCTTGATAAAATTCAAGGAAGAATCAGCAATATTATTGTCCTTGTTCAGACATCCTGGCTTCTGTCACATTCTCCACTTGCATAAGGTTGCCTCCTTATGACTTTTCTGTAAATACTTTCATGGTAATTGTTCAGATGAGCTCTTCACTATGGTGTCTAGACTATGAATTTAAGTACAGAACTTGACTGGCATTAAGATCTCACTAATTTACAGATGAGCTGGTTAGATTTCTGAGTAAATTTTATGCTAACAGTTTCTTTTCTCACACTTCTTGCTTGTGGAACTTCTTTTTGACTCCATGCTTTCTGGTCAACTTTAATGGGCAAAGATTTAAATGCAGTGTCAGTTGCTTCAATTACTCTTGTTTTCACTTCTTAGTAACATTCCTGTTTCTAACTCTTTCACACCCAGTAACCCCTTGTATCTACATGACTTTATTGTTTTGTATAGGGTGAATTTAAAAAAAAACAAAAGGGAGGAACCTGTGATGCTGGGGTGGGGGCCTAATTTCTATCAGCAATTTTCTGCTCAAATGCAACAAAAATAATCCATTTTTCAAACATTCAGAAGTTATGAGTATTTACAACAATAAGAGGTGAAAATGTCCTTGTAAAAATGAAATGCTATTCTGTATCTGAAAGGCTCTGTATCTTGTTAGATTGCAAGGACATTGTGTATTATGAACTCTTGTTATATTCTACTTCAAATGAAATTGTTTTGATTCACTTCACATCAAAACCTTTGACCAGATGAGAATACTATAAAAGCAAAATTAAAAGTAAAAAAAGTTGCTCTCTGCACATGGACTCTGTTCATCCAGTTTAGAAAACAAATCTCACCTTCAAAATATAAAATACAATTTAAGCATCAGAGCCAATCACGAACATTACTGCTGAAGTAAAAGCATGAAAAGAATCCCAAGTAAAGAATCCCCCTTGACTTCTTAAGGAGCTAAGCAATACTTAAGGCAGTAGGCAGAATTTTTCAAGGACATCCTGGTCACAGAATTTTCCAAGGGCATCCTGGTCAACAGACTCAACACAAGCTTTATCTGTTATACCAATAAAACATATCAATTTATTGACATTTGGTCTTGTTTTCTTTTTGCCTCACCGAGGTAGATCTCTCAATACAGAGATCTATATAAATATAGTTCTGTCATTCAGTTGTCATATGTGATATGTACTTGGGTGAGGTGATCATGTCTCTTTTTGAAACATGACTGACTAGGCAGAAGATTTTCTCCACAGAAGGTTGCCATTACTTTCTGTGATAGACCAGTCTCCAACAAAATCTACAGAACCCAATCTGTCTTGCTATTCAACCCAAAGCTGGAGGGAGAAGAGACAAAAAAAAGTGAAAGTGTCAACCATTATACATTCTCCAAAATTTAAGAAGTTTTTAACATGACTAAGAATTCCTAAATGAAGTACAAAAATGCAATAAACATGAACCTGATGTTTGTTCATTTGATCAAGATTTGGAAATTAGGTCAAGCCAAAGACTTCTCAGCATTCCCTCATATAACCAATCTTCTTGTTTATTAGGAAATTGGACTCTTTTTCTTTGATCTATAATCTACATTTACAGATTCTTTGCACAACATGCAAATAAACGTGAGCAATGCATTAGCCTTACTCTTGAAATATGCAAATTTGAGTGTATCCCCATTTACAAGTTCGCTCAGCACACACACACACACACACCTTTTTAATTCTGCTGCTAAGCAAATCATTCACCTTAGTCCCATTGACTTTTCTGAAGAAACAAAATTCTCTCAATATTATGAAATACATTTATTTCAAATTTGTTCCAGTGAATTGGTTAATGCTTCATATCAAAGAATACTACTCACCAAAACACTTTGTAATGATTTCTATTTGCTTGGAATGTTTAATTTATATCATATGCTTTTCTCAGATTTATATTAGGGTGCGGCTACAAGCAAACAATATTGATGCATTTTTAAATGGAGTGTATTTAAATAACAGATACTTGATCTATAAAGTTTGAAAATTTGCCAGGAAAGAATGACTCACCTTTTTTCTACTGGAGGCATTTGCAGAATAAATATCTATTTCATGATTTTGTTTTGATTATCTGTACATCTAAAAGCAGACAGCAGAAATGATTTTTAAAGGAATCTCTACCAAAGTCTTCAAATAATCAAATGTATTCCTTTGTAAAAAATGTTAAAAAATGAAATTATACTTATGAAAAATTAAATTACTGGAAGATGTTATAAACATAAAATTATTGAATCAAATGTTAATTGTAACAGTTTTATTATACCAAATTTAATTAGTTTAGAATCTCAGTATTATTTTATTTTCCCCAAATCACTTGTGTTAATGTACAACTCAAGTCAAGTTTGATTTGGAACAATACTTCACTGAGAAATTATTTTCTTAGATTACATTTTACACAGCACAAGAAATGAGAGTAACTTAAGAATGAGTTTCTGTTAAAAAGTGTAAGATATAAATGAAAAAATAGGTGACGAGTTAAGAATAAATACAATAACCATTGACCCTTAAGACTAGTGTTCATGGAAGCATCCATGTTTTATAAAATCGCAATTCTCATAAAAAAATCTGAGTGGAACTTCTTCCTCTAAAAACTTAACAACCAGAATTGCTCACATCCTGACCCAGCATGAACATGACTAGAACATGAACCTATTTTTAAAAGAAATCTCACAAAATTAAGTAATGCATGAAAATTGTCAAAATGTTGAATGAAAGTTCTATTATATTAAGCCAACTGTAACGACATGACTAGACTCAACCATGTATAATGAAGTACAATTATTAATTAAGAATGTGTGGTGAAGTATTATGTGCAAGTGTAGAGAATGCTAGTTAGCTAGAGCACAGTACGATGGATTTTCTTATTAAGAAGTCAAACATTGGATCAAGATGAGCAGTACATGAACAAGACAGGAATTCACACAGGAATAGCACATGTAAGGGACAAATGCAACATCATCAGAAACTAGCAAGAAAAAATGAATTTCAAGAAATACTGGCTAACATGGATTTAAATCCTCAATAACATGTGGCAATCATATAATACATTGTGCATGGCATTCTGCCGACCAGCCATTTCTTAGAAAATGGGCCTCCAAAATCATTTGCCTAGATAACACTATTTAGTTCACCATCTCAACAATTTCATGGAAAAGTTTGGTAGATATTTTCTTCATACTAGACACAGGCTAGATGAAATTGGTAATGTGTACATATTTCAGTAATACCAATTTTATATTAACCGCTTTTCTTATTCAGTGGGCTTAGACTTAAGTAATAAAATTTGAATGAAATTACAACTGACAAACCAGAAACTGTATTCAAATTGAAACCTTTTCAAAACAAAATGGCTTCCTTGAAGAAAGGAAAAATAAAATAAGTATGGTTCTTCATGTCATGATAAAGTAATTTTGAATGGTTATGGTTAACTTAACAGATGAGTAGAATGAGCAATTGTTACAAATTTCACATTTACTTTTAGTGCATTAAGTTAATAATTACATTTGCATTAAGTTTGAATAAGCTTCTTAAAAACTTCAGTCTTTGACCACATTTCAGGGATTACAGAAATTAAAATTGAAAATTACTCTCATCTTAATTCCAAATATAGTTAAATATACAAATGGTGACTGCACAGTTGTTAAGGTAAATGAAATCTGGAGTTAAATTTCCATTCAAGGCCATTTACATTAATTTGCACTAAAGTTTGATTACATCAAATTGGCAGCTGTTATAACAAGTGTATGATTGCAAAGAGAAAGAAACAAGCTCAGATTAAAATTTGAAGAGCATATATTTTCCAAGCTTTGAAATATATAGTTGTTTGAAAGGTAGAAAAAATTGTTCATATGTGTTTCCTTAGTTGCCATTTGTAAGGAAAGTGATTAGGTGTAAGGATGTTGTTGGTAGGTTGTTGATTTGACTGATTTCTTTAGTTTGGTTAGCTGAGGTCATAGATGTGATCAGGAAACAGAACTGGAGTGGATTAGTGAAGCCAAGAGTAGTGTTGTTGGCAGGATTTGACATACACCTTTCTTCAAGTTTGAAATTAACACAGGTAGGCTGTTTGATGGTCTGGTGGTTATGTGACATGGTCAAAATGTTGAAACCAATCTGCTGTCATCAGTGAAGTGTGCTATTTTTATATCTTTGGCTTAACAGATGCAATTCCCCAGAGACACATTTTTTTCTCTGCAGGAATGTTCATGATTGGTTATTATATGTTTGAATTTTTGTATGGACTGATTTTGTAGACCAGATGTAATGCAGAGAAGACAACATTTTTTTATTTTGGGTTTTGCTTTCTTAGCACTCGCATCTGGACGACATGTCTGGTAAAACACATTTGCGAATCAGAAAGATATTGAATAAGTAGTACAACATAGCTGAACTAAAATAATAACCTACAATCTATAGTTAAATGAATGCCAATGAATTATTCTTTGATATATTTACATAGTGGATACGCAAATTATTATAGCTGAATTAACTAACAAAAAATTATTAATTATATGCAAAGAATGTCTTATAATGTAACATAAAAACAGTGAAGATAAAATTCCAATTTATACATTAATTCTCCATGAAATTATACAAGGTTATTGGTTTGGTTAACAGTTTGGCATGCTAAACTTTTAATTGAAGAAAGCTTGATTGTTTTTAATTTTTCATTCAAAAGAATAATTGAATAATAGAACAAATAAATAAAACCAGTAATTTTCTGCTTATTTACAAGGGCTTAATCAGAAAATACCTCAGCCAGCCAATAAACTGACTTTCATATTTGATTTTATACAAAATCATATTCCAATTTATGTTATTAAAATATTTGTTTATGCAAACGTTTCAATTTTATCATACATGGCTAGAAATCTAGCCATTTTATGGTGGTTGGTAGGAGTAAAACATACTATATGGGGGTCTATTTTTCTTTTTGCCAATTTTTATCTAGATAAAATTTAGAGTAAAAAATTTAGAGGAAGAATTTTATTTGCAAAGTTTACACAATTAGAACTAAAATCAGGACACATGCCAACTAGAACACTTATTCACTGCCAACATAAGCAACAAAATTTATAAGATTTTGTGATGGTTTTGTAGTAAAAACACTTTCAGTCTGTGAGAAAAAATACCAAAGTTTACTGTCAAAGTTTCGTTCCCCCCACCCGCAAAAAAAAGTTTGTGAAGAGTTACAAATAGAGGATTTATCACTTGGTTCAATATGAGGTCATCAGATACTTTGTGGGTGGAAGATTGAGCTGTCCAAAATAAGTGGGCTGTAGGTATAAAGAAAGGGGAAAGTAGACAAGCTTTTCAAAGTCTGTATTATTGAAAGAAGAATATTGATGAGACAACTTTGGCTATGACATGCTGTTTTTCTGAACAAAGAGAAGAAAAATAGAAAAGTAGAAATATTGTCTTGCATTTTTATTTATCCACGCCACTCCCATCAGTTATAGTTTTGTTCAAGGAAGAAAGCCAAGATGTTAAAAATTAAAATTAAAATAAAATAAACAATTAAATGATGCCAACTTTTCAACCAAATGCTAAAAGCAAACAACTTTCTCCAGTTTTGTCTCTAGTTATTCCATATCATTACATTTTAAAATTCCTTCCTGCTGTTATGAAATGGAAAATATATGATCACAGGTTTCATTTCTAAGTTCACCTACAATTTAACTGCAATTTTCAAAACTCATACATTGGCAACTTTATGGATGTAATGGTTAGCAGCTTAGAATAAGAAATTGGCAAGCCAAGTTCAATTTCCTGTGGCATTTGTTAATTTCACTTTCATGCAAATATCCTTTGGGAAAAGTTATGACTTCACCTTTTCTGCCCCTTGCTATGGTAAATAGTAGGGGCAGACTGTTCATTATTCTTGTCCAGCATTAACTACCAGTTTAGAATAAAGATTTATTTCTCAAACCTGAATATCCCAAGTAGGTATGTACGCTGATGACACCACAGTTTACTCTCGCCTCGATCAAAAATCTGGTGTGGGCAACAAAGCTAACCTTGCAGCCGAGCTTGGAAAAGGACCTCCAATCTGTAGTGGACTGGGGTAAGAAATGGCTCGTAAATTTTAATGCTTCTAAAACAAAGCTACTATCAATTAACCATCAATGACAACCACACCTACCTCCCATTAGCATGGACCAGGCTTACCTCCTAGAGAGTAAAACACTATACCACCTTGGTCTCACACTTTCAGCAGACCTCAAGTGGAATGACTATATCGAATCCATTGCTAAATCCGCTGCTATGAAAGTCGGTTCTCTGTGCAGTGCCTGGAAGTTTTTTCCATCTGAATCTATCCTGCACATTTATCATTGAATACTGTTGCCATATCTGGTCGGGTGCCCCTGCTATTCTCCTTGGGCTTCTCGACAAGGTACAGCGGAGGGTCTGTAATGTGATCGATACTGACTTGGCAGACCGCCTGCAGTCTCTCTCTCACCGGCGCGACATGGCTTCCCTGTGTCTCTTCTATAAATACTTTCATGGCTTCTGCTCCGATGAACTTAGATCACTGGTGCCCCCTATGTTCGAATTTGCATGAGATACTAGATTAGCAACTAGATCCCACCCTTTTACAGTGAAACCGATAAAATGCAACCACAACTTCTACTCCAACAGTTTCTTTTCTCGTACTTCCCGACTGTGGAATTCCCTTCCACATGACTGCTTCCCCGATGGCTACAATCTCCAGGAGTTTAAAATGTAAGGTCAATAGACACCTCCTAACACAATAACTTGCTTCCATTCTTTCAAACACTCTTCCCATCCTCCCAACTACCTATCACCCCCCTTCTGACATTTCCTATCTAACCACTCTTTCTATTTACCTTCCCCTACGTAGCCCCAAGTGCAATAGTGGCAGTGGAATGCCTTGCTTGGGGTGAAACGATTAAAAAAAATTTTTTTTTAAGTTTAAAAAAATAAATAAAAGATGAAATCATTAGTGTAAGAACATATGGTCATTTAAGGGAAGGAAAAAAAAAAAAAAAAAAAAAAATCGCCAACAGAAAACCCAGCCATTCCTCATGGTAGAGAGGTTGAACATAAGGTCAATCATTTTATCCTGTGGAAAAATTCACTTCAAGAAATCTTGCCATGATGCACCAAACTGGTTAATATGAATTAGTGACATTACAACAATAAATGTCCAGAAAATGGTAAACAGCTGATAAAAGAAAATTTTAGATGTTTCTAATAACTTGGTAAATTTTATTTGAAACAAAGAAAAGAGTGCTAAACCACTACATAATATCAAATATGGTAGTGAATAATGAAAAATTTACATATTAACAGAAGGCAAAAGAGATATGGTTTTATAGAAAGATGCTGAGAATACCATGGATAAAACATGGGAATAATAAGGAATTGTTATAGAAAAGGGGAAAAGGGAAAAGAAAAAAAAAACTATGCATAAAATCAAGTAAAACAAAAGAGCTAGTTCAAATTTCTGAGACACAGACATGAAAAAGGTTTTGGAGGATTTGACTCTCACAGGACATATTGAAGACAAGAGGGGAACAGGACTCTCACAGGACATATTGAAGACAAGAGGGCAACAGGACTCTCACAGGACATATTGAAGACAAGAGGGGAACAGGACTCTCACAGGACATATTGAAGACAAGAGGGGAACAGGACTCTCACAGGACATATTGAAGACAAGAGGGGAACAGGACTCTCACAGGACATATTGAAGACAAGAGGGGAACAGGACTCTCACAGGACATATTGAAGACAAGAGGGGAACAGGACTCTCACAGGACATATTGAAGACAAGAGGGGAACAGGACTCTCACAGGACATATTGAAGACAAGAGGGGAACAGGACTCTCACAGGACATATTGAAGACAAGAGGGGAACAGGACTCTCACAGGACATATTGAAGACAAGAGGGGAACAGGACTCTCACAGGACATATTGAAGACAAGAGGGGAACAGGACTCTCACAGGACATATTGAAGACAAGAGGGGAACAGGACTCTCACAGGACATATTGAAGACAAGAGGGGAACAGGACTCTCACAGGACATATTGAAGACAAGAGGGGAACAGGACTCTCACAGGACATATTGAAGACAAGAGGGGAACAGGACTCTCACAGGACATATTGAAGACAAGAGGGCAACAGGACTCTCACAGGACATGGATTGAAGACAATGTAGGGGAACAGGACTCTCAGCAGGACATATTAAAGACAAGAGGGGAACAGGACTCTCACAGGACATATTGAAGACAAGAGGGGAACAGGACTCTCACAGGACATATTGAAGACAAGAGGGGAACAGGACTCTCACAGGACATATTGAAGACAAGAGGGGAACAGGACTCTCACAGGACATATTGAAGACAAGAGGGGAACAGGACTCTCACAGGACATATTGAAGACAAGAGGGGAACAGGACTCTCACAGGACATATTGAAGACAAGAGGGGAACAGGAAGTAACCTACCTAAGACATAACAAGCAGTAGTAGGGATAATGAAAAGACAAGTGATAGGAATTTGTGGAGAGTCATGATCACATTTTTGAAGATGAAATTCTTTGTACATATGAAAATGGTCTAGGTGTGTATGTATAAACATGTATGTGACAATTGTTGCAGGCAAGTTGAAATGAATGACAAAGTATATGTGCATATGTTTATGCAAGTGTGTATGTTGAATGTGTGAGTAATTTTGCTTTTTGTGTTTTATGATGACAACCAGTATGTGAGAACTGATAAAAATGATTAATCTTAACTGGATTTATTTAGCTCATTATATACAATCTGGTTGGAAATTACTACTTAGCTTACAAAACTGATGTCATATCCTTGTTAGAAAATGATCTTGTTTACAATTGGTACTTGAAAATATAACATCAAAGCTGAACAATTTTCTTTGTTCAGAGTATTCTAAATTTTTGTCTATTTTTAACAATGAAACTTGCTTGAATTTTCTTGTTTTAACCACTTTTGCAAATATATTTGTAGTGACATTAAAAGTACAGAGTTCAATAAATAATTAATGATGGCCTAATAAATTGACTTCTACATATGGGCTTGACAAGTTTTCCATTTCTTATACATAAAATTTATCAGTCAAGAAGTTTTTCTGACCACTCAAAAGCCTTTCCACAGACTTCCAACTATAAATAACTTTCAGTATAAATAACAAGAGATTTTGATTTTCCTTAAGTTTGCCCTAAAAAGCTACATCAGCCAAGAGAAGATAACTAGCATGTTAACTTCATTAACAAAATGATATAATGCTGCTTTACCAGATGATCTATTTACAAATGTATTTCATACAAAAATTACAAACATACTCTTGATTATGACTGAAACAAATCTCTCTTCTCAGATAAAGAAGTATCACCAGAGTGTTTACTCACTCAGTTTGGGAGACATTGTTCAACCCACTATTTACTCTAACAATTACAATTATGTTCCCATGAACAGTTTTAATATAGCTTCTGAAGAAGAATATGGTGACTTATCTCACCAAACCATGTAACAGCAAGACAAATCTCATTCACCCCTCATACCCTGCTCTGTCATCCATTAGGTAGGTTACTATCCATTTCCTTCTCTCAAAATGTCCTGAGAATTTTAGTTTTCAAACATTTTTCCTCAATGTATCTCGTAAATATCAACTACCTTTTTTATGAGTTAAAGTATAAGTGTCTTAGCTACCATTTTATTTAAGAACTCCTCCCATTTTCAGTTCATGGTATTCTCAGCATTCAGTCAGAGAGATTTAAATGGTGGTTAGCAAGGAGAAATGAAACTATCAAATAAAGATTATAGAAATTTAAATTTAGCTAAGTCATGATTGACATGGAAATTGAAAATTAACAAAGGTGCATGCGTTTTCATTCATGTGAACCTCTCCATAAAATCTTACCATACAATCCAACAAAGTTTAAATTTATAACATTAACTGCTTTTGAATATTTTTTATTCCTTATACAAGGAGAGAAAACAATTGCAATTATTTTTAAAATTGTCTTGCTTAATAAAAAGTCAAATTTAAAACAGGAGTTTTTATATAATCTTGTAGAAAAATACTATAACAATGAAGAATGAATTCTTGCTTTTCTCTTCCATTTTTCCTATTTCACAATCAAATTAAAAATTATAAATAGACTTATTTGCAATGAAATTATTTGCTATAATTATTATAATTATTAATTTTTATTATCATAGTTAAATTAAAATTATTTGCTATGAAAATTATAAACAAAGACTTATTTGCTGTAATTATTTTATGCAATAAACAAAAGGATTTTGCTACTTGGGTAAAAGCATAATGAAGATAAAGTGTTGTTAAATTAAAGGTCACTCATTACAAAGCTCGAGAGCCACTTAAGATAGAGATCTAGTGCTGAAATCACTATGTTGGATGAGGTGTACAAAATGAAAGAGGAACTTGGAAGTGAAGATTTATGAGGAGGTAAGATAATGACTGACCATTGACTTGAAGAGGTTAAGAGCATAATATTCCTGGAAGCATCAATGTGGGATGTTTGTTCTACAAAGTAGGAAGTAACATTAAAGAAAATGGCTTACCTCCTAGACAAAAATGGATTCAGACATGTCTCACATATAAAATATTCCCAGAAAGAAAATGGCAGCTTTATGAGTCATAATTAAAAAACAGATCAATCTTAGAGTTGGATACTTTTACAGGATCCTCTTTCCACCCATGCAAATTTGAACTGTCACTCAATATATAAAAAGTGCTTAAACAGGCAACAGAAGAATAGAGCAACTGCAGTAGCGAATAAGAGACATGTGGGATTGCTTGACTTGTGCTACTCTGTTGGTTGAAGGAAACATCAGGCTACCTGATTATAAGCCTGAAGAAACTTACTACAGTATTAGTAGTTAGATAATATCTTTCTCCTGACATTTGAAATATGGAAGAAATAGGAATGATTCAACTTTATGGAAATAGCACGGCATGTCCTAGATGTAAAGATCTGAACTGGTAAAACTAAAGAACGGAAATCATTTGAACATCTGACATGGAAATAGCAAGAGAGTTGTGATAGGTTTATGACATTGCATTTTTATTAAAAACGCTGCAGAATGGAAAAATTAGTTATTACCTACAAGACCATGTAAATTCTTTCGAACTCTTATTTTAAAAAAAAAGAGTTTTTATAATCATTTCACCCCAAGCAAGGTAGTTTAACTGCCACTGGTGTGCATAAAAGGAGAGTGATGAGAAAGAGGAACAAGTTATAGGAGGTGTCAGAGAATGGGTTAGAGAAGAATGAGAAGACTGGTGTGAAGAAAGCCGATGAGAGTAGAATGGACAGGGAAAAGAATATGAGAGAAAGGATGCAAGTCAGAGAGATTAAAGATGGCAATTGACCTTATATTTAAATTATGGAGATTGTAGCTGCCAGGGAAGCAAGTATACATAAGGGAATTCCACAGGCAGAAAGTGCACAAAAATAAGCTACTAGATTAGAAGTTGCAGTTACATTTTATTAGTTTCACTGTAAAAGTGTGGGACCTTGTTGCTAGTCTAGTAGCTCAAGTAAATTCATGCAGAGGGGAAACAAGGGAGCTAATCTTGTTGGAGAAGAAGCCATGAAAGTATTTGTAGAAGAGACAGAGAGAGGCCACATTACAGACTTATATATGTGCAGGATGGATTAAAATGGGAAACACTTCCTGGTTTTACACAGTGAACTGACCTTCCTAGCAGCAGATTTAACTATGGATTTGAGGTAGTCATTTCACTAGAGGTCTGCTGAGAGAGTTAAGCCTAGGAGGTGCAGTGTTTTGCATTCAAAGAGACTAGCCTGATCCATGCTAATGGGGTGGGGTAGGAGCAATTGTCTATGGCACTTAACAGATAGCAGCTTCGTTTTGGAAGCATTAAAATTCACGAGCCATTTCTTACCCCAGTCCACCACAGATTGAAGGTACTTTTCAAACTCAGCAGTAAGGTAGGCTTTGTTAGCCTCAGTAGATTTATGATCAAGGTGAGAGTAAATAGTGGTGTTGTCAGCATAGATGCTTGCTTGGGATCTGATTACGTCAGGTAGATTGTTGATGAAGATCAAAAAAAGTGTATGACCTAGAATAGAGCCTTGAGGGACACATGTATTTGTATGATAGTATCTGGAAGCATGCCCATTCAATACTACCTTCATTATGTGATTTGAATGGAATGACTGGATTAGAGCAAACAATTGTCCAGTTATACCACAGCTCCTTAGCTTGTGTAGGAGGCCAGCATGCCAGACTGTCAAATGCTTTGGAGATATCCAGGGCAACAGCTCAAGCTTCGCCATTCTTATCCATAGCCTGGTATATATACTCAGGGATGGTCGTTAGCATATCCCCAGTAGACCTAGTGAAGCAGAAATCATACTGTTTGTCAGAGAAGAGATTGTTGGCTGTGAGATGTTGAACCTCCTTGGCGTTGAACACTTTGCCAAAAATCAGTAGAAGACTGATAGGGTTATAATTAGAGGGAACTGAGGGTTTTCCAGAATTCTTAAATACAGGAACCAGAGAGGAGGATTTCTAGCAGGTAGGAAAGCAAGAAGCAGAGAGGCAGTAGTTATAGAGTTTGGAGAGGACAGGGGAGGAGAGTTCAGGGGCACATTTTTTCAGAACAATGATTGGAATTCTGTCACCTTCATTTGCTTTATGGTGGTCAAGTTTGAAATTATGTTAGAGACCAGCAAGGGGGTAATGTTGAGCCTCAGTTCTACATGGGAAGTTGGGTACAGATACCCCAGATGACTCCAGTGTTGAGTTGGTGAAGAATCTGCAAGCAAAGCACTCAGCCTTGTCCACTGAAGATGTGAGGACCTCAAATTCATTGATTAGAGTGGGAATTGAAGGCTTACTGTTATTTAGCACATTTTTACAGAGCTACCAGTAGTCTTTTGAGCTGAGCTTATGAGATACTATACACTGCTTCATTCTGTCAGCAAACAGCAGCTTAGCGTCATTAAGTATCTTCTTGCACTCATTATGAGCAGAGGCAAAAAGGTGCCTGTTATAGTCAGATGCATGGCTTCAATAAAGCCGGAAGAAGTGATTCTGGTGAGTGATAGCAGCTGAGCAAGCAGGAGAGAACCAGGGGGACAAATCAGATTTAAGAAAATCACAGAATGAGTTTCAGTCTGCTCTTTGGTAGCAGTAAGATGGTCTTTCATTCCTTGGTGGAGGGGGAGTAGAAGGAGGTATTAATGGAAACCACTGCAGTGCTGGAAAGAAATAATTGAGCAGATCCAACCCAGATATGGCAGCAATAGTCCCATTTGCAATACTAGATTAGCAGTTCAGTTTTATCATTTCCCTGCTTAAATTACTAGTTGTAACTAAGTTCTATGCAAGTAGTTTCTTCTCCTTCACTTCACACTTGTGGAACTCTGGCTTCCTGATTTCCTGTTCAATGCAAATTTTCAAAATTTTAAGTGCAGTGTCAGTCATCCGGTTTTGTCCTTAACTTTTGGTAACCCCTTGCATTCTAGTGTCTTTTATCACCTTGCCTGGGATGAAATAAATAAATAAAAATAATCTGATTCTTGTAAAGGTAACACATGTTATGATTCTGAATTGATGAGCAATTGTTTCAAACTACCAGTTTTTTTTGTACAATGCACATGTTCAAGATTGGAAAGATTTGGTATTCCATTAATTGCACTGGATAAATACAACTAACAGATCATCTGGAAAGTGCTTTGCACCAATTCTACTCATATATATATATATATATATATACTTATGCTACTATATGATAAATGTTATTGACACAAATATGCTGAAAATACTGATTACATAGCAAACATTTTTGTTTTCTGTAATTATCAACTAATGTTTTATTTTAGCTTGGTTTTGTAAAAAAAAAAAATAACACCAAAATAATTTTGATTTCTTGTCGACATTTTTCACATAATGTCGAATGTGAAAAAAATCAACTTCCATTCAATGTTTGTAAAAATAACTGACAAGTAACAAAGCTTGTAATGAGCATTCAACCATTTTAAACAGAAAAAAGAAAAGATTTTCCAACTTCTTGGCAGCTTTTTCTTTCTTTCTTTTTTTTAAATCTTTCAATTTCATGCAACAAATATTAATTTGAATTAATCCATATTTTTCTAATTATGTACAGAATAAAAACAACTACCAAAAAAAAAAGAATAAATACTTTTGAAAACAGCAACAAATGAAAAATTCTCTTGTGATCATTGAAGCATCATAAAAATATAAAAATAAATATCTCAGTGCAATTTTTCTACTGTCATTGCTTTATGTGTATGAAAGGCCCACCATTTTCATTTATTGAAAATAAATATGCTGTCTGGCATGAGGTAACATTTCTGGAGTATCCAGAAATAAAAAAAAGAAAAATGAATGAACATTATATTTTTACTTTATTAAGAGGCTAAATTTCTAATATAAATTTTTATACAAGACAACATTCATAAAATATCCACTAAAAAGTGAACTATCAAGAAATTCCAAGATATACAAGGGGATGCTGAAAAGTTCTTGGCCAGACCCAATTTCCAAAACCTGACCAAATATCAGAATTTTTTTTGAAAAAGTTCTTGGCCAGCTTTCAGTGACTAGACAAGAAGCATACTGGTTATTACTGAAGAAAGTGGGGCTAGTGGGCAGGATTTAAATTCTATGGATTAATTATTATCTGGCCTTGGAAAACAATTCTGGAATCAAAACCAATGAATGTGGGTCTAGAGACTCCACCCTGTAAAAACCTACTTTATATGGAAACCGTGACCTTATACTCCACAATGGAATCAATAGAAATTGGACATTTGGTCAGGCAAAGAACTTCCATGATGCAATTAGGTTTTTACGAAATTGACTTCAGTCTCCCTTGATTAATATCTAGCTTCAAAATCTCATGGTATTATTTTAAAAAACAAAACAGGGTCTACTGAAATCTCTCTATAAGAAAAAAATGTCTTCTCTATTATAATAAAAATCAGTGAGTGTGTGTGTGTGGGTATGTATATATATATATATATATATATATATATATATATCTCCCTCCTGTCACACTCATGGAGTGAGAGACAACAGCAACTTATTCCATTTCTTTGCAATAATTATGTTGTTGAGTAGTGAAGAATATATATATATATATATATTTTTTCCCCCCCAGAGATAATGATTAATGACTTGGGTGTCACTACATCTCCTTCTCAGAAGGTACAGTTTACACTGGAAGATTATTCCAGTCATCCATGACTTGATGATGACATAGTTAATCAAATAGTTAAAGCTATAATCAATTTGGTAAAGAAATTTCACTATACATGATTTCTTAAAACTACATACTGAAACTTTTTAGACTAGTTTTTTTTTGGTATAAAATAATCTTCCCGTGTAAATAAATATATATATATGACACTATTATAATAAAGACTGTTTGTTTGTGTGTATGTATATATATCCCTTCTGTCCATTATGCTATTATTTTTTTCTTCCTTATGTCTTAATATAAGATACTCAATAGTAATTAAATCAATATACATGTTGCTATCATTTTAGACAGCATTTCGATATAAATATACACTCCCGATCAAAAATTTACAACCACTTAAAAATCTTTAAAAAGAAATTTTTTTTTTACAGATAGATTTTAAACTCCTCCCACTTAAGGTTACCAATACTACAATCTAAAAGGTTATGGAAACAAAAAGCTACATTCCAAACATTTTATTTAGAAATTTACATTTTCATAAAATGAGGCGATTTACACATGATCAAAATTAAAGACCAGAGACAAAAATTCTACCAAATTGTACAAAAAGTGTATGAAAATATTCAACAACCAAATTTAATAATGAAGTTTACCTCCACTGTTTTTGATGACTTCAAAAATTCTGTCGGGCATGCTAGAAATAAGTGTTTCCATTAAGGTGCAGGGGATGTTGCTCCAGCTTCTAAAGATGGCTTCACAAAGTTCATTTTTTTGTTGAATATTGTTTGCCATTTTGATAAACATCTCTTGTCATCCATCCCCAAACATTTTCAATTGGGTTCAAGTCCGGTAAGCATGCAGGATGTCCCAAGAGATGGACCCCATTTTCTTGTAGAAAGGTCAAGGTCTGTCTTGCAGCATGGATTGCAGCATTATCCTGTTGGAATAACCATCCATCTCCATGCAAACGATGGCCCTCCATCATTAAAGATGCTTTTTGTAGCATGTTAACACAACCAGCCACTCTCTGACAACCCTGCATTACCTGGAGCTCTATCATCCCTCTGTAAGAAAAGGCAGCCCATACCATTAGGGACCCTTCCACCACTATGACGTGCGGAGAAAATTTCAGGAAGGCATGTTTTTGTTATACCAATATCGTTGGAAGCCATCAGGACCATCAAGATTGAATTTTTTCTCATCAAAAAAACAGGACTTTCTTCCACTTCTCAACGTCTCATGTTTGGTATTCATGAGCAAACTTTAAGCGGTCCAACTTGTGACGTAGAAGTAGCCGAGGAATTTGTTTACGCTTTTTATTTACCATGCCTTTTTGTCTTAAGTGTCGTCTGATGGTTATGAGACTGCAATCAGCATCTGACTGCCTTAATTTGACTAGAAGAAAGTCCCCCGTCTTTCATAACAACCCATCTTATTCTCCTACTCAATGCAGGAGAAATTTTTGGGGGCCTACCAGAATATTTTGCTTTTCCATAATTCTCACTGTTCTTTAGAAAGTTACAAATCACAGTTTTACTGCGATTTACCTTAGCTGCGATTGCCCGCTGTGACAAACCTTGCTTATGGAATTTTCTACAATTCGAGAACGCTCGACTTTGGTAAGTTTGCTTGCTTTAGGCATGGTAACACCTTTACGCAGTGATTGCTAATCTCTAACTGAACTAAAAACATTGGAATTGCCATAGATCTAACAATTTATACCCCTGGTCTTATAATTTTGATCATGTGTAAATTGCCTCATTTTATAAAAATGTAAATTTCTAAATAAAATGTTTGGAATGTAGCTTTTTGTTTCCATAACCTTTTAGATTGTAGTATTGGTAACCTTAAGTGGGAGGAGTTTAAAATCTATCCATAAAAAAAAATTTCTTTTTAAAGATTTTTAAGTGGTCTTAAATTTTTGATCAGGAGTGTATTGCTGTTATTTTTTAAAGAATGGGCCCCCTTGTTAACTATATTTTTTCATGAATTCTTATTCAAAAATATTATCAACTTTATTCACTTTTTGTCAAATACTTTTTATCTGAATTTTACTTGAGCAAAATGAATGGAAGAAAAAAAGAATGAATTTATGTACTTTCTATTGTGGAGCATAGGAAATTGGGAATTAAGATCAACCTTCTTCACTTTTACAAAAATTCACAATGACTTGTGAAATTCTGGTTTTTCCCAAATAGAAAAAAGATTAAAACCAGATTTCACAAGTAGGTGTTAAATTGATTTTTGACCACTGGGAGTGACTTGCAAGACTTGAGGACTTAGAGAGTCAGTGCAAAAAATCTAATGACAATAGAAGACCCCCACCCCATCCAAGTCAGTCAGTCAGAGATGGAAGCAGCAAAGATGACAAGCTTCATTTGTTCAACAAATAACTTTTTTGGACTAACTCCAAACTATCTCATTCATCCTCTTTCTCTTTCCTTCTCATGTGCTGATTTCCTTTACTTCTTCTTCTTCATCTGAAGACATTCCTACCAAACAAACGCATGCATACATACATATATATGTATGTACACATATACTCTTTCAACAATTGCTACTTGGAACAATTTTTTCAACTCTTGATACCTTTAACTTTCTCATCGAACATTAATCTCTACAAATTCTTATTCATTACTTTTAATAAATTTCTATTTTAAAATGCAAAATGTATATTTTATTCCTACACTATTCCACACATTCCAACCTTCTGATAACAATGAAAACCTGATAATTCTGATGATGATATTTCTGCATAAAACTTGTAAGCTGTAGGGAGTTTGGTTTAAGCATGACACAAGGCCGAATTAAAGAAACATTAACCATCTCTCTAACGCTACAGTGGTGAACCCTGATGTCTGAAAGAGACACGCACCCAACATCTTCACTGGTGACCCCCAACAACTGAAAAGAACATGCACACCACTTTTTCACTATATTTCTGAGATGAAGTATTGTAATTATTTACACTTTTTACATTGTTAATATGGTAACAAAGATGAGAGCAACAAAGTTTCAGCCACTTTATGCTCTGACATTCTTCAGGTGACTGGAATTTCTAAGTGAACCCTCTATTTCATTCATTGAGAAGATTGTTCTAGTTCCATGAGTCACGTCTCTTCCAAGTAACTCAGTATCAGTCATCTCCTTTTAACTGAACTCTAATTTTTTTTCTATCTCTACTCTTCAATACCTGGCTATAGCAGAGGTGAACAAAAAATAGAGTTGAGTTAAAAGAAGATAACTGATACGGAGACATCTGGAAGAAGCATGACTGATGGAACTAGAACAATCTGCTCTGATGAACAAAATAAAGCGTTCAGTCTGAAATTCCAATTCTCTGAACAAAGTCGAAGTGTGCAATGGTTGAAATGACATGAATATGGCAACAAAGATGAGGACAACAGTTCAAACATTGTAAATGGTGTAAAGAATTTATGTAAGTTTGATTTTCAGCAACTAAAGGCTTGAAAAAAATCATGTGATAGAATAACTGCTCTACCAAGATAAGCTTCCTGACATTCATGATGGTGGGTAAAGCCATATTTTCTTGGAACTGAAAACTAAACAGAAGATTAACAATTTACAATACCTCACTCATCTCAGAAGTATAGACTAATATGTCTATCTAGTTCTCTGTAATTTAAATATACTCATAAGAATTTGCAGCATTCTTTTAAATTATAGATAGTAGGGAAGCAACTAACCAAAAAATATTTCCAGGTAGTGAGACATGCAGAAAAAGTAATTATTAGTATAGAAGTTACCAAGTTGTTTCAGGACATGGGCAATTATGGCTCGCAACAGCTTTCCTTTTTTGCTTTAACTTTTAAGCCGTTATCTTCTTGCTTTGCATTCAATCCACAAAAACATTACTATTAGATCCCCAATAAGGGGCAGAATCATTCTCAACATGCAAAAGTAGGGGAGGGTCAGAAAACTATTTAAGAAGAAAAAAACTGATAAATGGGATAGTCTTAGGACCAGAAAGTCTCCTTAAAAATAAAGGACTCCATTTCTACTACACACCTTAGTCTATGTAGATTACTCACTATCTTCACTCAACATGTGAGTATTACATTCATTAGGCCCTCTTTCCTCATTATGTGTCCCAGAAATTTTTAACCATCTCTTTCTGATTGTAAGTACAAGTTTCCTTAAGACTGCCTTGTTAAAATGATCATTTCACATGTCATTAAATTTCTTCATGAATATGGTCTGGAGCCAAAATTACCTTTGTCTAATCTTAATATCTAAAAAGGGTTCATTTTGCTATTAATGATACTTTAAGGTTCCTTCTTAAGGAATTGCTCTTGGGTCATTCATTATGGTAACTACAGCCTGACTTAGAATATTCAATTTGCTCTGTTCCTGGCCATTTTACATGATGTTATTAGTGAGATCCCTTTGTGAATATGGCCTTGTGCCAAAATTGGCTTTGTTCAACAAATAACTTTTTGGACTATCTCCAAACTTCAAATACTTATTTTATTGGCAACTTGGCAACCCAAGAGACCAAGGTTTATTTGATACTTGTTATGACTAAAGAATTATAAGGTCCTTTTTACTTAAAAAAAAAAAAAAAAAAAAAAAAAAATCAAACCTACATGATGATTCAGACAGTAAGTGCTACATTTGAATTAGTTGACCTAAACTAAATAAAAAAAACACATTTCTTAAGTTATTGATAATTTAAACTTTCAGAAAGAATAAATTGTTATCTAAAAAAAAAAAAAAAAAAAAGATTTGTTGTGAATTGTCAATTATAGATATCAGAATCAAACTTGTATAGAAGTTGTAACCCAGAGGTGTTCTTGAATAGAAAAAAAGCCTTCCAAAAGCTAATCATTAAAAACCAGGAAAATTCCAAGAAAAACATGTGCAATATCAAGGCAGGAAATGCTAGGCAATTTCCTTACAGATGAAGAAAAAACTTGAGACAACAGATGTTCAACAGAAATGTGTTGATATTTCTATGGATAGAGGATGTAAGCAATGAAAAAATTTTAAGAATAATTCAAATAAAAGGGGCAGTTATACTTAGAAGTTGAAATGGTGAGTTGAAATTTCTGGGATGCAATTAGCAAAGGAGGCTTGGAAAATTTGACACTTGTGGAATATATTGAAAGCAAGAGAAAAATACCAAGTAACTTAATGAGCTTGTGTAAAGTGATAGTAGAACAGAGAGTAGGAAGGATCTTAAAGAAAACATTCCTAAGAGCTACAAAATATAGATGTTGTGAAGAACCATAATCTCCCACTTTCTGACTATCATATATTTCATAATATAAGAACTTTCTATCCAATCATCTTGAATATCTCAAGAACCAGTTTCAGTTTTGTCAATCAATCAAAGGGGGCCTTACTATGTATGCATGAACAGATACACATTCCTGAAATTATTTAGTTGGAAGGGAGATGTTATTTGAGCTTGTACATTGTAACTATGGCATTCACAGTGGCCAAGTCAGTAAATTCTGCAGATCTCCTATAACTTTTGATAAACAGTGCATTAACCAGATTTGTGTAACTAAATTTCTGACATTTCCAAAAATTAAAATATTCTGAGACAGTTGTTTGTAGTGCTACAAGAGAACTTTTCAAATTTCTTTGAAAAGTGGAAAGGAATGGTAAATGTGAGGTCCCAAGAGAATTACTTTGAAGGAGATTATGCAGTTATTGCCCTTGGTAGACAATTTTCTGTTAAATACTATCCAGACAGGCACATTTCTTATATCTACTCACACCTGATAACAAAAAAAAAAAAAAAAAAAATTAATATTAGCAGCTATAAAAGAGTATCAAAGTATATCAGTTACAAGAAGTTGTCAAGTGTGCCAATGGAGGGTAAGACATGCACAATATTTTCTCCTTTTTATACAAATTCATTTAAAATAAATAACCATTAAACTTCTGGGTACCATGTCCTGAAGGGACATGTCATTCCACAATCTCTTATCAGCGGTTGATAATCTTTTTCGTTCAGTGCATCTCTTTTCATCAGATGGCAGAATATCTGACTCAAACATTTCATTCCTAATAATATGATGCATATCTTATTGAAATTCATTCATTTCCATATTAGTACAGGGATTGTTTTATTTCTTATAAATTTAATTGCAGTAGAAAATATTGATGGATTTTTAAATTTAAATACATGTACAGTAACTTGCTTGAATTCATAACTTATTAAATAAACTGAAGCATATTTCAATAAACAAAATGTTCAATAAAATTCCAAGGTATTGTCATTCAATAAATAGAATGTTCAATAAAAGCCAGAATATTTAAATGAATTTTATTCTGATGAAGATTTGCTGTCAGATCCAAATTCTGTAAAAACAAAAAAAAATATTCACCAGAAATATTGAAATCCCACACCCTGGTTGAGAATTTCTGTATACCTTGTCACCCTTAGCAATTTTTGTCCCCTTTCCCAGCCTCTCCCTCCCCACTGCATTTATTTGTACAATATTGTTAGATGAGGACTCGTTGCAATTTGCTGTCCCTTTTGCCTTCAATATGCTGTGTGAGTGTTAAACTCCAAGCTCACTGCCTTCATTTTGTGTTTAAAAAATTCATCTATCTCTGAGTGGGTATAAGTGTCATTTTCCTTAAAACTTTGTTGCTCCTTCCTTGGTATTCTCAGCATCTTTCTGTAAATACACATTCCTGCTGCCAACAGGTTTCTCTTCATTTGTGAGTAGAATGCCACGCAAGTGGATTACATAATAGTCCAGCACTCTTCTTATGACATTTCCCAGTTTCTTAGTGCTTTGTCGAGCTATTCAAATGTATATCCAGTCATTGTACAACTACGAATCTAGAACTAGATGCCAACCATGGTTAATATAATGAAATTCAAAATAAAATGGTAAAATTAGCTGATTAGATGAATTTAAATCAGATCTTTTTCAAAATAAAAGAAATTTATCATTTGAAGTGCCTGCTGACTGTAGAAAAATAAATTAATATTGCTTGTTAGGCTAGTAATAGGCATATTAGAAAATCAACTCTACAAAAAGAATCACTGTACATAAATGAACTATTTTGCTGACTTGTATAAAAAAATAAAAGTGATCAAAATCTCCAAATTTGGATTCTTATTATCAAATTATGAACAAATGCAGTGTTTACTTTTGGAAGAATTAAACAAATTCAAATTGATATTAATTTGCTAAAAATGAGATGATGAGACTGTTGTTACTACCTGAAATATAAGTGTTTAAGTGGATATGACATTTTACCAAATGAAAAGTGTCTGTACATTTAATAGCATCTTCTAATTCTAAGGCCCAACCTGAAGAATAATAAAAGAAATCAGAAAAATCGTAAGAAGCAATGATGCAGAAAATAAAATGCCTTCAGCAGTGAATGGCATGGTCAATGCTACCAGAGTTGGGAGGTATAAAGAAAATAGTTTGTGTGGCTAAGCAGGGAACAACAAACTTTATAACTGGAACTTGCTAACCATTCTATATCATGTATTTGTTGATGCAGAAAAGTCATTAAAAGACAGCTGTGGCAGGATTCCATGTATGCCTTTGTTTACAATTGGGTGCAGCAGTAGAATTTTCCGATTCAGCAAAGACAGAAGAAAAAACCTGGATAAACAGTGTGGGGTGAGGGGAGCAACACCCATCCCCAAAAAAGCAACAATGAAGAAAAGAAAAAAAAAAACAGAAAAAAAAACAAAAAAAAACGGACATTTTACACTTTGTGAAAATTAATTTAGGTATGAATTTTAAAAAAGGAAAGATTGAAATGTATATAGGGATGGATAATTCTCTGAATTTTTTAATCTCTTGCAGATTAAGAGAAAAGAAAAGCGAGGACAGTAGAAAATATTTACATGTGAAAATAATCTATGGCTGGAGAACATTTAAATTAAGACAAAGGTAGGCAACAAAGATTGGATAGTGTAAAGAGAGAATAAGAAGATAAAGTGATTAGAGACAGAAGATAAGTGATCATCTTATCAAAACCAGTAGAATTTTCATACGACCAGCTAGTACATATTATAATGCAATTAATGTGCTTAGAAATTTACTAAAAAATAAAACTAATGTCAACAGTGATTAAAAATATTATCTTTCAAGCAAACAATCTATTTTTCTTATACTAATGCTTTCAAAAGTTTTACCTGCTTATTTTTCCAGATTACTTTCATTAAAGTTTTATCATGAGTATTATATGTATCTAAATGATGTATCTACTCGTATCCAAGGATGCCAGTCTACTGGGGTGGCTAGCTAATCTCTATTACAGATGCCTGCTCAAGCACATTTGTATTTGTTCAACATCCACAGAGCCCACCCATGGTTTAATATTTGCAACTATGCTGAACAGAACTCAAGTTACAGTTTCTAGGAAAGAGCACATTATTTAACATGAGCAACAGTCTGAACAGGCCAGCATGCTAAAACCCTCAGTCACAATGACTTGGAACTTTGTGCTAGCACAACCAAGGATTCCGTCTATCCAATTTCATTCACAAGCCTTAGCTCAATATACATATATATTCAATGTTTTTATTTCAGATTTCTTCTGAACAAAAAAATCTTGCTTTAAGACTTTAAGAATAAAGTAATTTCCAGTCCAATTTACAAAAGCTGAAAAAGAATTTATTTCAACATTTGAAGAAAATGAAAAGATTAATTACTGTATAAAATAAATGTCACTCAAAAAATAATATCTATCTTGTAAAAGTATTTTTATAGAAATAAAAATTAAAAATGCAATAGTCTTTTCTATAATGTATATTTCCACACTTTTTTTTTTTTAAATAATCTATCTAAACTGTAATTATATACATTCAAAAATCATTTGACTCAGTATCTATTACTGATTGTTACAAGTAAAGCTAAATTTGAAATGTAGTTTGGTTGGTTACAGAGTAGATTCTTTTATTTGGTGACAAATAATTATCATAAATAGACCTTATGGCCACATTCACATTGAAACACTGGTTCCTATATGATCACTGATGTTAAGCAATGTTGAGCCTGGGCAGTACCTAGATGGGTGACCATTTGGAAATATCAAGAGATGTAAACTTAGATATGCAGGTGTTGTGATGAATAATTGCTTGGAAGTATGAATCAGAGATCTGAATTCCAACTGGGCTCATTATATTTACTTATATGCAAATATCCTAGGAAAAGATATGAAAATACCTCTTCTCTCCCCATCTACTTTTTAATTAGTAAAATTTGTTTTCACTAAATTGTTATCTCTGAAAAAGAAAACTTGTGTAAAAATATTTAAATTTAGATATCAAATGACACAGAGGTTTAGATGCCGCTTATCTCAATCTACAAATATTTTCTGGGTTTAAATAACCTGCAAAGGATTGATAAAACATAAGAAATGAAATCAATTTAGTAAATAGAAAGCGTCTTCATGTTAAGTTTAAGGGGCTGTGCTTGACAGACCTTAAAAAAGAAAAAGTTAAAATGTCGTGTTGGTTACTGTAAAATCAATCTATACAAGTATAAATTAAATCAAGAAATATTCTTTTGTTTGCTAATCAGGGATGACAATTACAGCTCTTGTATAACTATTCCGTGACTACTTTCTGCTCTACACGCACATCTTCTGGGAAAAGTGAATACATGTAATTATTTTTTTTATATTTAAGATTTATCCTCTAACCCCCGCCATACTTTTGTTTGTATGGCTGAAAATGACAAGAATCTTTTGTTTATTTTTAATATTATATTTTCTATTATAGAAAATAAGAATTCATCTGTTTTATGCCTTCTCTATTTTAATTCCAATTCTCCCACTCAACACTGCCTTGAAATATAATTGAATTTCATTCTTTCTACTAAGTACCAGTTACTGATGGATATCTTTGTTCATTTGGAGAAAAGTTGTGTTTATCTTCTTTGCATTAAGGAAAAGAATCTATCACGTTACTGTTCAAAGGTTACCATTATTTCTATGATTTTAGTGGGCTGCTTGTGCTCAAGTACCCAAGATGGAAATGAAAACCTTCTCTTGGCCACACAATTATAATCATCTACTTAAAATGTAAAAGAGTTTTTATACAGAGTGAATCAATTAGATTGCATGATACATCGATTCCTATATAATAATTATTTAGCAAACAAAGTTTGAAGATTTCTAATGCTGTTAGATTGAGCCATAAATGTTTTCCATTTTGAAGAGAATCAATTGCAATAACAAATTTATCATTCTGTTTCTTTTAAATCAGAACAGGTGACGGAAAATTAGTTACATATGAGGTGTGCCTGAAAATTAACAGGACGAGTGTCACAATTTATTTAAATCCCAAACAACAAACTACATCCCCTTTAAAGTAATTCCCCTAGAATCTAAAGCATTTTTCCATCCGTCTGTCATGCTTCTATGGACTGCTGGAAGAATTCTCCTGGATGGCCTCCATGTCTTCAAAATGTATCCTCCTGAGCTTTGGTAAAAAAAAAAAAAATCACTGAGTATGTGTAAATATGTATATATAATTTTTGGTATTGCAAAGGTGTATTTGTCCTGGTTATGACAGTAAACTACACCTGGCAGCAAGGCCACTGACTGAGATGTTTTGAGAAGCATGGAACCATCTCTTAATTGGTGTTGTACCCAGGTCGACCCTGACCTGAGATGGTAGCATCTGTTAAATTCCCAGCAACAGATTAATAGTTAAACCCAAACTGGAGTCAAAACACTACGAAAATATAAAAAATAGATTAACCTAGTAAAATATAGTAAAAATACCGGCAATATATTTAAAAAAAAAAAAAAAAAAGAAAAAAAAAGGAAGATTTATAGACTGATTCCTGGCAAAGGATAAATACTCTTTTTGTATGATCCTATCCAAAAAATCTTGTCAGCATTAAATAACCCACTAATGTTTATATACCATTAAATATATATATATATATATATATATATATATATATATATATATATATATATATATATTGATTTCCTTCAAGTACCAAAAATATTTGGATAGAGATGTTCAATTATAGCACTTATTATTAAAGGAAAAATTATGATGATGAAACCTTTGCTTTTTAGTACTTCCCACATACATAAATTTTTATTACCCAGTTCTCAATAGAAGAAATAGTACATTGATAAACAATAGATTATGTAAGACACTATAGGGTTTCTACAATTACATATTTCATTGTCTAAATTATAGATTTCAGTTTTGAAATTATTCTTATTTTCGTTTAAGTTTGAATTTTAATTTAACATATTCAATTTTTTGTATAATTCTTTCAAGGTTATCAGTACAACTATAACTTAATTTTTGTGTATTTTTATTGAAAGTTTTACTTAATGGATTATTGTTTCAATCAAAGCAAGAAATTTTGGGGATTTATTTAACGCTAACCATTTGTTTGAAAGTGGTTGTATATCAAATAATTTTTTCTATTTCTATTTTTTCTTTGTATGTAGATATTCTTTTACATATTTAATATTAGAGCATTTATATCTACTATTTTTTAAAGCATTATTATAAAAAATATTGTTTAATACATCGTTTGTGGAATTTCTAATTCTATATTCTATGGATTAGGGTACATGCTTTATAATGGATAAAGAATGGGTTAGATTTTGGGTGGTTATATAAAGGATTTGTATTTGTTTTTTATTTGATTGGTATATATATTTTACTAACTCTAAAATCACATCAAGGAAATTTACATTTTTTATGTTTTTATTAATAGTAACTTAAATTTAGTTTTTTTTTACACAATCTATATATTAACTTTCTAATTTAATAAATTTTAAAATATGTGTAATTTCTTACAACCAAAAGGCTATCATCCCTGTATAATCCAATATCTTCTGTATTTATATCATTACAAGCCACAAGATTATATAGAATAAATAATCAAACAAGTCTGCAGAGTCCAGTGATTCCATTGTAATATCAAAGTTTTCCCTTGAGTTATTTTTTATCCACTATTCTTTATTATGAATAAGAACTGATTTTTTCTGCATTCATAAAGATATTACCTTCTTCCTAGAATAGACCCAAGTAAACAGTGGCTAATTCCAATGTAGTTATAAACAGTTCCCTTGATATTAATAAGTAATGTTCTTCAACATCAAATTGGATTAGAGAACAATTGTTTTTTCCTTTATATTACAGAACCAATTTGTTACATTGATGGTATTGATCCCTACTTTTAATCCAAGGTATTAAAGAATATTTTCTGGAACAAAAATGTATGCCAGAAGTAAACAGTCTAGCCATAAAATGAATTTTTCTTAGACATATATGAATACCCCACATCTCCTAACATCTAACCTATATTTTAAATTTTCGATGTAAACCTTCATTCTCATTAGTTAAATTAATCACACCCATATGATCTAAATTTTCTGTCTTCTACCTCCACATTAACTCTTTAATAAGCAAACATATTGTTTTCTACATTCAAATGTAAATCATTTTCAAAGTTATTGAACATCGCCTGATGATGAGGTAAAAGCTTTAAATCTTAAAATATAGACATTTCCATGTCATGAGTTAATTTTAAATAAAAAACAAATTTAATTCCAAAGATGCATTGGCATGGCCAAGGATGCATTTCAAAAGCTAGCCAGAGAACTGAAAGACAGGAAAATCTCATTGGAAAATAAGAGGAGAGTTCTGGATTGCTATGTGATGTCTGTCCTTCTGTATAGCAGTAAATGTGGTATGATCTCCTCAAGGATAAAGGAGAGGCTTGAAGCAGCAGAAATGTGGTTTTACAGAAGGATGCTGAGGATATCAGGGACTGAGCAGGTAACTAATGACAAGGTGTTGGAGAGAATGAAAATGAGGAGAAAACTCATACTTAATTCAAGAAAGAGATAGATGAGGTTTCTGGGACATGGAGTGAGGAAGGAGAGCCTGGAGAATTTAATACTCACAGGACGGAAACCGGGGAAAGTAACGGGAGATCTACTTGATAGGCTTGAGCAAATGGATGGCAGAGCAGGGTTTGGAAAAGATACCAAGAAAGAATTTTGAGAGCAACAAGAGACAGACCCAAGTGGAAGTCCATGATCGCCAATTGTCCTGAAGGGACACTGTATGTGAAGAAGAACTCTCTTTAACTAGAATTCAAACATTGTCCTCCAGTTTTGTGTTCTCGGCTGATAACAAATGCATCACATTACACTGTATAACTGAATAAAATTTAATTGTACTTTATTTTTTGAAGAATAAACTTGATAAACAAAAACAGAAATTATTTATAACCCAATCTAATATAACAAAACTGGATAAAAATATCAATGTAATGGACATGGCCCATCTCCCTGAGAGAAAAAGCATAAAATCACCTGTGCTGTCATGCAAATTGCCTAGTGCCTTAGGACTAATTAGATACATGTAAGTAGGCATAAAAAAAAATCTACATAACTGATTGGGGCATACATAAAAGCAGGATTGCCAGATTAAAGTTTTTATTTAAAGCCAAATAAGTATAAAAAGCCCAAAAGAAACCAAATTATAATTTTAATATAAAGCCAGAAAAAAACAAAAACAAAGAAACATGAGATTTTAATTATTACTTATTTATTAATAGTGGAATTTTAAGCATTTTACAATGAAACTACTTTTACTTCATTATTTCTTTAACCTTTAAACATTTGCATATAAAAAGGTATATTCACTCATTTTCAATACTTGTTACAGATTGAATTTTTAAAAATATAAAATTTTCCTGAAGCTTTCTTTTAGCTTTAATTGAAAGCTAAATGATTAAATTTACTATTTCCAGTAAGCAAAATACTCTGATGTATTTCAAACAGAAATTATATTGATTGGAATCAACATTTTTTGAGTTTTCAAAAATTCATTTTTTTTTGTCCATTTTGACAAATTTGTAAACAAAAGCTAATTCTCGGTTTTAAAAATCTTACAAAAATGTACATTTGTGACACATTATTATTTTAAAAATTACCAAATTTAAAGTTAAATTATTCTGATTTGAAACAAGTGTTATTTGTTTATAGCACAAAATGTAGAATAAAAGCATTTTTTAATCACAGAGGGGTGAAGTGATTGATGTGCAAAGAGATTTATGACAGCCAGATATAGTGATAAACTAAACATGGTTGATTAGAATTGACATAATTGTCCAAATTTTTTCTTGTAAGGGAAGAAACTGTGAAACATATGACCTTTTAATGTAACAGAAAATACCATACAAAAAATTTCCTGTATGCATAAAAAATAAAATAATTTTAAAAAACTTTTGACTTGAAGATTGACATTAAACTTTTCAATTAGTAAATATAGTCTTCACTTAATAATCTAACAGTGACAAGTGTGAAAAAAATTTAAGAATAATTTTGAAATTTAATAAATTATTATAATTAAAAATAAAAAAAATAAAAACATTTCTTGCAAAAATTCATTACTCATCAAATTTTTTTCTTCAGAGTACAATGTCATATATAAATACATATTTTAAAAGCTTATCTAGCTAAAAAAAAAAGTTTTATTGTATTTTTTTATTTTGGTATTTGGAGCAGATTTTCAGAAAAACGACTGTTTGATTAGTCATCCACATACAAGCCTGGTTAGACACATCCACTTGCTTCTGGCCGGGATCGAAACTCAACTGATTTGATGTCAGTCGGAGTCACTATCTCCTAAGCCATAGGCTCATGGAATCAGAGAAAGGAAATTTTGTGTTGTATATAAGCAATGTATACACATGCCAGTCACTGAAAGAACTCAATTCATTTTTAAAGAGTAATGCATATATTGCAGAAAGGGAAAACTGTTTTTAAAATTTTACATATGATTTACATTCCCAAAGGAGTCCTATGTTTAAGTCCTGAGGGAGGTGTACCTGATGAAAATATATTTTTACCAAGATTTAAAATAATTTCATTCATTTGTATGTAAGTCTTGAAAGTTCATTAAAATCCGACAATTATTTAATTTTGCAAGAATTTCCAAATTGATGTGTTTTTCACTGGAAAAAAATTGAGTTGCATAATATTATTATAGTAAACTCTGGTAACAATTTAGCTAAAAAAGATTCTTACCAAAACTGCAAATGTATTAAAAAGGATTAAAAAAAAATTAAAAAAAGTAATGAAAAATTACTTTGATAATTCGTCTTAATAATAACAAACATTTTGATGGAAAAGTTTGTTTTTATTAAGTTTGGAGCCTGTTTTCTTCCCATAATGTTCCCACCCCATGAATTATTGAAGGTACTTAATTTTTATAATAATTTGTTTTTTAACTGTAATTCGGAAATTTAATAATTTCATTTTAGAAAACTGTCTGATTTGCTGGAAAATCCTGTTTTGTTTTAATATTTACTTTTTACAATTTTTAATACATTAAAATGTTTTTATACAAATTTATAGATCTTAATTTGAAAAGTTTCTTTAACTTATTAAATCTAATGATAGAATAGTAACCATTTTATTAATCATTCATTTTTTAGAATGTGTATCCGTATGACATTTAAAGAAATTAATGCTATTGTTAGATGCTACTTACGAGTGTACATCTGCCGTCCAAAATTGACGGCAAAATATTTGAGAAGATTGCACACAAATACACAACGATGTTTGTTATATTAGAGACTTAATTATTGCAAAAAAATAGAGCACTGTTAAAGAGCCAAACACGTAGCAAGAGGTTTAATAACTGGTAACAAAGAGAATAAACTGAGCCGACACCTCACTATTGTCTCTCTCAACATGACTGCAACAGGAGAAAAATTATAAATCTTTATGATAATAGGGATGATGAAAAAACATCATAGAAGAGGGTCGAGCACGAGAAAGACAATGGAAAAAAATTGTCATTAATTCATTTATTTTATTTGATAGAAAAATATGAAAGCGAAATCTCTTCCATTTGATTGCCTGCTGAAATTGGCATAGAAAAGAATCATTATTCCTTAAAAATAAAAAAAAATAAAAAACAATAAATTTCTTGGAGCCTTTCCCTTCTGGATTAAGGATGTGATGATAAAAAAAGGCCGAAATCGCCCATTCAGACGCATCACTGAAGATAAAAAATGAAAAAGAGATTGTAGAATAGCAGTTGTAATATACTGTTTATTATATAGTATGTAAAAAAAGGAAAAAAAAGAAAAACTAAAAATGCCAAATCAATTTTCTGGCGCCAAACAAACGTGAAAAAGCCAGATTACAGAAATTTGACGTCAAAAAAACCCATTCTGGCAAATTTTGACTTTGCAAAGGAATGATCATGGACGGCGAGGAGTATGTTTCAACAAACCAGCTGTGAAGTTCAAGGACAATGACGTGGCAGTGAGTAATGTAAAAACGGATTACTCCAGAGTCCAAATATTACAAATATATTACTACAAGCTATTTCGGCACCATGACCAATTTGACCCAAAAATAATACTGGAATTTGACACTTCGGATCCTGAACAATCCGTTGTTGAATGGATAGGGAAAGCAGAACTAATATGTCAGCTCTGTGCAGTGGAAAGGAACGAATTTGTAGTCCCATGAGTCTAACGGGTGGTACATACACAGTGTATTAGAAGCTAAGTGATAGGAAAAAATAAAGAGTTCGGCTGCATAAAAGAAGCTCTGTATACAGCTTTTACCGCTGACTCATTCACAGTATATGAACGATTTGTGGCACAACCTTTACAGCCTGCAGAGTCTGTCAGTGCTTTTCTAGAGTAACAACAGGAACTCTCGGTTCTGTTTGGTGGTATACCAGAACAAGACTTATGTGCTTTCGTGGCCGGTCTGCTGAAGCATGTCATGAAGCTCCTCTGTACATATTGCAGAATTGACAAAATGGACATTACACAGCTGCTACTCCGTGAGAGAGCAATATTAAAAGGACGATTTAGCTACCTCCACTAAATCACTAAAAATACAGCATAGTATTAATAAAAAAAGGGACCCAAACTTAAAAACAAACTTTTTCCATCGAAATGTTTATATTATTATTATTATTAAGAGAAAAGATCAAAGTATTTTTTAATTATTTTAAAAAACTTTTTAATCCCTTCTAACACGTTCGAAATTTTGGTAAAAATCTTTATTTGATTTTAGTTAGCGTTAACCAAATCGTTACAAGAGTTTACAATAGAAAATGTAACTGGACAAAGAAATGAAGAAATGCATTCTGGGATACTACCAGTTCTCTGAAAAAGTTCTCCTGGTCAAACTGAAAAGGAGACCCTTCAACATAGCAATTACAGTAGTCTTTGCACCAGTGACGCAAAGCGCTGAGGAAGAAATAGAATCTTTCTGCTCCACTCTTGACAATGCCAACGCTCAATGTAAAAGACAAGAAATTAGAATCATCATGGGAGACTTGAATACCTAAGTAGGAAAGAAGAGGGAAGGAAAGACAACTGGCAACTTTGGATTAGGAATCCACAATGGCCGCGATGAAAGATGGGTCCAGTGGGGTAAATCAAATGACTAGGTAATAGCAAGAACACCCAAGACGTTAATGGGTATGGAGAAGCCCAGGAGGCAACACGAAAAATCAAATCAATTATATAAGCATAGACAAAAGATTCAGAAATGCAGTGGTTTAATACAAAACCTTCCTGTTATCTGCAAACTAAGGGTAAAGCTTTGGAGACTAAAGAAGCCTAGGGCAGCACCAAGACTGCAATACAACATGCTCCTGAATTACCTCAACCTGCAGAAAAAATATACTGACAGTGTGAGAAACAAATATGAAGAAGAAATAGGAAATGGAAAATTTAAAATAGGACCCACTTAAAGAAGTGCTAGTGACATCAGCAAATAACATAGTCCTAGAGGAAATCAGATGCAGAAAAAAATGAGTGGAGGACTGAAGTGATTCTTGACATGATGCAAAGAAGACAAGAAACTATGCAAAGACATGGAACAGAATACAAGAAACTACAAAAAGAAATAAGGACCAAGTGCAGACAGGTTAAAGAGGAATGGCTCAACAACAAATGTGCCCAAGTAGAGTTTGAGCAAGACTAATAAAGAAGAATAAAAATAATAAAGAAGAAATGAATAAAGAAATAAAAGAACTGACAGGACAAAGAAACATGTTCCTCAATAGGATGTATAAAATCCAAGGATGGAACGATCATATTGGAGAAAGAGAAAATACTCCAGCAATGGGAAGAATATATAAAAGATCTCTTCCATGAAAAGAGAGAGCAACTGATAGTAAACAAAGATGCTGATTGACTGGAAATACTAAAATCCAATGTTTGATCATCTGTAATGGCCAAACTGAATAGAAACAAAGAAGCTGGACCAAATGGCATTGTAATAGAGATGTTGACAGCCACAGAAAATTTTGGCATAGAGAAAATTACGGAAATAATAAATGAAATCTACAATAGTAGTGTAATACCAGATGACCTAAGCAAACCAATTTTAGAATGTGAACGTCACCAAAGAATCAGTTTGATAAGCTGCCTAGCGAAACTTGTCCGAATCCTGATGAATAGAGTGCAAAGCATAATCAGACTAGAAATAGGACAAGAACAGTACAGTTTTGTCAAGGACTGGAACAAGGAACGCAATATTTATGCTTAGGATGCTATCAGAAAGGACGATACAAATGAAAAATGAAGTTTACCTGTGTTTTGTAGACTATGCCAAGGCATTCAACAAGGAATAGATAGGAATGCTAATCAACATAGACATTAGAGTAATCAAGAACCTCTACTGGCAGCAAACCGCCTGCATATGGACAGGAAACAAATTCAGCAGATCAATTCTACTCCTGCAGCTTCTCTTGCACTTCCCGCCTGTGGAATTCACTCCCATATTCTTGCTTTCCTGACAGCTACAACCTCCAGAAATTTAAATGCAATGTCAATACTCATCTATTAACCACTGGACTCTAGCTCTCTCTCCACCCCCGTATATCCTTCCCTTTCTCTCCACCTATGTATCTGTTATCGCACCTGCATTCTCAGCTTTCTATTGCTCCTTTCTAACTAGTTTGTACTCCCCACTCTTTTCTAATTAATCTTTTTACAGTTGTGTAGCCCCCCGCTCATCAGTGGCATTTCTGCCTTGCTCGGGGTGAAATGATTAAAAAAAAATACGAAGATAGAAATGGGCGTAAGACAAGGATGTGTCAACTTGTACAGTAAAACTGTTCTGAGGTCTCTAGAAGTTATGCCATGATTCGTCATCAGCGATTACAGTCTGAACAACATAAGATACGCAGATGATACAGTGCTGATAGCTGACATGGAAAGAAAAATACAAGACCTCTTGCAAAAAGGAAGACGAAGAAAGTCGAAAGAGAGGACTACAAATAAACTACAAGAAAACCGAATACATGGTCATCAGCAAACGGAGGAGCCCAAAATGCCAATTACAGTTTGGGGGATAATAAAATCAAGCAAGTACAAAATTTTAAGTACTTGGGAAGTGGTCTAATGGAAGACGGAAAATGCGACACTGAGATCCGAAGGCGAATTGGAATGGCCAAGGACGCATTCTAGAATATGAGAAGAGTATTAAGAGACAGGAAAATTTAGTTAGAAACAAAGAAAATACTGGATTGCTATGTGGTGTCTGTTCTTCAGTATGGCAGTGAATGCTGGACAATATTAAAGATTAAAGAAAAACCTGAAGCAACTGAAAAAGGACACTGCGGATATCATGGATCGAGCATGTGAGCAATGATGAAGTTTTAGAAAGGGTGGAAACGTAAAGGAAATTAATACTTAGCATCAGGAAAAGACAGCTGAAGTTCTTGGGACATGTGATGAGGAAGGAAAGCTTGGTTAATCTGATACTCACAGGTCAGATAGAAGGAAAGAAAGACAGGGGAAAGCAGCGGATAACATATTTGAAGGGCCTGAGTAGGTGGATGGCAGAGTGGGGTTTGGGTGAGGTAACAGGAGAAAGCGTGCTAAGAGCTACCAGAGATAGAGAGACATGGAAGGCCATGACCACCAACGTCCTGAAGGGATACGGCACATAGAAGAACATTACATAACTCAGTAATTTTTTCTGTGACAAACACATTAATTTGGAAATTCTTGCAAAGATCAAATAATTGTCGGATTTTAATGAAACTTTCAGGACCTATTCACAAATGAATTAAATTTTTGAAGTTATTATTTTTTTAAAAATAATCATAAAAATATGTTTTTTACGTCTGTTACCAACCTCCACATAAATTCATGAAATTATAAATTAAAGTTTGTTATGATAAATGATTTTATTAGTTAAAATCCGGACTCATTAGGGAATGTAAATCGTCTAGTATTTTTTTAAAAGAGTTTTTCCTCTTTCCAAAAATATACTCCCAATAGTAAAATAAAAGATAACTATGACATCATTTAATTTGATAAGCTTTTAATTGCTTGAATAAATAATAAAAATTAAGGACATAGTCTGAAGAAAATGTTTTTCAATTAATAATGAAATGTTAAAATAATTGTTTTCATTTTTTTTTAATAATAATTTATAAAGTTTCAATAATATTCTTAAAATACTTCAAAGATTTGTTGGGGTTAGTTTAAAATCTTATTAAGTGAAGATGATATTTTGTAATCGAAAATTAAAAAGTTTAATACAAATCCTTCTGCCTCCCTATTTTTAAAATGATTTGAAGTTTTTTTGTATGGTAATTTCTGGGTAAATTAAAAGGTCATGTTATTCAGAGTTTCCTCCCCTTACCTGAAAAAATTGTACCAATATATCACTTGTGATCGGCATACTTATCTTGTCTCTAATCTGACAACCTGTCAATACATTTGATATACGACAGATAGGTCAAAAAGTTCAACTCTGTGATAAAGAAATAGTTTTATTCTAAATTTCATGCTATAAGTAATACTTGTGTAAATCAGATTAACATAAAATTTGGTAATTTTCCAAAAATAATGTCACAGATGTATATCTTATTTTTACAAGATTTTTAAAACCGACAATTAACTTTTGTTTACAAATGTCTTAAGTGCTTAAAAATTGAAAGATTAAAAACGAAATTGAAAAATTTTAAAATTTTGATCAATTTACTTTCTGTTTGAAATACACCTGAGTATTTTGCTTACTGGAAATACCAAATTTAATCATGTAGCTTTCAATTAAAACTAAAATAAAACTTTCAAGAAAACTTATATTTTTAAACAGAATTTGAAATTTAGGCATAAAAAATGAATGGAGGTACCTACATTAAATAGATTAAAAAAAAAAAAAAAAAAAAAAAAAGGAAGTGAAATCAGCATAATTAACTTTTATATTTGAAACTGCCAGTCATTGTGACTGGCTACATTCCACCTTGCTGAAAGTGTGGAGCCTGCCCAAAGAAGGCCTTGAAGTCGGGCTCCTATTGACTAACCACCTCCTCTGACCGCATTTGTAAAATCCATCTCATCTGTGATGGGCATGCCAGCATCCTGGACTGGGGTGGTCAAAAACCTGGTTGGATCTAGCTCACAGTCCACATTCCCCCAAAAAGCCTTTTCTTACTGCCTGTGCAGAAGAAAATGAGGGAATGGCAGATTACTCGTCAGAGAGAAGCACCAGACAGCTGAACCTCACTCCTGAGAACTAAAGGCACAGACGGGCCCACTCTCTATCAGAGTTAAGAGCAATGCCTCAGCCTCAAAAACCACCTCCAAGGATTTACAAAATAATTACAATCTAAGGTTCTAAAAATAAAAAAAAGATAAAGCTTAAAGTCAGATTCGAGCCAAAGTAGAAAGATTTATCAAACATATAGGCAGCACACCCCTTGACCTCTACCCAGTCATTCCCTGCTGTGATATCATCACAGAAAATTTTATCAGCAAACTTCTTTCCTTGCAGACATATCCTGCTCAGTAGAGATCCCAGTTCATTCAGAAGAGTTAATTTCACACTCCATGTTCTTGAGAAAAAAAAAATAGTCTTTCTCTAGAGGATAAAGAAAGGAAAAATACCAGCAAACTCCCATATAATTTAGGAGAGGAATGTCTGTCATATTTCCCTGGCCCAGGCCAAAAAGCTTGCAATTACTGCCACTGAATCAAAGAGTTTAAGCATATGTTATCTGTAAAACAATATGATGATAAGGATGTTGAAGTACTCCAAAATTTTCCCAATGCAAAATAGATTCTCATTGTAATTTGTACTGGATTGGAAGAGCCGTCAAAGCATCTCACCCCAACTGCTATTATAAAAAATGAACAATTATTCTAAGAAAGTCTAGTTTTAGTTCTCTCCTCCCTCTATAGGACTTGAAAACTAATCTCTCCCTGACAGCACTACCAAGAATGAGAGGGGCCAAGGATCAATAAGAGAGGCTGTTGATATCCTTACTGTGACTTTTCAAGCCAGATTCCTAACTGTAATCAGTCTGATAATGGCTCTGGTTAGTGAGTTCGAATGCCTGGTGCCTTAGACTGAAGTTTAGCAGGGTGCGGCTTGCTGGTGGCCTTCATCATCTCAAGGTGGGTGTATGTTGTTTGCAGGAGACCTGGTTTTTAACTCAAAACCATGAAGACCATGGCTTCAGGGTTTTCCTCTATTTAGCATGTTTTGATGGATCCTCAAGGTGTTTTCTGTCTGTTAAGCAAGTCTGTGAAAGTGACATATGCTTTTTATATCCTACATGCTGAAGGATATAAAAAAAAGTAAGGCTTTTCTCGTAGATGTTTTTGCACCCAATAACCATTTGTTTCAGCAGATTGAGTTGCTTTTGATGACATCAAGTCAGGTAGTTTTAGCGGATGATTGGAATGCCATCCTTGATCCCAGTGTAGATCGTATAGGAGAAAAATCATGTACAAATAACCCAGATATGAAACTGTTTCAGGACTTTGTTGACAGGTTTGATTTTGTTTATAAGTATCAAAATGAGTACCCCAGGAGATGGTGTAGACCGACTAAAAGGGGCAGCTCCACTTTAATGGTGCGTTTTAGTTACATCAACAGATACCTAGATAAGGGAGTCAATGTAGAGCTGTAAGGTTGTCCAAATTTCCATCGGTCATAAGCTTGTCCAGGTTTGTGTAAACTTAGATAAGCCTAAGGTTAGGATGGCTACTGAAAATTGAACACATTATTTGGTGAGCGAGATTCCCTGGACCAACTACTATTAATGATACAGCTGGAATTGACTATGGCTGTAATTGGGAATAAATGATGGGATTTATTGAAGTCTAAAGTTGTGTGCTGCTGTTTATAGTCTCCAATTCAATCAAGCTAGATTAGAAATGGCATGTGAAGAAAAAGTTGATCGGGCAAATAAATCCCATGATAGTGGGCAAGTAGCCTAAGCTAGGGCAGAGTTGGCCTCCATGTTTATCAAGAACAAGACAGATTCAGCTATGTCCTAAAGGGAAACATTACCATGAGCTTGTAAGCAGTGAGGGAAGCAGATTTAGTCTTAGCCTGGGCCCTTTGACTAAGGCTAAAAGAAAGCAACCTCCTCATTTGATTGCCGTCCATAAACTGAAAAATGACTGGTGCTTTTGTCAGTTATTGGTGTAACGTCATTAATTGGCTATCACGTGACTCAGAGAGATAAGCACCTTTAGTATTGCTGCATTTTTAATATATAAGTTAACCAAACCAGTATAAAGATTTTACAAATTCTGAAATAAGTCATTATTCTATGGATTTAAAAAAAATTATCCCCTTTTCTTCAGAATGCAGAATTTTTTACCATCCTATTTTATTCAAGACACAGGTTTCAAAAATTTTTATAATTTTTTTTTAATTAACATTGCATGCAAAGACATGACATCAACAGGAACCAACTATCAGAAGAGTTATATATAAAGAAAGCAGAAGAATTTGTCCAAAGACAAAACTAGTAAAAATAATACAGCAAGTAACCAACTGACAAACATGAAACGAAATTAGTTTCTTTCAAATAAATATTGATTATGTACATTTTATCAACACTTTAGGAACATTTATCAGAAGTTTTAGTACTTTCACTGTCATATGTAATGAGAGTTGAATTTCAGGTGACCAGATATGATTAATTGTATTAACAGCAGGGCTTTAAGTTAAAGTTTAAAAACCCATTATATTTTATGGAAGTTTTCTCAACATGAGTGAATAACAAACCTATTATGCTACTAAATCCAAGCAACCTTTTTGCAAATTAAGTTATATGAAAAATAAGTGATGGGTAAAATAAAGGCTGTGTACTAACTTTTTATACTGACAATATGCTATAAAGAACACCTGGAAAGAGATGAATTCATTAGAGCAGAGGTGAAAAAAAAACTTATCTGAAGTAATATCAAAAATGAAAAAAAAATATTTAAATATTTTTTTGTCTGCACATAATGAGGAAAGGGGATAAAAGGAAAGAAACTTATTTGAAACTTAAGAGTGAGAGAAAAAGAAAATACAGAGACAACTAAAGTGGTGGAAAGAAAGGCAAAAACATGGGTAAAAAAAAATCATCTACACAGAAGAAATACCATTTTTCTTCAAACAAATGACTAAAATAAAAAAATGTCTCATGATTTCTATGCATAGTTATGATGTCTAGTAGGTTAATGCTTATATTTTGCCTAACCTGATAATACACCCATAACGCTTATACTCTGCCTAACCCCATAATACTTGATTAAGTGTAAATAAAGGATAAAATAAATTACTTTCATGTGCAAATGAGATAACAACAACTTTCACCTGAATTTAAAATTAAAACCTTTTTATCAGTTCTCATCCAGATTTGACCGTTTTCATATTTGCATCTTTTAAGATGACATATAAAAAAAAGGAGTGCTACAAAGTACTCATGATGATCCATTTTTGAAAAACTGAATTTTTTAAAAATGTTTCAAGAAACTTGAGAAACTATGTGCCAGTTGTGTTGAATGGTATAAATATGTAGATAGCGCATCCATTTTATAGCCTAAGGTCCTCAGTCAGATCATGTAAAGTACTTACTTGTAGTAAGATAAGGCATCTAGATACCATTGGAAGAATTCTGCTAGTATAGTCATGAAAAAGATTCTTTACACACTGTAGATATTCCATCTAAAAATGCAGATAAAGTTAAATAAGTTCACTTTCAATTATTCCATTTGCATAGGAAAGCAAATTTGATAGAGATTTCCTATCATCTTTCCTTTTATCCACTTACGAACAATTACTTTAACAGGCAGAAACATAATAGGGAAATTAATATTCTGCTTCATAAAAAGTTTCTCTCTCATCTTTGGGGCATTACACTTACACATTTTTTTAAAAATTCTGGCTTTTATATAGGATAACAGAAATGACAACAGTAAAATTGCACAGGAGCTGACAATTTCTAGTCTAATATTGTTTGGGCAATGCAACGCGAAAATTATCATATATAAAGTTTTTTTTTTATTTTATTTCGCTTCAATTGATTCTTTTAAGTTTCAAATATGAAACTGAAAAGATATAGGCTTTTTGAGAAAAATATCTGAATGAGAAAACATGCTTTCATTAAAAAAGAGAAAAGAGCCTTGCAGAACTATGACCGTATCCAAGTGGTAAAGCACACTGGATCAAATCAAAATTTCTCCTACAAAAAAGGATACAGTTTTTATCTCTGTCAGAGAGAGGGTTTTCTTTAAGTTTTCTCAAATGTGCAGTTTGATAAACATACTATTTAAAATAAAAATGGGACATCTATTCCAAATACTAATATCCACATTCATTTTTTAAGTAATAATATATGAGAAGGTGCTGAAAAGTTATTGGCCCCTGCCCACTTTTAAAAGTCTGACCAATTGAGTAAACATTTAAATTTTTTGAATGGTAGAATTTTCAGGAGTTCATGTATGTGTATGTATAGTGTTTAAAATATTTTATAGAAGAAGAGTACTCAATATAAAAAATAAAGCTATTATAGATGTAAAAAAGCATGGCCATAAAAATCAATACTCTATGGCAAAGAAAATCTCAGACTGCAATTCTACACTTATCTATTTTTTCTTTCAAAGTTTGAAAGAATATTTCAGTGAGCTTCTTTCGACTCTTCAAACTTGCAGCCTTAAAAGATGTCCCCACATTTCTCAAGACAGTAATATCACCGTTCTTCACTTATGAAACTAAGCTATTTTGTATTCCACTTGCAAAGTGCCTTTTGGCTAATGTCTTCACTGTAGACTTAATTTTACTCTCAATGGGAAATCAAGCCGAGTTTCAGGAACGAATTCTGTATGCAGGAAATATCTTCACTTATATTATGGCTAGCAAAACAATAGATGCTTATTGTAACACAATAGACACAAGCAATTGAAGCAAGATAAATGGTAAGGTGGATTGTGTATTATAAATATAGTTCTTCATTATATAATTCAGACCAATACCGTGATCTTTTTTTCTATCTTGACTTTTAAATGGTCTCTTCAGCTTGCATGCATGAGTTGTGTATTGATAAAGAAAGCCCTTACACAGAGAACGGTTTCTATGCTACTGAAAAGATCCATAATAAAGAATATATCAAACTGAGGAGGAAGCCACTTCAAAAAGGCACAGAATCATGAATTTATGTCTGTTAATCCTTCAGACACCTGTGGAGTATAGAGACATGACCTAACCTTTCTAAGGGAATCATGAATACTAATCCAAAAAGAATACACAGATAAACCAGAGAGTAGCAATAATCATATGCTGGGAACTGTGTAAATAACTTAGGTTTCATAATAGAAAAATTATATTTGCACCAATCAGATTGTAATTTTTATACCTCTACCCATCCCAGAATAATATTCTTGGATTTCAATACTGTACTAACCACCACACAAAAATAAGGCTTTTATAGTAATTTAAAAAAAATGGATATGTTAGTTCAAGCACAAAGTCGAAGAAACTCTACAAATACCAGGACTTTGCCTGAGAGCTAAGAAACACATGCAATATTAGAATTGTATATCACCACCATTTAGTCATAGCACTACCCATTTGTTTTGTTCTGAGAGCAAATATATCCATTCATTCAGTCGAGTCACTCTATATACACATGTCATGGCAGTAATTTTTACCTCTTATTGTCATTAGTATTGAATATCAAGTTCAGAGCACATAGTTCAGGCAGAGTGCTTTTAATCAATTTGAGCTTTCCAGATAAATCTGTCTTGTGCTAATTTATTTATTTGTTGAAAGGTATCTCTTGAACCATTCTTTTGTACAGTTTGGTGAGTCATGGTTTTTGGTTTCTTGGAAGCTTACTTAAAAATGGGAACTTAAAACTTAAAATATATGAAAAAAAAAAAAAAAAAAAAACTACCAAAACTTACAGTCATTATAATCATTGTGTCGTTACAGTAAATGCTAACAGTTATTTAAATGGATGAGAAGTAACTGTAATTGTATTTCTTATTTTTAAAATTTCAAATTCAGTTCATACTAAAATATATATATATATCACAAAACATTTGCAAGTTAATTATCAAATTTTACTACACCATGCATTATTAGACTTTCTGTGGAGCCAACTTAGTAATGTGGCTACAACTTCAGTTGCGTGTCTGCCATATAGACTTCGTATGAATTCAGAACTGTGCCCTTCCTGGCCAACTAAGGCTAGAATGACCAGTCTGCAATGCTATTTTATCCAGATTAATCAATGTTGTTCTTTGTGGGAAATTAATGCAACAGACTTGACTAGAAATTGAATTCTGAAAATGTTTATTTCCCATGCTGATAATCACACACCCAAAATATTATTGCAGGTGTAAAAGTTGAAATTGAAAGGGACAAAGACAGAGAAATAAGATGTAAGAACAAAATAATAGAAGTATTTCCTGAGGCTGGAATTTATAGATTCTATATTTAGGAACATTCAGCATTATCTTCCTTTGCAATGAGATTCCTTTAATAAAAGAAAAAAAAAAGTAATAATAATAATAATAGTAATAATATTAAAGCTAATATCTGAAGAGAAAGTATTGTTTCAAGTGGCTGATTGTAGCAGGTTCTTCAAAGGAAACAAAATAAGAATTGGTGTTTGGAAGTGTAGAGAAAAAAATATCAAGAAAAAGTAACAAATGAAGTTTCATTCCAGTTCCTGTAACATTCTATGAAACATTTTAGTTTAAGCATTGTTAAGCATAACATTTATAACATTTAGACAGGAAAAGAATTTTCCCTTCCAAGGTAGCAAATTTCACATGTTAACATAGTGTATCAACAGTTTGTCAAAGTCCTATCAATTCAGGATAAAGAAACCCAGTTTTTATCCCAAACAGATTTCATTTAGGCTTCCTGGATCTGGTTATATTTTATTACTTGTAATTCAAACAAATGCATGTCAAAAAGAAAGAGAAGCCTTCAGATGCTGATTGAAATTTGTTCCTGAAAGTTCAGATTAGATTCATTTTTCACAGCTGCAAATTGTTTCTAAATACTGCAAAATTTCATACCACACCTGACTGATTGAACAATAAACTGAATTTTTAAAATATCTCAGATTTCTAACATTTATCAGAGAATGTTACTCAAAACTTTATATCAATTTATTTGTAGTATATAAGTATTCAGTGAACATTTGAAATTATAAACTTATTCTTAATTGTGTCTATCCTTTCATGAAGCATTATTTAATAACCACAACATCTTATATTTATACAATTTCTCCACTCAAAGTGTACGAGTAAAAAAATATTTTTACAGTAGTCCTTAATATTCTCCACTTAGAATACTTAATAAAATAAAGGAAATAAAATAATTTTTTGAAAAATAAAAAGTAATCAAAATTTTTTAAAGTTCTTCAATGATTATAGAATATATTAAAACAGCAGATAAAAAAATAAACCAAAAAATAAAGCGTAGAGCCCAATTTGAAAGAAAAAAAATCTATAAAACTATGCTTTACCTACTTTAAAAAAATCTACGCACTCTTCTACAGGTAGTGTAAGGGTTATCAACAAAGATAACAGAATCACTGAGCCAAGTTCAAATTGTAGACTAGCTTGTTGCTTTCATTTCTGCAATAATGTCCTAGAGAATGGCATGAATCTGTCTCTCTCTCCCTGGCTAAAAATTAGTTATTTGGGTAAACTAGGCTCTCTTCCCTTGACTTGCCAGCAGTCTAGGAAAAAGACTTAAAAATCTATGAAGAAGCATAATCACCCATATATAAGACAGAAAGCAAAAAGACAGAAAGCAGAAAGAGAGAAGACAGAAAGCAAAAAGACAGAAAGCAGAAAGAGAGAAGACAGAAAGCAAAAAGACAGAAAGCAGAAAGAGAGAAGACAGAAAGCAGAAAGAGAGAAGACAGAAGCAGAAAGAGAGAAGACAGAAGCAGAAAGAGAGAAAGCAAAAAGACAGAAAGCAAAAAGACAGAAAGCAAAAAGACAGAAAGCAAAAAGACAGAAAGCAGAAAGAGAGAAGACAGAAAGCAAAAAGACAGAAGGCAAAAAGACAGAAAGCAAAAAGAGAGAAGACAGAAGGCAAAAAGACAGAAGGTAAAAAGACAAAAGGTAAAAAGACAGAAGGTAAAAAGACAGAAGGCAAAAAGACAGAAGGTAAAAAGACAGAAGGCAAAAAGACAGAAGGTAAAAAGACAGAAGGCAAAAAGACAGAAGGCAAAAAGACAGAAGGCAAAAAGACAGAAAGCAAAAAGACAGAAAGCAAAAAGACAGAAAGCAGAAAGACAGAAAGCAGAAAGAGAGAAGACAGAAAGCAAAAAGACAGAAGGCAAAAAGACAGAAGGCAAAAAGACAGAAAGCAAAAAATATTAATTTTATATTTATTTTTGGAAATCTATGAAATAATTCAATTTCACAAACAAATGAAGCCTTACAATTAGTAGCCAATTTGGATTGGGGTTAACCTTCAAGTTTAACAAAGTTCTGGAATGCACTTATAGGTAATTTAGAATTTGCATTATTTACATTATTTATAATATTGTCCTCATCTTGTTTGCCATTTGTATGACATTTTGGTCATTGAACACTCTGGCCTTCTTCAAGTTCTAGGAATTTCAAACCAAACCCTTTATTATGATCACTGGAATATATCATTAAACTAAATAGATTAAAAGAACCGAAGGGGACACATGAAGTCCATCACCCACCTGTAAAGGCAGTTGTCAACATCAGCTGAGTGCCTCTGAAGATGCAATGCTGAACAAGGGTCTCACTTTTTATCTTAGCTCATCTGTCTGAGCATGAGGGATGTTCAAAATTATTTCCTTGATATCAGCAATGATGTCTAAGTATGGTAGACATCATTGCCAATATCAAGGAAATAGTTTTGAACATCCCTCATAAAAAGTGAGACAGACATTGGAGAAAACCAAGCCACACCAAATGAGACATCATGAAAGAGGAGGGGCTGACAATCAGGACCCTACAGAGGAATGAAAATATCAAACTACTAGCTGACAAAGGCAATGCAACTGTAGTGATGGGCAAAACTGAATGCACCAAGAAAGTGGTAACTATAACAAGGTAAATAAACACCCCATGTTAAAAACAGAACAACAGCTATTGCAAATCCTAATCAAGAACAAAGATCATTTCCAGCCTAGGTCATACAGGCAGTTGTCTCAATATTACAGCATGTTACCTCAAATGTATAGTCTATCTAAGATTCATAAAGACAGTTTTCTGGTCAGGCCAATTGTTAGCAGCATAGACTTGGTGTGCCACCCTCTGAGTTGCTTCTTTGTAGATATAATTGACCCACTGATAGGAAAGTCATCATATGTTCAAAACTCTGCCCACTTCATGGGACTTATCAAAGATGCTCACATCCAATGCAACCAGATGGCAAGCCTGGATGTCGTGAGTCTGTTCACCAAAGTACCCACAGTGGAGGCACTATCACTAGCCAAGGACAAACTGGCCTCGGACTCATCCCTAGGAGAATGTACCAGTATTCCACTAGATAACCTGGTAGAGATGCTAACATTCTGCACACAAACAACACACTTCGAATTGGGATCAGACTTCAATACCAGACTACAGCAGTGGTAAACAAGTAACTTAGAGAGTCCGGTTAGAGGGAGACAACTCACCAAAAAGAGGCTTCACACAAATATGAGAATGATATACCCCAGTTATTGTAACAAAAGGTTCGGTTTGAAATTTCTAGTACTCGAAAAAGGCCGGAGCGTACAACGGCCTAAACGTCGTACAAATGGCAACAAAGATGAGGACAATAGTCCAAATAATGTGAATAGTTTAAATACTACCTCATCTCAGAAATATAGACAAATACATATTTTTATATTTAAAATTAAATTCAATTGAAAGAATCAAAGAAATTGTTATAATAACAATATTAACATGTATTTTCAATAAATAAACAAATAAAAAATGAATGAAGATTAAATCAATGTTGAAAGCAATGTTTGAGAGAATTAAAATGTTCATTTGAAAAATTCAGTGTGAGACAAAATAAAAAACATGTAATGAACAAACGTAGAGAGTTGTCTCGCTTAGACAATATTTAAATGTTCTGCTGAAATGTGAAATGGATTACTTAGATGTATAATGCAGAATAGTAATTAATAAAAGATTCTTGTGTGAATGTTCAAGAATTTAAATGACAGAAATTAGGATTGAAAAGTTTCTGTGAATATTCCAATAAATGGAATGACGAAATGTTTTTCGAAGAATACAGCTTGGCAAATAAGAGTGAGTCAGCGAATGCATTCTAATTTTTCTGATTGCCGTAAATGATCAAACACAAAATTTAACTGTCAACAGATGGGTAAGAAATGTTTGTCGAAGTTGGATTTTACAAGTGATTGCTAGGTGAAAAGATGGGTGAGATTCAGAGTGACATGGGTTCTGTTAGGAAACTGGTAATCATTGATTGAGAAGCAAAAAATCCGCTGTATTTAATTATTCTGGCGAACACGTGGGAGGCTCGGAACGTGATGGCGGGAGAATTGTGTCTCGTGAAAAAATAATATTTTTTGAAATAAATCAACCAATCAGGTTACGAGTTTGAGAGAAGCTTGGCAAGCACGAAATTCACGCTAGATAAAACAAAGCGATTGATAAATTGCCTTACGATAAATAAGTAGTAATTTTTTTCTCTAATGATTTTGTGAATTTCCACAATAATGCGAGAAAGAATTTATGCAAATTTTGTGAGGGGTACCGCACATTGCAACAATCATGGTCCCACTTTGACAGTATGAGTGAGTGGGAACAACTTGGAACAATGAAATTGCCGAATAGTAATGCTAGAAGAAGAGAAAACTTATTTAATCCAAATTTGAATAGTGCTGGAAGTAATCGATTGGCATTTATGCATACCGTTATGTCATGGATTTATAGATAATTATCGGTTATTTCCAGTCCCAACCACTCTGGCTGATATTGAAGATCCGTCATTTAGTTCTGATGTTTGAGCAATTATTGTCAAAAGAAGCAACTAGAAGCTATGACAAATTGATGAACAACTGATCTTGCAGAATCACTTCTACATGCATGTACATACTTATACACATATCGCCATGTACGCACGTACACACACATACTCTTACATTAGTACCACACGTGAAACCTCTTTTTCCCGCGCTTCATTCAGAAATATATAAGCTGATTTTTTTACACGTGTGTAGACCAGTTGGAATCTGTCTTTCGGAGCTAACAGTCCAAATGCCGTTAGTTCCTTTCCAACTCACATACTGCGCTAATTGCGTTTAGCAATTAGTTACACCAAAAATATTTCTCTCTCTCCTACAAGCATACTTCACTACATATAGTTATATTCAACTACTGATTAGTACGAACATCATATTTCCTTTTTTCAGAAACTCTTCTAGTATGAACATTGATACATTTTCTTCAACATCCAAGAGAGAACTTTTTCCACTAAATCTTGCATGCACAAAATAATCAATCCTGTAACTATGTTTAATACTTTGTTATTATTCTTGTTATATTGTTCTCTGGGTTATTTTTTATTATTAATGCGGTGGATTGAACAACCGGTCTAATTCATAATGGTAACTCCACTTTCAAATTACTACCACGTCGTCCAGTCCACAACAATCTCATTCGGGACATTTTGAAATTCGAGCAAATTGCTTAATAAACAAATAAAAGCAGCTATAAATGCAGAAAGTGTGGATTATCCTCATATAGCTTAGCCAGTTTCGACAAAAGTCATTAGAGCCATTCCCATGTATAGTATTATTAGTATATAAACTTTTTTCTCACACTTGCGTTGCGCATGTTCTCTTTACTCCGTGAAATAAAACCAAAAGTATGCAACATCGCCTTATTGAAATCCGTTCTTTTCCTTCCATCCGTCGTTTACAGGTGTAAAATATTGTCACTTTTTTTTAGTTAAACTGAGCAGTGCCCGCAACGAGATTGGCGACAAGGACGTGATTTCAGCATACACGTCATCCAACATTTCGTGCGTACTCCAACAAAAAAAGTAAATCATTCTAAATCTGTGCATGTTTGAATCACAATAACTGTATTGTTTACAGTAATCATGCATACGTGTATATAACAAAATACAATAGCATACAATGAACACACAACGAAAAGAAATTAGAAAGTTCTAGATCCGACTAAGAAGGGAATCCAAAAAAATTGATATTTAGCCAGATTTGGGAAAGTGGGTCAAGCGTTTCACCAGTTCTATATATAATACAATATAACGCAGGTATTAATGACCATTTTTAAAAACAAAACAAAAACTTCTGATAAATATATTTTAAATCCAAAAAGGATGAGCAAATAGGTAAAATCCCCAAACCCGATCCTATTAATATTAATTTAATTAAGATTAAAATTGACTAAATCTTAAATAATACATAATAGATAGATAGATAGATAGATAGATAGATAGATAGATAGATAGATAGATAGATAACAGAAGAAATATCAATAACTGTGAAGAAAAGATGACTACCAAGATAATAAATCGATAGAGAATATCGGCCATACATTGCTCCGCCCTCAGAAATATCTTTAAAAAGTATATTGTCTACACTCACGGCTTTATAACACTTAAAGTATAAAAATGTGCAGAAGACAATACTTGAAATGAAACTTTATTTTAATAAAATTAATGAAAAAATAGATTTTTACCTTTTGATATTCTCCGACTGAATTTGAAATAATTAACTCTCATGTGAGTAAAAAGAGAAAATAATGAGGCTCGGTTAATTAGGGTAATTAAAGTTTTTACTTCAGCATTATTCCATTTGGTTAGTAACATGTGAATAAGCAGCAGAGATAGCGGGAGACAAGCCAGACAAAGAGAAACAGAGCTGAAACAAAATAATGGTCTAGAAAAAAGTTGTTTTTTTTTTTCGCATCAAGAATTGAACACGCTTTACTAAAGTTACCTATAAAGATTTAGCTCAATGTGAACCTGACTTGATGTCAATTTTAATGATTATTTTCCTGGTAACATACTTTATGGTAAGCTGTGAACGGAAGATAACATATGTAAATCGCCAATGCAACGTAGCTAATGGTTCGGTGGGACCGCTTTAATCCGGACAAGATTATGAGCCAAGTGCAAATATGTGGGATATACGCATACAGAGTAACACACACACACACACACACACAACAACAACAACAACAACGAAAGCAAAAAATGCTCACAGCCTCAAAGATGGAAATTTCAAAATGGGTTTCGCCGACATACAAAAAATAAGAATAACAAACCAACAATTTTTTTTGCTTTACAGAAGGTTCACTTTGTACAAGGCCCGGGGGTGGGCACCCGAACTAGATTGCATTAAGGGGTTATAAGGATACAAAAGGCACTTATCTCCCATTGCTCGAAGTAAGTCCCGTGCTCATATGATAGCTGCTTCATGACGTCATTCCAGATAGTAAATCAAACCTCATTTACACAGTTCCCAAAGAGCAACCAAACGAGAAGCTTGTTCCTTCTGTCGAGGCGGACTAGGCTAAATTTGCCTGCATCAGAAGCTAGCAGGGATATAAATGATTCTGCCTTGTCTCGCTGCGACAAAGAACTTACAAGCTACGGTCACGTTCCGCTGGAATAAATAGCTTACAAACAAAGCCATCCCACTGGGAAATAAACAAAAGGAATCTATCCACATCTCGCTGGGACATAAGATGAATCGGTCCTTTAAATCTAAAATCATAACAATGGCTTTCACATATCAAAAGTATCTTCAACTATACATAAGACCTTTACTTTCGTTCCTCCTTATATGTTGGACCCTTGTGTAGATGTAATATTTGTGTATGTCATAGTACATGAAAGTCTCTGAGAACAAGTGTTCATTTATTTCGTTTCCCTTTCCGCCTTCCCGTCACACGCGATTTATTTACGCAATCTACGTGGGTAAAGTATATTTTTACAGGGTAGTTTCTACGGATAAGAGGGGAAGATAACTGTTAACTTTAAACTTAAGCAGGTTAAGATTATAGTGAATGAGTCCTAATTTAACTTCTAAGCGCCTGTAATGGCGACCCTACCCTTAACAAGAAACCAAAGTAGAAGTGACTATAGGATGCAAATCCTATATCATCCAACAACCAGCTAAAAAGCACAGAATAAATTGCACACTCGCAAAATCAAATTCAAACGACTATAACATTTGGGAAAAACACAAAAACACAAAATAAAATGCACACCCGCAAAAAAAGGATTCAAATGGCTAAAAGCTTTTCTTTTTCACAAGTCAGTGTGAAAAGCGACACTCTGGATCCTGATTGGTTGACTAATCGAGAAATTCAAAATACGTCATCGACACGGTTTTTCTCACAGCTAAAGAAAAAAATCGTTCTGGGATCCTCTCACGTAACCAGAATTCAATATTTAAGGATGTCCTCTGACTGGTTATAGTCAGTCAGTCAGTCAAGAGGGTCAGTGAAAGACTGCAATCAGTCGATTCGTCACTCAAGCAAGCATTCGATCTGTCAGTCAGCGAGACAGTCAGCCACGCCAGTCAATCTCGAAAGGCGCAGTGTCAGATACTCACTGTCCGACAGGCGCCGACGTTAAAGAGAACAGTGCCGACAAACAAATCCGTCGCCGACTTAACCGCTACTAATGAAAGGAAGAAAGAGAGAAACAAGACACTTGCAACGGCCGTAAAACTTTTCGCATCTCTCATCAACCAGAAAGGAAAAGTAACAGACTTACTAAGTTAAGTGGACTGATTCATCGTTTTTACACACACATTCTACCAATTACTACTATCTCCATTTGACTCTTTTTTCGCGAATTCTCATTCACACTCCTTTTTAACACAATTTGAAACTTTCCTTTTTCACCTACTCAGCGGCTGATACATGAAAAGGAAAGAAACTTTTGCTACTACTCTGTTTAATTACAGACTCAAACAGACATTTTTAGATTCAGCAACATTCACTCAAATCCAAAAGTCACTCATCTATCAAACAAAAGATACGAAGAATTGTACAAATTGTTTATATTGTATATATGTTGTCAAATACAATATTTTCATATTTTTATAAAATATTTCTGATTGCGTTGTCTTTTCTTGTGTTGTGTTTTTATGGACCGGATATCCCGCATTGATTTTTTTTTATCCGGGTTGTTCTGGAACCCCACACTGACAAAACAGTAAATAACGATAAGACTTTGACGAGATAAGTGAAAGAGTTTTTTTTTTGTTTTCTTTTTTGTAATTATTCTCCGTGAGTCACAAAGTTTGATCCATTCAAAGTATTGTAGATCATTCTGAGAGAATCTATAGGTAAAGAAAGCTTTGAATATATTCATTATTCGCAGCCACAAACTTAAAATAATATATGCAGAGGACAAACACAGAAAAGAAACTATAACAACAACTACAGAAGGTAATGAAGGAAAGAAGAAAGGACTAATCAATTGCAAGAAAACAAAATGTATTGTCAGCAAAAGGAGCAGCTTAACTTGCAAACTGAAGATACCAAAATCAAACTGCGATGTGTTTTAACAGGATGAAAAGTGCGACACTGATATCTGAAGGTGCCTTCAAAAAGCTAGGGAAATATTAAAAACAGGAAAAATTTGTTAGCAAAAGAATTGAATGATTACGCATCATTAGTCTTCCTATACGACTGAATGTTGGACAGTTTCACAAACGAAGCAACAGAAATGTGGTTTTACAGGATGATGCTGAGAATACGGTAGACTGAACTTGTAGGAAATGGCGAAGTTTTAGTTCTTGAGCGATTTGGCAGAAAGATAAATGGTTTATTTCATCACTTAGATGACAAGGTTTCCAGAATTGTCTTTTTAAACAGTCTTATGTAGATCGCTCCATGACATCTTTTTATTAGTGAAGTATTCGCCTGCGTTTTTGTTGTTAGCTATATTCCAGCTTATTCTTTTATTAAAAGGTGGATTCAGATTTTGATTCAAAAACTTGGGAAATTTTTCGATAGCTTGAACTTGTTAAGAAAAAAACAACAACAAAAAAATGATCATATAGATTATTATACGAAATCAAATTATATTCTAAAAGTTAACAAGTCAAATAAATAAATAACACATATCAAACTTGAGAGATCCACAGTTACTTGCTGCAATGCAGATACAAAATAAGGATACGTAAGTGACAGATAAGGGTTTTTTTATTCCATGGTATCAATCACACCAGTTGAACGATTCATCCATAATTTTTCTGCAACACCACACCTTTCTTCAATAACTGTTCTACTTGAATGATCAAAATTTTTACACTGTTCCGACTTTTTTCATATTTATTGTCATGTTTACGACGTTTCGGTCGTTGTAAACAACTTCTTCCGGTGCTAGGAATTTTAAACTGACCCCTTTATTTCGATCACTGCAGGTATATCATTCCCATTCCACGTGCAATGATACTGCCGGATGCAATGTAGTTATCTCCCTTTAATTCACCTCTCTCACCACTGCTGCATCTAGGTATTGAACTCGCAGCTGTTTGGGTCAAGTCACTAGAACTAGCCAATGCCTATATCCGCTGTTGTAGGGTACTGCTTATACCGACCATTTCCTGTTCATACGTCTCTGAGTCGCCGCTTGAGGACATCAGTGTATGAATTTTTGGTACTTACAAACCTAATGTTTCAGTAACTTTTTTAACCAGAGCTCATATTGCAATTTTTGACAGTGGTTTTCTCTAGTACTCCGTATTACTGTTTCCCATATTGTGCTCATTTCTAAGCTTGGCTAGCTTAGGAGATTTTTGTGGCTTATCATATGCATTGATTCCTTAAGTTTACGTAGTTTCCAAAGATATTCTCTATCAATTATTTCATCTTCATTTGATGGTGGCAGTGAATCTTTTTCTCCCTCTATATGTGGTTAGCTACGCCTGATTTTTCTTATCCCCTCGTGATATAGCCTTACGACTTTCTTGTAGCCTTACCTTAAGGGAGCGGCCCATTTCTCCTTTATATTTCTTTCCACAGCTACATGGAATAGCGTTCACACAGTCTTTAATCATATTCTCATCTATTGGGGGTCTTACTCGAGAGAGGTATGTGCGAAGTGTAGAACCACTTTTGAAGGTCGTTCTGATGTTATATGGACCACAGATCCTTTGTATTTTCTCCGATAATTCCTTCACAAATTCCTTTTCGATCTGCTTACCCTGAGAGTTGTTATGCACCCCCCCTCACTTCCACGTTCGTTGGAGTTGTTATCATGTAGCCCGGGTCGTTGTTACGTTGTAGAGTACTGCTTATACCGACCATTTCCTGTTCATATCTAAGTCGCCGCTTATGACTTGCTCGATGTTGCAAGAAGCAGACTATCCTTTTCTCTATATTGTATGGGCAGTGGGAGTTGAAGTTGAGGTACCGTCCGGTGAATGTTGGCTTGCGATATACGGATTTTCTGAACCAATTCTCTGTTTGAGATATTAGTACATCCAGGAATGCTAGTTTGTTGTCATTCTCTTTTTCCAATGTGAGCAGTATCGATGATCTTATTGAGTTCACATGACTCATCAGTGGCACTCAGCTGATGTTGACAACTGCCTTCAGAGAGGCGGGGGAGTGATGGATCTCACGTACCACCTTCAGATCTTTTAATCTATTTCTGTACTTGGCGGAACTTGAACGCATCAAATTCTTGCCTGAAGGATTTTTCAAGCTCGTGCTGGATACTTTTTTTTTTTGGTCTTCTCCATCAGTGATCCTGCTGAGAAAAGCCTCGAGCCTCTGGGAGATATCGGACTGTAATTTTTGTTTCATCCATCGGTTGTACTGGATTGGTTCTCGAACCAGGGCGTGTCCCGTTTTTTGTGACGAGACGGGCTCTCGTTGAATTGACATCAAGTCTCGATGCCAAGCTTGCAAAATTGAGTTGTAATTCCCAGCATTGGTGTAAAAAATTCAGGTGGTTTGATAATTGCGTCAGCTTCAGGTGGGACTCTCCGTATTTTTGGTATATCGGGTTTGTACCGATCTTTCAGTATCGGTCTGTTAAATTAACTTCTGAAATCCTAACGAATATTTTTTTTTATTATCCTTAATTTGAAATTTCTGTTTCATAAAACTTTTAATTAATACCATTTACAACATCCCCTGCATCATTACCTCCAGTAACTCACTGTCTAGTGCAGATGCGTCGCCACGGTGGTTAAGTTAGGGGCCGATGAGTAAGAATTTGTACATCAAAATTAATTCATCATTTTCAGATTTTGAGTGATTTTTCGGGGGATTTTTTTTTTGGTGTTTTTCGGTTTTTCAAACAAAATGTAAAATTATCAATTTCCTTTCACAATTCTTAACGAGTACAAATGCAGCAACAAAGAATTGAGTAAACGCCGAAGTTAGTAAGATTTTTCCAAGATTGTTCAAAAGATGATGCTGGCAACTTTTACACCTTTCAACAATTGAGAGGTTAGGTCCAAGCTTCTATGCTAGAGGTATCTTTCATTCTCAACTATTTAAAAATCAAGAAGGGTAGGATTGGTTAAAAATACAAACCAAAATGTCCTCTATTAGACATTTGCTCATCGTGACTGGCGGTAGTTCGGAGTCTGATTGATGGTGATGGAATGTGTCCAGTTTGGTTTTTGAGCCATTGAATTTAAGCAGCCAATTTTTCCCCCATTGGGAAATTAATGTTATATCGGAAGAGTGGTCAGCTGCCAATCTCTGTCATGAATTTTAGAGGTGCACCGTATATCGTCGTACCGTCGGCATAAATGTTAACAAATGATCATAGTATATTCTTCGGCAGATCATTTATGTAAATCAGAAAGAAGGTTTGGTCTGATAAGTGATCCCAGAGTCTCGGAGAACTAACCGTTAGTAACTACTTTCAGGATTTACCTGTTAGGAAAGATTTTATCACAGAGAAAGCCTTTCCAGTAATTCTATTTGAAACTATTTAACGATCTTGGTCTTACAATTAACTGATCATTATTTTTTGCTGATCTGCTATCATTATCCACGGATCAATATTTTTGTCTTTGTTATCGTCACAAAGTTGCTGTCTCCTCTGATCTTAAGTTGCTTATGGTCGTTGGTAAACCAGATAATTTTTAACCGAATCCTCTATTCAATCCCTGGGCCGAGAACTGCAATGTTACTGATTTACTTGAAGTAAAAAGCCACATTACAAGGACAAATTAACTCGAGATATCCTTGTTATAAAACAGAGCTTCTGATTCATGTTACACACATTTTTACTACTGCCCGGATGTGAACACTCCGAAACTCAAGGCTGAGCTTGAACTTTGTTAACGGTTCATGGGGTGAGCGGATGGATGGCATAACGGGGGTTGCGTGATGTAACATGAGAAAGCAAGCCAACAGGGATAGGGAGACGTGCAAAGCCATAATCGCCTACATCCCGAAAGGACAAGGCACATAGAAGAAAAAGGTTTCGCACAAAGCTTCCGTTTCACTTACATAGGATCCACACCAGCCTTAAAGAAAATTGAAGCCGACCTGAGCCTAAGAAACGGATATAAAAACCTATCAACGGAACTTCTTCGGCAGTTGGTCGGCAGACTAGCCAAGATTCACAACGCTCGCCCCCACGGACCTCCTCTCTCCGAAAGCACCCGTCCAAGGCCGCCGCCGCCGCACTAATTTAAAACTCACCTTCCCTCTCCCTACCGTACGCCTGCGCTGGTGACTTTTTGTAACTACTTGTCGCTTTCTTTCGATGAGAGACGTTCACACGGATTTACCACTTGATGAATTTTTTTGTTAATACAATTTTTTTAGTTCTTAAACCTCCGTCGTTTCTTCTTTGTCCTGCTCCCATACGGGTAATATAACATCTAGAATGATATTCTACTCTTGTCGATTGAATAAAGTGTTTGTTCTGAAATTTTCTGGAAGTTTGTCAACTACGACAGACACCTGAATAATACTGGAGGGTACAACAGCCAAAAATGTGACGACAACCACCAAGATTAGGTCAGGTCACTAGTCCCAGCAAATCAATATATAATGACAATTCCTCATCTCTAACACAAATGAATAAATATCAGCTTTTTATGTGAATTTTAAATATAAGATTCAGAAATAAGATTTTCGAATTTATTTTTATATTTTTAATATATTTGGAAATTTATTTCAGTCTACTGACATTAATTATTTTGAATTAATTCCACCTAATTCTTTTGCGTTAGAAAAAACTCATGTTAAAAAAATTAAATGCTGCTTTCTAAGCAATATCCTTGGTGTTTCGTGTATATGATAAAAAAGTGGACGTACAAATCAACACCTTGAGGCGACATTGTTTCATACTAAACGAAAACGTCAAGTCATGTGCATTGTGGTTTTGTTTGCCTTTATACACGCGTCAGAGGTGCATACCTCCACGCAATTGCCGAAAGAACAGCATAGCATGTTAAAAGGGCTCAAACTTAATAAAAACAAAGTTTTAGCATCAAAATATTTATGCTGTTATTAAAAGGAAAGATCAAATTTTGTTATTTTTAATTTATTTTTAATCCTTTCTAACACGTTCGAAATTTCAGTTAAATGATTTTTGTTTTCCGTCAGCGATTCACGCCATGTTTTCGTAATGTGACTATTAAGGAAAATGTAATATTACGCAAGTCGTTTTTTGGCGTTGAACAACACATTAATTTGAGAATTCTTGGAAAAATCAACTAATTCTTTGCTTTAATGAAACCTTCAGGACTTATTCACAAACGAATTGAGTTATTTATGCAATTATTATTTTTAGAAACTCTTATATATAACATCTGTTATCCCCTACTCCAATTAATTACACAAAACCTCTAGAAATACATTATACCAATTTCTTATTAGATAAATGCAGGACTCATTGGGGAATGTAAATCATGTCATTTTTTTTTAATTACGAGACTATTTTTTCAAAAATCTGCTCCGAATACTAAAATAAAAAATGCGTTAAAACTACGCTATTTTTTTAATGTAGATAAACTTGATTGATTTTATAAATAATATAATTTTAGAATGTCATAATCTAAAAAAGAAAAACATTTCGATGAGTAATTAATTTTTTAAAGAATTGTTTTCATTTTTTTTCTTTGCTAAGAAACATCTTTGTTTGAAACATCTTTTAAATTTTTTCCAGTTACTCAGTGTCTTCGGTTATTAATTCATTAAAAAAGGACTTTATTTACAAATCGAAAATTCATAAGCTTAATACAAATCATTCGGAATTAAAATTTATAAAATAATTTCACATTTTTTTAATTATGTTAAACTGCATATTTTCTTTTGCTATGGAAACTTATAAGAGACTTATTAAAAAGTCACATGTTTTAGGGTTGTTCTCCTTACGAAATGCTAAACTGGGTTATGTCAAATTTTGGTCATCATACGCCCAGATTGATTGATTGATAGGTGCTATCATCGCCTACTTGAAAAGGCGGCAAGTCAGACCTTTGTGATTAAGAAATACTTTTATTCTAAATTTCTTGCCATAAACAAGTAATATTTCTTTCAAATCAAATTTAACTTTAAATTTGATAATTTTCCAAAAATTAACGAGTGAGAGATTTTTTTTTTATATTTTTGCATGGTTTTCAAAAACTTTTGTATATAAATGTGTCGATCGCCCCCCCCCCCCCCAAATGGCCGAAAAATTGAAATTTTAAAAAAATCTCAAAATTTTAGATTCCAATGAATATACTCTGTTTGAAATAACCCAGAATATTTTGCTCGGTTGAAATAGTAAATTTAATCAATTCACTTTCAGTTAAGATAAAAATTAAAGTTTCAGAAAAAGAGTTTTTATTTTTAAAGATTGTGGGGGATTTGGTATTTGCTGGGTTGTATGTGCTTCCGTATTTTACGGGTCTGGCTCTCTAGATTATTTCCCCCACAAATACAACACTGTTTTACAATCGCGCAAAGTGAAAGGAATAATTCACAACGGACATTAAACAACAAACAATTTATTATGTGAAAAATAAAATGGTACGTGGAAACAAACAAAATACATGATGCGAAAATTGCCTTTAGGGAAATAAAACTTGGCAAGAAGTTAAATTTGTTCAAAGATGTGTATAAGTTTACATTAGCAGAGTCCGTAAATAAGTCTTTCCTACTTACATTTAGTTCATTTCAGTTGGCGACAGCGTGTCGCGTTGCTGAAAGAAAGTTCGTCGGTTTTTTCTTTTCAATGTCCTCGGAGCTAGGTCATGAACTTTGGCGTGGAAGAAATTACTTGGCCGGACAAAGTATCGGTGGCATGCGGACTTAATGGCTAGCTTGGTGACTGACCTTTTTTTTCTAACTGTGTGTATTATATACATTAATAGGGGATCAAACGAATCTTCCTAACATTAGGGTGTGAAAACATTTATTGACCAATCAGATTTATTATTTTACTATTTTGTTTTGGGGCCTAAATATTTTTGTGTTAATTTACTTCCGATCCTTTTTTTCTAGAATGTTCTTATTCTAAGTTTTTAGCTGATTGGTTGAGAAATATAAAAATGTAATCTAAATTCTACTGCCGTTTTGATCCAATTTTTCTAGAATGTTTTATTGTGATTTCCTGCTGCTTATTTTAATAGAAAAAAAATATGTATCCCATAAGATTCAATTTAAAACTTACGTATCGAAAATAGAGTGGAGATACTTAGATTATTACTCTAACGGTTATTCTGGTGTGCGTGATTTGTTCATTTGTTTATTATTTACTCAGTGTATTTATTTGTTTGAATTAATTTATTGTAATTTTATTTTATTTATTTTCATTTATTCTTGTTCGTTTTCAGTAATAATTTTTTTTAAGTAGCGTAGTAAAAACTTGTTTTCGTTTCTGCATTTTCAGATGAGTTTCGTTGATAGTTTATTTAGTAGTTTGTTTTGGTCTGGGAAGGTAGTTATAGCTATTTTTTCCTCCAGGCAGAATTTACAGTTTTTGGATTGATTGTTGTAGGCTGAGGTACCTTCCCTTATTTTACATGAAATTTTTGGTGTGATTTGTTTGTTTTAAATCTCCCAGATATGCTTACAAAGCATAGTACTATTCGCATATTTACTATTTGTAAAGGAAGTTTTGTGTGCATAGTTTCTTTGGTTTCAAGGTCCTTCAGTTGCTCTTATGTGTATTTTTCTTCTTTATCTGATGATTTTACAATGGCTTGGTATATTACAAGCAAGTGTCGTTTAAGTGATATTCATTCTTTATTCTGCCGTTACACATGGGTTCAACTTGTTTTCCTGTCGTGCTTATGTTCTCGGTGCAACTGTAGTCGACTTTTTATTCTCTTTTGTTTTATATCTTCTGGAAAATGCTTGATGCGAAGATGTGTTTGTGTAGGACTTCAATAAATATTTTCCCTACGTTTATTTTTATGATTTTATTGTATGGTGGGTTGAACCATGTTTCTCTTCCTGTTGGCTTTTATTTGTGCTGTGTGGTGTGTTCCCTGGACTATCTTATAAGTCTGTTTTATAGTATTTCTTAGCTTCAGTAAATATGGTTTCCCTGGAAGAATTGTCAGAATGCTTGTGTTATCTGCTTGATTGATGGCGGGTGGTTGGAAGATGCGTGTATATAGTGTTTAATCATTGGGTTTTCTGTATGGTTTATAAGTAACTTTTCTTAAGTTGAAGGAATCATCTAGAAAATCTACACGTTACAACCGAAGTTGACTTCTTCTTCTATGTACCCTGTCCCCTCAGGACGTAGGCGATCATGGTTCTCCACGTCTCCCTATCCCTTGTGGCTCTTAGTATGTTTATTCCTGTTACCCCTGTCAACCCCCGTTCCGTCAACCACCTGATCAGGCCCTGCAAATATGTTATCCGCTGCCTTCCTCTGTCTCTCTTTCCTTCTATCTGGCCAGTCAGTATCAGGTTCTCCAGGCTCTCCTTCCTCATTGCGTGTCCCAGGAACTTCAGTTCTCTCTTCCTGATGCTCAGTATCAATTTCCTTTTTGTTACCATTCTTTCCAACACCTCATCGTTGCTTGCATGCTCAGCCCACGATATCCGCAGCATTCTTCTGTAGAATCACATTTCCGCTGCTTCCAGTTTTGTCCTCATTTCCGATGATATCGTCCAACATTCACTGCCGTATTGAAGAACTGACATCACTTAGCAGTCCAGTACTCTTTTCTTTGTTTCCAGTGAGATTTTCCTGTGTGTTAGTACTTTGCTCAGCTACTGGAACGCGTCCTTTGCCATGCCAATTCGCCTTCGGATCTCCGTGTCGCACTTTCCATCTCCTGTTAAAACACTTCCTAGGTATTTAAATTTTTGTACTTGCTTGATTCTGGTATCTCCCACCTGTATTTGGCATTTTGGGTTGTACCTTTTGCTGATGACCATGCACTCCGTTTTCTTAAAGTTTATTTGAAGTCCCTTTTTGTCACTTTCCACTGCTACCTTCTGTATGAGGTCTTGTAGTTTCCTTTCCATGTCCGCAATCAGCACTGTGTTGACTAGACTCGAAAATTTTAATCATTCTTATGCTTATTTCCAGATAAAAGAAAAGCGACATATCGAAGAGAACAGTTTCTATAAACAAAAAGAAACAAAAACAAAGAAATAAAATAAACAGTCCGTGGTAGAAACCAACGTTTTTGTTTCTGCTACATTAATTGTTAATATGTAAATACGCACACACATTCAAAACACGCAACATTACCTTCGTAGAAACTTGATGAGAATCAAATTTACTTCAATCCACTTCCCAAAAATCATAATAATAAATCCTTTTCTCTCACACCTTTCAGCTAACTACAGAATTGCAGAGATAAATTTTGATTCTTCCAAAATGAAGCTGCTATCTATTAACCATCATAGACAATCGCTCCTAACCATCCCCATTAGCAAGAAACAGGCTAGTCTCCCTGAGAGTAAAACGGTACGCTTCCTTGGCCTCACACTCTCAGCGAACCTCAAGTGGAATGACTATATTGAATCCATTGCTAAATCCGCTGCTAAGAAGGTCGGTTCACTGTGCAGGGCCAGGAAGTTTTTCCCGTCTGAGTCCATCCTGCACATATATAAATCTACCATCCGGGCGTGTATTGAATACTGCTGCCACATATGGTCGGGTGCCCCTGTTATTCACCTCGGGGTTCTCGACAAAATCCAACGGAGAATCTGTAATGTGATCGATACCGACTTGGCAGCTCGGCTGCAGTCGCTATCTCACCGGGTGACGTGGCTTCCCTGTGACTCTTCTATAAATACTATCACGGCTTCTGCTCTAATCACTGGTGCCCTCTAGGTATGAATTTAAACGGACTACTAGATTAGCAACTAGGCCCCACCCTTTTACAGTGAAACCGATAAAGTGTAACCGCAGCTTCTTTTCACGCACCTCCTGCCCGTGGAATTCCCTTCCATATACTTGCTTTCCCGACAGCTACAATCTCCAGGAATTTAAATGTAAGGTCAATAGACACCTCTTCACTAACTCGCATCCATTCTCTCAAGCTCATTTTTCATCTACTTCACCCCCGTTCTCGGTATTTTCACCTGTCTATTACCCTTCTCCTGACATTTCCTATAACTAACCCCTCTTTCTCGTCACTTTCTCCTATGTAACCCTCTGCTCAACAGTGGCAGTAGAATGCCTTGCTTGGGGTGAAATGATTAAAAATAAATAAATAAATAAAAATACTAATATATATATCAGCTAACTAGAAGGCAACCCTCAAATACAAGGAAGAAAAGAGCGAACCCGACCGAAAAACGATGGAAGTTTGAAGGAAACAGAGCCTAGTAATTTGTCTTGAAAACTAACAATAATCAGGGACGCTTCACGCGTAACTTCGTTATTTAAAAAAAAAAAAAAGAAGTGATCATCTGCTAATGATGTTACTGTCCTTAGAACCGAGAAAAACATAAGATTGACAATAAGCTATTTCTAATATTGCTACTATCTCTAGCATGGTCCGATTTCAAAATTACCACTACCGGAAATTCTTCATGCTACCACCCTTATCCGCCTTATGATTTTTTGTGACACAGAATATCAAAGGAATCGCTAAATCACAAATATATCTATTATTTGATTACATTTTATACCCTTACTCCACTTCATTTTATATCCTATGTTACCAATAAAATAAAATATCAAGAACCATCCTAAAACAACTTATCACTTCTACTGAACTCCCGACAGAATTTTTATATCACTCTCGTCCTTTTTTTTTTCTTCATTTCATCCCAGGCAAGGCAATAATGCCACTAAGATACAAAGTATCATTGAGGGAGAATCAGAAGATGCTAGGAAGCAGAAAGGGCAATAAAAGACAGAATATGGCGATTAACGTTTCATTTGAATTTTTGAAGATCATATACGACAAGGAAGTACAAGAGATGAATATTAGAACAGAACTTGCGGTTACATCTAGATATTTGAAAAGCAAAACGGTGAGACCTAATGGCCAATCTAGTAGTACGCTTAAACTCATGTGAGCGAGATAACAAGGTGGAGAGCTCGTTAGAACAATTACCATGAAAATATAGAGATATGGCTGCAGCGCCTTCAGGGTGCTCAAGGGCTGACTTTTTTGCTGGAATTTTTTTGTCGGGGAGTATAAAGTACTCTATTTCAAAGAGGATTCATTCGGTCGGAGATCAGGGCAGGATGTTTAAAGGTTGGGAGAGGAGCTTCGGTCATATAGAACCGAAAGCTGTCACAGTTTGCCAACTCATAGCGAAAATCGTTCTATGGAACGGTAAATTAGGGGATTTGTTTAGACAATCTTGACATTGACTAGGAAATAGTCAGACATGCCTATAAGGGATGAAACTTTTGCTAAGTATTTGTTAGGGCAGGATATTAGAAAAAGGTAGGGAAGGGTCACCTGCTATCTTGTCACGCCCAGAGTCGGGTGGGTCTTTGTATGATCTTCGAAAGTTCATAAGCGATGGAGAAGTTTCTGCAATATCTGCTTTTCTCATCGGTGTTATTCACTCTTTGTGGTGAACATTGAAGTCACCGCAAATGTGAAAGCTGGCCAATAGTTACTCGGCAAAGATATTGCCAATCCTCTCGGATATTTGATCGAAGATTACCAACCCTTCATTCTGAGGACGATACGGAACCAAGACGAATGTGATACTAAGAGTAAGTGCCTTGCGGGACACATATACGGGAGATGAAGGTCCTCTTTTTTTGTGTACCTACCACAGGGAAACCCGTCCTTGATATAGGCACCGAGACCGCGGTGATTTAGGTGGGTTTATTTTATAAGATCGTGAGCTCCTGCAGTGCGAGTGATATATTAATACCAGCTTCAGAGTTGGTAGTGTTGTTGATGTAGGTGGTGGTTATGCAAACCAGAAAATGCTAGTAAAATTAAAAATCGAACAGAAAGAGAGGTTAAAAACATAAAAAATAAAAATGAGAAAGACACTATCTCTTCACATACGGAGTTTAGCCTAAATGTAAGTATCAACAGGTTGAACAAAAGATAAAAGGGTCATGTCTGTATCAATAAGTAAATTTATTTAACGAGAACAATGACATCAATTGTTTTGAAATAACATGTTTGACAGTTCTGCAATAAGTTTTTCTTATGAATGTGAGTTTAAAAGTTCGGTTTTCTTAAAGACAGCCGAAATGGGTTTGTGAAAAAAAGACAAATCTAATGCTGCTGTGAGTATACAATTGTAGTAGGTAAACAAGTCTGCCCTGAATGTGAAGGAAAAACGGAAACGATGTCTTCGTTCCTCTTTTTTGAAACTGACAAGTAATGAGGAAAGGGGAAAATCAATTAGAGTGGTGTGAAAGAGAATGAAAAAAAGGCATGTTGCTTAGATAAGAAGTCCGGTTGATGACCTGTCACTGTGATGTTCTGTCTTTATTTCTTTGCTAACAGAAGGAGAAAGTGAGAGAGTAAGAAAATCTCTGTCTTCTGGACTTAGCATCCAGTTAGACAACTCGTGGTTCTCTGAAAAGGGGGGCGAAAAATCACATGTATTTATGTTTGGGAACAATAGAATCGGATAAACTTTTTCTTGCTCTTGATTTGCCAATAAATAAAAGGTTGTATTTATCTTGTTTTCGCAGACGTCAGCACATGGTAGAATTTAGTGAACCAACTGTCTTAGTCAAAGAGCTTTGTTATTAGTTAATGTATAATTTAGGTACCTTCACTCATTTTCGATAACTAAATTTTAAATTGAATTTTTAAAAATACAATTTTCTTGAAACTTATTTTAGTTTTAATTGAAAGTTAAATGATTAAATTTACTATTTCCAATATGCAAAATACTCTAGTGTATTTCAAACAAAAATTATAGTGATTGGAATTTCATTTTTTTTAAAAATTTTTGTTAATATTTCATTTTTGAGCGATCGACACATTTGTAAACAAAAGTTAATTCTCGGTTGAAAAATCTTGCAAAAATATAATATACATTTGTGACACATTAAATTTACTAATTTTCCAAAAATAACGTTAAATTAGTCTGATTTACACAAGTATTACTTTGTGGTGATAGCGAGCAAAAGCGATGGACCGGATGTTTGCTCTATAATGACCAGAAAGAAAATGACCAAAAGTCGTCTGTGCGCAGGTGGACCCGCGCATATGTTCCGGTTGAAAAATAAAAATTAATCAAATATTAAATTTCCATTTCGCGAACCTACGCGAATTATATTTATCAGCCAATGGGAAGCCCAGAATCAAATACAAGTGTGAAATATAAACGAGCTGCTTTGATCCAAAATGTAGATATAAAAAGCGGATACAAACAGACCCCAGCAGGCAGACCTAGAGGAGAAGAGTGTAATCAATATCCCCTTGACCTAAGTCAAGTGGCTTACTACTCTTGCCTTTTTCCTTCTCCCCTGTCTCAAAACTACTTACTGACTTAAGGAGCGACTACATCAAAGACATTCCTCGCTAACACGCTCCTCACATTCCTAAGCCTTAAATCTCTTTCAGCATTTTATTTGCCATGAACATTTTAACCTCCGTTGGACCTATATTCAAGTATTACTTTCATTGTAAAAACATTAATTGAGATTTTTATATATATATATATATATATATATATATATATATATATATATATATATATATAAATGTTATTTTCAACTCAAATTGATTTTCTTAATTTTATAATCATTTTATGACTTATAGTGGGCTATCTACCACAATGCTAAATTCCGTTAACCTGCAACAATATACAACTACCCTTCTCTTGAACGGACTCCCACTACAACTAGAAAAAGAATAGATAAGCACCTACTATAACTTATTTAGAATAAAACTAATTCTTAAACGCAGTTGAACTTTTTAACATTTCCAACATATTTGAAATGTGTTGATAGCTTGATACATGCGAGTGTATAGTGATCACAAGTGACATATGTACCATTTTTCCCTGTAAGGGGAAGAAACCCTGAAACCATATAAAAAACAACTTCAAATATACAAAAAACAAGTAAAAATTATTTTAAAAATACGAAGTCACGACGATTTGTATTAAATCTTTCAATTAGTAAATATAATCTTCACTTAATAAGTTAATAAACTAACAGCAAATCTTTGAAGTATTTTTATAATATTCTTGAAACTTTCTAAATGATTATAATTAAAAAAATGAAAATTCTTTTAAAATTTCATTATTAATCGAAATTTTCTTTCTTCAAACTACAATGTCCTTAACATATATTATTTATTAAAACAATTAAAAGCTTGTCAAATTAAATAATGTCATAGTTTTCTTTGATTTTTTTTAAATTTCATGAATTTACGTGTAGGCGGGGTAACAGATGTAAAAAAGTATATATTTTTTATCAACTTTTTCTAAAATGATAATTTTACAAATAATTCATTTGTGAATAAGTTCTGAAAGTTTCTTTTAAATATGACAATTATTTGATTTTTGCAAGATTTTCCAAACTAATGTGTTTGTCACTGGAAACAAAAAAAAAAGAGTTATGTAATATCTTACTTCCATCTTCGTCTCCCATCGTAAACTCTCGTAACGATTTGGTTACCCGCTAACTAAAATCAAAACAAGATTTTTACCAAAATTTCGAACGTGTTATAAAGGATTAAAAAAAATACTATGATCTTTCCCCTTAAATAAAAATTTCCATAGAAAAAGTTCGTTTTTATTAAGTTTGGAGCCATTTTTATTCGTACTATGCTGTTTTTTTAGTGGCGGTATCTAAAAATGTATGTTTTTTTTTGTTTTTTTTTTTGGCTCGTGAAAAGATACAGAAGCTCGGATTTTCTGTACAATCATATCTTACGAAATCCGACATAAATACCATTCAAATAAAATTAAAACGTTGTTAGAGTAACACGAAGCAGAAAAATGCATTCAGATGTCCGAACAAATGGAATAGTTGACAAATATTTTTCTTGTTCAAGAAAAAAAATAACTTGAAAATATTAAATGGAAAATTGAAAGAGAAAAACAGTTACTTAAAGCCATAATACGTAAATAAAGTTTAAGGTTTGCTTTAATGTGGGATCGGGAGAAACGATCTTTTAAAACACCATTAAGTCTCAACAGGCGAAGAAACGAACGAGAAAAAGCGAGAGTGAGGGAGGATTTGAATGGTAGGAATTTTTGTCATTAACATTTATTTCAGAAATAACAATTAAAAAGTTAATCCATGGTAGTTAGTTATTGAAATTTTTACAGCTATACGTTACAAAAATGAAAGCCATTTTAAAAAGTTATTATTTAAAAATTCTATTTAAATGGTGTTTACAACTGTTTTCGAAGCATAAGTTTACAGTTATGGAGAACTCAGCGAGTTATACTCATGCTATCAAATACAAGAAAATACTGAACATTAATTTCAACTTGTTTAATGTTTGTTTTAACATCAAAGAGGTTAATCTCGCTAGCGCCTTGAATCAATTCGTGAGAATTGAAAGCCCATTGGGTTACCAAGGCAACGCAAGAACTCACCATAAAGCAATAACCCCAAGTTTAACCAAATTATTTACACACAAATATTCACTTTCCTTCTTTGAGATTTTACGACTGACGTTGGAAAAGGTGAGGGTATATTTACTGTATGTAGGTATGAATCACGTATACAAACAATGGAAAAAGTACCGGCCCACCGGGAAACCAGTTGATTGTTATTCAATGTTGTACACGTACACGCACCGTACTACTATTCTGAGAGGCAAATTATTTCTCGGGCCGCGGTTGTCTCAGCAAAATGTCTTAAGGCTTTCATTGTTTCTGTCAGCGTATATAAAACTGTCAGAGGAAATTATAGATATCTTCTCAGTCTGGATTATGCTTGAACCTTCTTAGCGTTTCTTACGCGATGAGGTGGCAGTCGTAAGCTTCGAAGAGATAAGAAGAAGAGAGATGTCGGATTATGACTCGAAAGAGGCAGATGAAGAAAAAAAGATAAAACATAAAAACAATGATTAAAGCTTGCACGTGCCTGCAAACACATTCTTGAGTTTCAATTAAAACACATAAAATACACGTCACTCACAAGTAAAATTATGTCCGTACGCACTCACATTCTCGGGCTGAACGAAAACACACGATGATTTGAAGTGCTCTTAAGAGTTTGCCAGTGCGCGTTACGCACATTGCAGAGGTGTTTTAGTGGTTTTACACTAACAATGAAACGTGGAAGAATTCTCTACGAAAGAGGGTAAAGATTAACAATTTTAGCCACATGAAAATTTTTACCAAAGCGTGAACCCAAAACTCATCCTCATTCTGCCCAATCAAAATCCAAGGGAAACTTAAATCTTTCTCAATCTATTTTCGCTTCTATATAAATTTATGAACAATGAATAAGACGAATGAGGACGTTTTTATCTAAACCTAGGTTTAAAGCATCAACCAATTTCTTAAGTAACTGATGCTGGTCACTTCTAATAGCAACTTAGATTTATATGGGGTGGAAGGAAGCGGAGTACAAAAAAAAAAAAAAAAAGCAAAAAGAATCCATTAACCGTCATAAAAATCTAAGTACCTCCATTCATTTTCGATACCTAAGTTTTAAAGTGAATTTTTAAAAACAAAAAAAAGCTTTCGTTTTAGCTTTAATTGAAAGTTAAATGATTAAATTTACTATTTCCGGTAAGCAAAATATTCTGGTGAATTTTAAACAGAAATTATATTGATTAGAATCAACTTTTTTTAGAGTTTGCAAAAGTTATCAAATTTTGCGTCCATTTTGGAAAGTTTGTGAACAATAGTTAGTTCTCGGTTTTAAAAAAATCTTACAAAAATAAAATATAGATCAGTGACAGGTTATGTTTTGAAAATTAGCAAATTTAAAGTTAAATTAATCTTTTTTGAAACAAGTATTGTTTAAAGCATGAAATTTTGAATAATAATTTTTCTTAATCACGTAGCTCGTATCTATCTGACCTTCAAAGCCAGATATGGTGACAAGTTAAGTATGGTTGACCAGAATTGACAAAGTTATGAAACCTAAGTGAATATTTTGTAAGGGGAGCAACCCTTGAAACACGTGATCTTTTAATGATAATGGACAATATAACATTAAAAATTATTTTTAAAAAATCGAATTTCGAAATGATTTGTATTAAGGTTTTCAATTTTCGATTAATAAATATAGCCTTTACTTAATAGCTTAACCGAATACAGACAATGACTGGAAATTTAAAAAAAAAATGTCCGAAACTTCATAAGTCCTCATAATTAAAAAGTTCTTCGGAAGAAATTAATATATTATTTATAAAAGCAATTAAAAGCTTCTATAAATTAAAAAAATGGCGTAGTTATAACGCATTTTTTTAATTTTACTATTCGGAGTAGATTTTCGGATACACAGCTATTTTTTGAAAATTAAAAGTTTAAATAATATGCATTCCTCAAGTAGAAAGTATTGAATTTCTAGAAATTTCATGAAATAAATTATAGGGTATATATATATATAATATTTTCTAAAAAATTAGAAAAATATTTTCATTTATGAATAACTCCTGAAAATTTAATTAAAATCAAACAATTTAATTTTTACAAGAATTTTGAATTTAATGTGCTTTTCTACATTTGCCATAGGAATTACTTCTGGTAAAAATTTGGTCTCCTTCAAAATAAATAAAATTCGAACGTCTTAGAAAGGATTCAATAAAAGTTAAAAATACTTTAATCTTTCCTTTTAATAATAGGCAGTTTATCGTCAAAATGTGTAACATCATGCTAAGCTTTATTTACATTATTCTGACAGTTGTCCTCATCTTTACTGCCATATTTACGATGTTTAGGTGCTAAAGGTGATAATAATTTCGAACCGAACCCTTTATTTCGATTACTGGGATATATCATTCTCATTCCATGTGCAATGCTAATGCCGGATGTCATGTGTTTATTTCCTTTTAAATCAATTCTAAGTTATTTGATCCCCACTGCTGTGTTGAACTCGCAACTCTTTGGGTCAAGTCACTGGATCTAACCGACGCTTTCATCCAATGGGCCACTGTCCTTGAGGATATCAGTGTGTGAAATTTGGGGATTTATAAACTTAATGTTTCAGTAACCCCTTTTTTTACCTAATCTCATATAGCAAACTTTGAAGTTAATGATTTTCTGTAGCACACCGTATTATTGGTTCCCATATTGTATTCATTTCTATGCTTGGCCGGCTCAGAAAATGTTTTTAGCCTAGCATATGCGCTGATTCCTTAAGTTTACATAGTTTCCAGTGGCGTTCTCTATCAATTATTTCAACTTCATTCCATAGGGGGGCAGGGATTCCCTTTTTCTTTCCATATGCGAAAAAAAGGGGATCACTTACGTCTGATTGTTCTATTTCTCCTCGTGATATGGCCTTGCGATGTTCTTGCAGACTTACCTTTAGGGAACGGCCCATTTCTCCTTTATATTTCTTTCCACAGCTACACGGAATGGCGTACACAGTCCTTAGTCATGTTCTCTTCTATTGGAGGTCTTTCCACGAAGAGGTATCTACGAAGTGAGGAACGACCTTTGATGGTCGTCTTGATGTTATGTGTTAATCTAAGCCGGCCATGCATACAAAAACGTTTCAGAACTAGCTGAAAAATATCTTTCAGGCAAGAATTCGATGCAGTCAATGTCCACCAAGTACAGAAATTAAATAGATTAAAAGATCTGAAGGTTACACATGTGGAACACCTGCCCCTGTGAAGGCAGTTATCAATATTAGTCAACATCAGCTGAGTGCCTCTTGTTGACTATTGGTTAATAGCAAGTGATTTGACACACAAGTAGATTGGTGCAATCACTCCAAATGAAAAGAAAACTTATTGAGTGATCTTATATATATATATATATATATATATATATATATATATATACACGAGTGAATAAAATCTACTCATGCAAATGTGTTGGGCAGGTCCATTAGAGTATAGCGGACTAACCCACCTGCTGAATTAGATACTCTCCTATGAATGAAGTAGATCAAGGGAACAAAAAGAAGGCAGCCATGTTAGAAGGCAAGTTATTTGATTTCTAAATCTCCCTCCCATCCTCATTGTGGGGGCGTAGTGGCCGCTGGGGGGGAATCAGTTCCTTATTACCTGGCTGATTGTATTGGAGTAATCGGGATAGCGCCCTGTGGATTCTGGTTCTTGATGGCAGTGATTGAGTAGGGTCCTGAGATGCCAGGTCACTTCGCTAAGTGATGCCACCATTTCCAGAATTCTCGTCAGATTAATGTGTCTTACATACATCCAAGAGACACAGGCAAGGCACTTGAGATAAGGGTTTTGATTCCAGGTGCTTCAAGTTTCCTCAGGAATCTACGATTCCGCAGGGTTATTCTACCTGATGTTGCAACTCTAATCCTATATCGACGGTTGGGAGGCATTTCTACTATTTGCCCAGTAATATCCCATCAATGACTATTTGGGTTTTGAACTGTGTCGCCCTCCCAAAAGAGGGATAGGGTATGTGCAGTACGATTGTACCTTTCGATGAGGCCTGCATTTAGTTTGGATTATGTCTTTTCACGTCTTTGGGCTGCAGCTATCCACTCAGAGTGTGGTTTATAAAAGCGTTGGTGTGATGGGATAAAATCCCGAAGAAGTCTATGAAGCAAGAGTTGTACTGGTGATAAGCCAATACCTTGGACAGGTGTGTTTCTATATTGCAAGATCGCTCGTGCTACCATATCATTGCTCAAGGAACCTTAGTGTCCTGTGCAGTCCTTTATGAGTTTTTTGCTGTCTTGACTGCTAACACTGCCCGTTAGACTGGGGATAGGCCACTGATGAAATTGTTTAACAGCCAAGATTTTTAGGAACTGTTGAAATAAGTAAGCTGAGAATGGCAGCCCACCATCAGTATTAAGTTCCTCAGGTGCACCATATGTTTGGAATATTTCCCTGCAGATGGATATCAACCTGGAGGCAACTACCTGCCCTAGCTTGATGCGGTACAGAATGAGCCATCCGGTGTGCCTGTCTGTACAGGCAAGATATGGGAAGGATCTAACATAGAATAAGCAGAAGAGTCAGTGCTAAACAGGGGTCTCAACTTCGCAACAACCATCAAGCGCATACCCTTCAAATCATTGGCTTCAAATATTGCAATATGAACTCTGGTAAAAAAACAAAAGGTTACTGAGACATTAAGTTTATAAGTTTCCAAATTTAATACACTGATGTTTTTAAGGACACATGGCCCAATAGATAAAAGCGTTGGTTAGGTCTAGTGACTTGACCCAAAGAATTCTGAGTTCAATACTTGGCTACAGCAGTGGTTATCAAATAATCTGTAATACATCTATAATTTCAATAAGTTTTCACAGTTTATCGAAATAGATTGTCTGTTCTATTCATGACCCGTGTGTGCACTCTCGATGACACGAGATTGTTATATATAACACACAAAAGGTTTAAAATACATTCTGAAAAATCTTATAGCTTTTAGTTTTAATCAATCTAATAGCTTAAATTTAATATTTGTATTTGAAACCGAATTTAAATTTATGAGAATTATTTAAAATCGCTAGAATCGGCCTTCTTGATAAATCTGTTAAAACAAGTATATTAAAAATATTTAAAAAATAAAATATACTTTCATGAAACTTTAAAGAGGATTATCTGAATTAAAGATTACTTTTAATTTAAAAATATTGTAAAAATCATTACATTTTTTTAAAATAATAAAAACGGAGGCGGGTGTTTTTATGATGTGTTGACAGATGTATCAACAGCTTCATGCTTGGCAAATTTAAGTAAAGAGTACATAACTATAAACATTACTTTAATACAATGTTAATAGCCATTTTATAGTTTTTTTAACTATCCAGTAGTAATGAAAATAGCCATTTTATAGTTTTTTTTAACTATCCAGTAGTAATGAAAATAGCCATTTTATAGTTTTTTTTAACTATCCAGTAGTAATGAAAATAGCCATTTTATAGTTTTTTTTAACTATCCAGTAGTAATGAAAATAGCCATTTTATAGTTTTTTTTAACTATCCAGTAGTAATGAAAATAGCCATTTTATAGTTTTTTTTAACTATCCAGTAGTAATGAAAATAGCCATTTTATAGTTTTTTTTAACTATCCAGTAGTAATGAAAATAGCCATTTTATAGTTTTTTTTAACTATCCAGTAGTAATGAAAATAGCCATTTTATAGTTTTTTTTAACTATCCAGTAGTAATGAAAATAGCCATTTTATAGTTTTTTTTAACTATCCAGTAGTAATGAAAATAGCCATTTTATAGTTTTTTTTAACTATCCAGTAGTAATGAAAATAGCCATTTTATAGTTTTTTTTAACTATCCAGTAGTAATGAAAATAGCCATTTTATAGTTTTTTTTAACTATCCAGTAGTAATGAAAATAGCCATTTTATAGTTTTTTTTAACTATCCAGTAGTAATGAAAATAGCCATTTTATAGTTTTTTTTAACTATCCAGTAGTAATGAAAATAGCCATTTTATAGTTTTTTTTAACTATCCAGTAGTAATGAAAATAGCCATTTTATAGTTTTTTTTAACTATCCAGTAGTAATGAAAATAGCCATTTTATAGTTTTTTTTAACTATCCAGTAGTAATGAAAATAGCCATTTTATAGTTTTTTTTAACTATCCAGTAGTAATGAAAATAGCCATTTTATAGTTTTTTTTAACTATCCAGTAGTAATGAAAATAGCCATTTTATAGTTTTTTTTAACTATCCAGTAGTAATGAAAATAGCCATTTTGTAGTTTTTTTTAACTATCCAGTAGTAATGAAAATAGCCATTTTGTAGTTTTTTTTTAACTATCCAGTAGTAATGAAAATTTAAGAAAATATTCTAAGTGATCTAATATTTAATTGAATTTTATATAGTTTGGTTTTGTCGTAAGACGCTTTTGAGGAAATGTTAGAAAATTACTAATAAATTTTACATTTACTGCTATAATTTTCTGATAATGTTTTGTATCTTCATGTGCCGTGTCCCTTCAGGACGTAAGCAATCATGGACTCCCACTTGGCTCTATCTCTTGTCGCTCTCAATATAATTTCTCTTGATATCGCTTCCAAACCCCGCCCCGCCATCTATTTGTTCAGACCTATTAAGTAGGTCTCCCGCTGCTTTATCATGTCTCACTTTTCTTCTATCTGTCCTGTGAGTATTAAATTCTCCAGGCTCTCCTTCCTCATTACCTGTCTCAGGAACCTCATCTGTCTTCCTGATGTTAAGTATGAGTTTTCTTCTCGTTTGCATCCTGTCCAATACCTCATCGTTACTCACGTATTCCGTCCATGGTATCCTCAGCATCCTTCTGTAAAACCACATTTCTGCTGCTTCAAACCTCTCCTTCATCCTTCAAGAGATCGTCCAACATTCATTGCCATACAGAAGGATACATGACACATAGTAATCCAGCACACTGTTTTGTTTCCAGTAAGATTTTCCTGTTTCTCAGTACTCTCGTTAGCTTCTGAAATGCGTCCTTGGCCATGGCAATGCGTCTTTGGATCTCCATGTCGCACTTTCCATCCTCTGTCAGAACACCTCCCAGGTATTTAAATTTCTTTATTTGTTTTATTTTATCCGACTTTTACTTGGCATATTGAGCTCTTTTTACTGATGGCCGTACATTCAGTTTTCTAGAAGTTTATGCTCAGTCCTTTCTTCTCGCTTTCTTTTACTTCTGTAGAAGGCCCTGCATTTTCCTTTCCGTACCTGCTATCATCACCGTGTCATACGCATATCTAAGATTGTGGCCGCCAATGACGAATCCTGGCAAAGTTTTTATTTCGCTCATAATTGCTTCTCTGTACAGGTGAGAAAACAGATCCTTGTTTTACGCCCCTTTCTTTTTTGTATATCTGCTGAGTTCGCTTCATATCCGTACACAATCGGTTTGCTGCCAACATAGATTCTTCATTATTCTAACGTTTTTCCGAGAATGTCAAGGTTGTCAAGCGTCTCTGTCAAGTCTTTGTGGCGTACTTTGTCGAACGCCTTTGTATCATCTATAAAGCACAGATAAAGGTCCTTCTGCGTTTGTATTGCGATTTCAGATAGCGTTCTGAGCATGAATATCGCATTCCTCGTTCTGGTATCTTTAAGCCACATTATTCTTGTCTTACTTCTGGGTCGATTATGCTGCGCGCTCTGTTCATCAGAATCTGGATGATGAGTTTTGTTATGTGGCTCATTAAATATGAAAATTGATCTGCTTAGGTCCTCCGGTATATTGTCGCTGTTATAGCTTTCGCTTAATATTTCTGTGAGCTTGTCCACGCCAAAGCCTTCTAAGGATATCATCTATTACAATCTGGTCTGTTCCTACTGCTTTGTTTCTCTTCAATTTTACATAAAAATCACTACGTTTACAGATAAATTTAAAATTCTTTTTAAAAAACTTGGCATAGTGGGGGTCACTAAATTGTATTAAGCTTTCCATTTATAACCAAATAAATAAATTAGAACAATAAAAATGCTTAATACTTCATAAATTATTATAACTAAATTTTAAAAATGAAAACAATTCATGTAAAAATTCATTAACAAAATAAAAAAAAATGTTCACAAAGACAATAGTGTCCACAATATATCTTATTTATAAAAGCAACTTTTCCAATTTAATGTCTTATTGTATTTTATACTTTAGGATTCAGAGCAGATTTTCTGTAAGTGCGTTTCCTGTTTTACAAAGTAAATTTATGATTAAAATTCTCTGAGGATTTGTGTTTATATCTAATGTAAACATTAAGCGCTCCAAAAAAGAATCTCTCAAAATTTAAGAAAATTAAATACAGATTTTACAAATACTTAAAATTTCATTCATTTGTAAATAACTTCGTAAAGTTTCATCGAAATCAACTATTTGATTCTTGCTAGAATTTTCAAATCAATTTATTTTTAACCGAAAAATTTCCTTACTAATTTATAGTCTTCCTTTGACACAAGAAAACCATTTTACCAACATTTTGAAAGTTCTAAAAAGAAATAAAATATTTATCAAAAAAGAATCCTTGGTTTTTCTTATTAATGCAAATTTTGACGATAATACTGATTTTTATAAAGTTTTTAAGCCTTTGTTCAGGTAAATGTATCTTTTTGTGGGGCGGAGGTACCTATATAAATACCAACATAATTATCAATGTATATTGTCTGCTTTTCTGCGAATTCTTATTCTATGTGCCCTGTCCCTTCAGGACGTAGGCGATCATGGTTCTCCACGTCTCCCTATCCTTGTGGCTCTTAGTATGTTTGCTCTCGTTACTCCTGTCAACCCCCGTTCCGTCAACCACCTGATCAGACCCTGCAAATATGTTATCCGCTGCCTTCCTCTGTCTCTCTTTCCTTCTATCTGGCCAGTCAGTATCAGGTTCTCCAGGCTCTCCTTCCTCATTGCGTGTCCCAGGAACTTCAGTTCTCTCTTCCTGATGCTCAGTATCAATTTCCTCTTTGTTGCCATTTTTTCCAACACCTCATCGTTGCTTGCATTCTCAGTCCATGATATCCGCAGCATCCTTCTGTAGAACCACATTTCCGCTGCTTCCAGTTTTGTCCTCATTTTCGCTGATATTGTTCAGCATTCGCTGCCATATTGAAGAACTGACATCACGTAGCAGTCCAGCACTCTTTTCTTTGTTTCCAGTGAGATTTTCCTGTGTGTTAGTATTTTGCTCAGCTTCTGGAACGCGTCCTTTGCCATGCTAATTCGCCTTCGGATCTCCGTGTCGCACTTTCCATCTTCAGTTAGGACACTTCCTAGGTATTTAAATTTTTGTACTTGCTTGATTCTGGTATCTCCCACATTTTGGGTTGTACCTTTTGCTGATGACCATTCACTCAGTTTTCTTAAAGTTTATTTGTAGTCCTTTTTTGTCGCTCTCCACCGCTACCTTCTGTATGAGGTCTTGTAGTTTGAATTTCCGTGTCCGCCATCAGCACTGTATCGTCTGCGTATCTTATGTTGTTCAAGTTGTGTCCTCCAACAACAAATCCTGGCGTGTCATCTAGGGTCCTCAAGATATTCTCGCTGTACAGGTTGAACAAATCCGGTGAAAAGACACATCCTTGTCTTACGCCTCTTTCTATCTTTGTAAATCTACTGAGATCGTTGCCTGTCCGTATGCAGGCCATTTGCTGCCAGTAGAGATTCTTGATTACTCGTATGTCTGCCGAAATTGTCGAGGCTGCCGAGCATCTCCATCAGTTCCTTGTGTCGTATCTTCTCGAACGCCTTCGCATAGTCAATGAAACATAGGTACAAATCTTTCTTCATTTGTATTGCCCTTTCGGAGAGCATCCTAATCATGAATATGGCGTTCCTTGTTCCTGTGTCTTTGAAGAACCCGCACTGTTCCTGCCCTATCTCTGACCTGATTTTGCTTCTCACTCTATTCATCAGGATTCTGAACATCAGTTTGGTAATGTGGCTCATTAAGCTGATAGTTCTGTGTAGTTCACACTCGTTTGCGCCTGGTTTCTTCGGCAGTGCTATAAATATCGACTTGCATAGGTCGTCTGGTATTATTCCGCTGCTATAAATTTCGTTTATTATGTCGGTAATTTTTTCTATGCCATATTCTTCTAAGGCTGTCAGCAGCTCTATCACTATGCCGTCTGGACCAGCTGCTTTGTTTCTGTTCATTTTGGCCATTGCAGCTTCCACTTCGGATTTTAGTATTTCCGGTCCATCCATCTCCTTGTGTATTCTCGGTTGTTTTCGCTTGTCGCAAAAAAGATCCTTTATATATTCTTCCCATCGCTGGAGTATTTCCTCTTTCTCTAATATGATTGTTCCATCCTTGGATTTTATGCATCCTGTTGAGGAGCAGGTTTTTGTCCTGTTAGTTCTCTTATCTCTTTATGCATTTCTGCTTTGTTGGTCCTGCTCGGTCTCTCTACTTCTTCGTATTTGTTGTTGAGCCATTCCTCTTTGGCTTGTCTGTATTTGTTCCTTATCTCCCTGTTGAGTTTCTTGTAATCTGCTCCATGTCTTGGCGTTATTGTTTGTCTCTTTTGCATCATGTGGAGGATCTCTTCGGTCATGCACTCGTTTTTTCTTCTGCGTCTAATTTCCTTTGGGGCTATGTTATTCGCTGAGGTCACCATCGCTTCTTTTAGTGACTCCCATTTTGCGTGCCCTTTTCCAAAATGTTCTTCATATTTCTTTCTCACACTGTTACTGTATGCTTTCTGCAGGGTGAGGTCATTCTCTAGCGTGTCGTATTGTAGCCTTGGTGATGTCTTCTTCAGTCTTCGGAGTTTCACCCTTAGTTTGCAGATGACTGGGACGTGGTCACTTCCGCAGTCGGCACCTGGGTATGTTTTGCATTGGACTGGGCAACAATCTTTCAAATGTTTGTCTTAGATGGAACGTCCTATTTTTTAAATAGTTTTAGCCTTTTAAACATCATCGTAACAATTAAAATTATTGGTGACCAATTAAGGTTTTGTGTAATTAGTTACACAAAACCTTAATTGGTTTATTTTAACATCTTAAAGGGAATTTGGTGTTGCTACGAAGTAATTTTTTTTGGTTTGTATTTCCCCCTTATAGACATTATATCCGTGATATTCTAACACCTAAATGAATGAAAATGAATGAAACAAAACAGCTGAAAGAAATGAAGAAACGAAGGACAAACATTATTCTCAAAGAGATATCATGCAAGAAATTATATATGTTTCTGTCACTAATTTGACCCATACAGAGATTATTACATTATGTTAAAGTTGGTAGAATACTACAGAATAAGGGTTAGGAATTGGCAAACCGAACGGAAGAAAATACGTGTATAGCGGTTGCTATTTTTTTTTTTTTTTTACCCACATTCGGGCAATGTCATTTACTCGTCTGCGATTGGGTAATAAATCACTACTGTTCTTGTATAGGACAATTTAACAATCGCAGTCGCCTTTGAATCTTTCGGCTCAGAAGCAGCTCTTTCATATATGTATGGTGATTGGTTAATTTTTAGGCAATCACATATTTTTTTATGTAAAGTAAGTTTTTCCTGCGCTTGCTTCTTGAGCCACTCTCTTTAAAATCGAGAATTAACTTTTGTTTATAAATGTGTCGATTGCTCAAAAGATGGCCGAACAAAAATGAAAATTTTAAAAATCTCAAAGTTTTAGATTCCAATATAATTTTGAGTGCCCTTTTCCAATATGTTCTTCATATTTCTTTCTCACACTGCTATTGTATTCTTTCTACAGGGTGAGGTCATTCTCTAGCGTGTCGTATTGTAGCCTAATTGATGTGCTGGACTTCTATAATTTCTGTTTAAAATACACCCCAGTATTTTGCTTATTGGAAATAGTTTATTTAGTCATTTAGCTTTCAACTAAGGTAAAATTATAGTTTCAAGAAAACGTTTTTTATTTTTAAAATTCAATTTAAACTTTAGTATCGAAAATGAGTGGAAGTACCTAAGTAAAATCCTATAAAACGTTCAGTACAGGAGAGCTAAAGAAACAGGAGATAAGAGTTATTAAACTTACTAAAGTTTTCTCAACAATATAATAAGCAGTATGAAAAAGGTAAAAATTGAAAGAATATTATATTTCCTTAGGAGAAAACGGGAAGATCGGGGGTGCCTTGTATGTACCTGGTGAGTCTGTGTGGTTTCCTCTACTCCTTTAATAGGCGCGGGCACTTCAGCCGTCTACATAAATAGCGTGGCCAGACAGGAATTACCTCTAGACGTGCTAAACAGCAACTGGGGTTCGTATTCTCAGACTGACTTATCAGTTACTGGCTGTCACGTGACGCTCATGAATTCATCTTTCCCCAAAAGATAATTTCCCTTTGCATTCCTACAAGAAATTACTAACTTCAAATTTAGTTTTATTATGTGCCAAAGACTGATTTATTCATATTTTTTTCTTTCGCCATTTCAAATAAAGGGTGGGTGTGGGTAAAAACCTTACACCCACAACACGATGTTAAAAATGATCGATAGGAAAACCATGCATTAAATACGATTGCGCTCTTAAGTATAAAAATTCTTTGTGTAAAATCTTCCAGCTGCTATATAAATAAGACAAAGTTCGAACGAGTATTTTATTTAGAAAATCGCTGTCTACTCTACGCCATTTGGCTTAGTGCTCATAAGCATTAAATGACGCTTCTCTTGTCAATGCCTAACAGTAATTTGCAAGCATTGATGGACTCCATTTGAACTGATAATATTTTCCATTAATGCAATATATTGCTGAAATCGTTCACCATGATCATCACTTACTGCTCCGCGAGTGAGTAGAAAGGAATAGAGATGCTAGACTAAAAGATAAATTTTCAATTGACAATACGACTCATCAATCATTTGTATGCGTTGATATTTTCCACCAATTTCTTGGAATTGTTTGCCGTAATGCTTCAAAGAGAAGTTGTTAACACGAAGTTGAAGGTTTTCTATATCTTATTGCCACATAGTTAACGAATCTGAAGACCAATGAAATTTCCGGGGAATTGCTTTACTAGAACCCCAAAACGAACAGATACCGGAAAACTAATAGCGCGAGTTGCTATAATAATCAGTAACTCGCAGGTTTCAAGGTTGTCACTATTATAGGCTCATCTCAAGTTGACTTTCTCATTGACACGAGAGCATCTGTACCTATACTTCCGATAAATTTTGCTCAAGGACTGCATCTTAACCATACTCTTGTTTATTTATCGCCGGCCACAGGCGTTAATATTTCTTATCACAGCGAAAAGGCATTTGACAGTCATTCCTGTCCTGCGACGATTATTCATGTGGACACCCTCATTCATCTACGAGGAGCAGACATCTCCAGGCACTATGCTCTAATCCAATGCTGCAATACCTTGCACAACAAGAATCAAACAGACAGTGGTAATAGTAAACCATCATTTGCTGAAGCACACCAGTTATTATAAGAAAAATACAAAATTGTAAAAAGTAGTTCACCGTGCTTATGAACACTGGTATAATCAGACCCTCGGCATCACCACTACACTTAGTACCCAAATCAACGCCAGGTCAGTACATACCTTGTTGATTATAGACACCTAAAGCCTGATAAGTAGCCCTTGCTAAATTTCAATAACCTTAGATCTAAACTCCATAATAAACATTGTTTTCTAGGTTTGCTACGTGCGTATCATCAGATACCCATGATCGACAGAAAACAGCCGCCATTACACACTTCGGTCTGTTCGAATATTTATTTATGGCTTTCGTGGCAGTAGTTCTACTTTCCAAAGTTTCATGACTAATATCTTCATGGATATCGATTATATACTTGGTTTCATGTCATAAAAGGAAGAAAGTCACTTCATCTTATAATAATCAATGTCCTGAGAAGAGGAACATCTTTATCCTCCACCGGAAGATAGCGAAGAGAATGAGTTTAGCATTTTTCAGGAAGAATACCTCAGTTGTATTCTTGGATACGTTATTTTGGTTTTATTTTAAACAATTTTTTATTGTTATTTGTTGAATTTTATTTTCTTTGATATTTATAATCATTTTATATTTTTATTTCTATTAATAATAATGATATTCCTACATTACATCCGCACTAAATTAGACGAGCTAATCGGTAGTGATGGAGGCCCATTTAAACTAGAAATAGTCATTGTTCTGGAAAAATGAACTATTTTCTCGGACCGTCTAGAAGTGATTGTGTTAGATGCTTCTTCTGGTTTTGTAATAGCGTCGCAGATTTTACTCTCTCAGTAGATACTGTAAGGTGTTTTTCTCGAAGAATTTAATATTATAAAGTATTTTCATGACTCATAATTACTTTATAAGGTGCAGAGTAGGGAGCTTCCAGAGGTTTCCTGTCTGTCTGTTCTTAACCAGACATCGTTTGAAGTATGCAAGTTTTGTGGTATTAAGGATTGTAGCCGTCCTTCAGAAAGGAAGGATTAGTTTAGCTTAATCATTTCTTCAGGAAATAAGTTCCGCCGTTAAAGAAAAATTATGTTCTATTAGGGGTTTGGGGAGTAATAATTGGGTGCTCTATTCTATTTGCTTGGATTGGTATGAGGTTGTATAGAGTTTGGAATCATATAATGGTGGATAAGTTTTTAAATAATTCACTTTCAAACTGGTTACCTCTGCATGTGATGACATAAAGCAGTACTCCAAAGTGAGCTATCCGAATGTTAATGAACAATATATATATATATATATATATATATATATATATTGTTCATATATATATATATATATATATATATTGTTCAGCAAGTACAGTGTATATATATATATATATATATATACACTGTACTTGCTGAGATGTCTTGATTAGGAATCAAGTGATGGGTGTATGGGGCAACGGTCCGATGTCGATATGAACAATTTTGAATCGTCCAGATGATAGTAAAAAATAGTAGTTTGTTTTATTTGAAAGTTGTGACAGCTTCTGACAATTTGACGTATATTTTTGTTCAGTAGTAACCTGATTTTTATCAACATCGCTGTTGAACTCGGACCAAGGTATGTGATGTTGTGAAATGTATCAAAGATGTGTTTACGAAGAAATTCTGGAATGAACCGTTTTGGCGTGGATGTTGCTTTATCACAAAAGAGGGTTGAATCTCGATAGTTATGATTATCATTGTAGCACAGTCAGCACCTGTTTTCTGCTCCTTTGTATATCACATTTGTTATATATTCAGCAATGACTGAAACATGATTTCATTGTCTGATTTGCGTGATGCCGTATTTCATTTTTAAATACTAATAAGGTTGGTGGTTAGTAGATAATGTAACCTGTCTACCTTCGATCTGTGGTCTGGAATGTAGTGCAGCATAGTAAGTGCCTAATAGTTCACGATAAAATGCTGAGGATTTATTTTGTATATCCGTTCAAATAGAAATTATATTGATTTGGATCTAAAATTTTCACATTTTAAAAAAAATTACAATTTTTCGGCTATTTTTGAGCAATCAAACAAAAGTTAATTTTCGGTTCTAAAAATTTTGCAAAAATAAAATATACGTTTGTGATACGTCATTTTTTGAAAATTACCAAATTTAAAGTTATCATGAAATTTAGAACAAGATTTATTCATCACGGAGCGTTGAGCTTTCTGAACTTTGACATAAGTGTTGATATGTGTGATGACAGGCAGATCTCAACAAGTGTAAGGGGAAGGAACTTTGAAAAACATGATTTTTAATGTCAGGAAGAAAATACCATACCAAAAAAAAAAAAAAAAAAAGATTGATTTTCAAAATTCGATGGCTCGATGATTTGTATTAAACTTAAATTTTCGATTAGTAAATGCAGTATTCACTTAATCTAGCCGCCACAAGGTTTTGTAGATTTTTTTCATTTGAAATTTTATATACCATTAGAGTTAAAAAAGAAAAAAAATTAAAACAATCCTTTTAAAATTTCATTGTGCATAGAAATCTTTTTCTTCAGTCTGTAATGTCTTTAATATTTATATAAGCAATTAAAAGCTTATCGAACTAAATAATTAGAATTTTATCGCATTTTTTATATTACTATTAGAAGCAGATTTTTGGAAAAAGTTCAACTGTTTGGAAGAAAAAAAAAGGTAGTTTACATTTGCCAATGAGTCCTGAGTTATAAAAAAAATTTGCTACAAAATTTAATTTCTTGTAATTTCATGAATTTACGTGGAGGGTGATAACAGATGTAATAAAAATATTTTTTACCAAGATTTTCTAAAAATAATAATTAAAAAACAATTTCATTTGAATAAGTCCTGAAAGTTTCATTAAAATCGGACAATTTGATTTTTCAAGAATTTCCGAAGTAATGTGTTTTTCACTGGGAAAGAAAAAAAACTCATGTTATATAACATTATCCATTGTATTCTCTGGTAACGATTTTGCTACCAGCTAACGAAATTCAAAGAAAAATTTTTTTTAACCAAAATTTCGAACATGTTAAAAAAGATCAAAAAAATCTTTCTTCTTGATAATTATAAAAACGAACTTTTGCCATCAAAATGTTAAAGTTTGGGATCATTTTTTTAATACTATGTTGTTTGTTTAGCGAATTAGTGGAGGCACCTATTTTTAATTGATTTTCATTCTTTACAACCTGCGATTTGAATTTTGAATACAACCATATTGCTTCTTTTTTTTTAAATCACGCGTAAATTTATTTTGAAGTAAAAATTTAATTTCTTAGCATGGAATAATCCAACCAGTTATTTATTTCAGTTAACACCGCAAAAATCTCAGACTGTAATTTGATTTTAATTGCATTTATTCAAATAAAACTGAAACATTAACGTAAAATACTTTGTATGTGGGTTTTATGATATTAGGCCTAAATTATCTAGATTTGTCCAAATGTCTAGTTTAAAAAAATAAAAATAAAAACAATCTACTATATATATATATATATATATATATATATATATATATATATACACACACATATACACACATTAGTTTTTCATTTTCCTGAAACCGACCGTGAATTGAGTTTCATGCACATATGTGCAATCGTCAGGCTGCCGGAATGCTAGCCAAAACAACTCAGGAACATTTTAAAACCCAGGAGAGTGTAAGTGAAGACGTAAGGAGCTGGTTAATTTTTGTTTGATTCAGCCTTGTATCAGACTTAACCGAACTTCCTAAAGCTTACAAGTTTTATGGAGAATTATCATCAGAAGGTTGGTTGGCAGCAGGTTAGAATGTGTGAATCAGTGTGGAATAGTTTAAGAAAAAAAAATACATTTTTCATTTTAAAATAGAAATTTATTAAAAGGAAAGAATAACACAAGTTGTAGAAGTTAATGTGCAATTAGAAATATTATTAAGAAGTTAAAGGTATAGTTCGTGTTAAATGTTAAAGTTATGGGCATCAAGATTTGTAGAAAATGTTCATAGTAGTAATTGTTGAAAGAGTATATACGTATGTACGTAAGTATGTATGTATGTATGTATTCAGTAGGAATGTCTTTGGATGGAGAAGAAGTAGAGGAAATCAGCGCCGCGGGAGGACGTTACATCTCTCGTTACATTTTAACGGTGTCTCTCGCTGTTCTCATCCGAGTCAGTGATTGACGCTGATTGGGGCTCTTTTATAGTATTCAGATTTTCGCACTTGCTCGAAGTCCTCAAGTCTTGCAAGTCACTCCCGTTGGTCAAAAATCAATTTAACACCTACCTGAGAAATCTGGTTTCGATTTTTTCTTTAAGCACATAGTCAATCCTCTTTCTATTTGGGAAAACCCAGGATTTCACACGTCGTTGTGAAGTTTTGTAAAAATGAAGGAGAGTTGATTTTAATTCTTAATTTCTTATCCACTACATAACATCGGACAATCCGATAGAGAGCGATAGCAAAATTTGGTTAAGATATATTTAGCACTACTACCTTGTGTGGTATGAAGTATTTTTCTCTTTTCGTGTACCATGGGTAGTTTCTTACTACTAGTTCCATAAATATATACTAGCATTATAGCCTGGTGTTGCTCGTACGACTCGGAACATTTTTTTAATTAGATGATTAATGCAGCGTGTTGCAATTTCTGAGCACTTGTAGTCACCGCCTCAACATTGGTACTGAATGCAGCAATTGCCCTTGTTGCCCTGACTGCCGCAGCTTTAGCGGTCATACGCCGTAACCGAGCTCTTTGTTTAGGAGGCATGTGAAAAAAAATCTCGCGATGCAATAATGTTTATAATATTAAATGGATAAATTCTTTTAAAACTCAGTTATATAAAAAATAATTATATAAAAAATTGATGTTTAAAAATTGTTAAAAAATTCCATTATAAAATCTATTTTTTTTGTTTTTTTGTTTTGCGTAAACGTGATTTGATGTTTTGTGTGACATTGTAAACAACATTGCTTTTGTTTCAAAATTACAGGGGAAAATATTTACATTTTTGTTGACTAAATGAATTTAGCATAAAAATAAAAATTATTTTGTTTTACTGAAATCAGAAATATAAAAACTATTACGCTCTCAGTTCAGAAATTTTCGAAGAATATTTAAAAATATAGGTATTTAATTTTAGAGGAAAAAGTTACATTAATGCCACACGAATTACAAACAGTTAATTTCCCGCATTAAATATTTAGCGAAAAAAAAAAAAAAAAAGCTATTTTTTTTTTACTTTTATTCTCTGAAGTATGAAATATCAAATGTGAAAAAAAAGACTTAAATAATTAAATAACCCATTGACATTTCTTTTTATATATATTTTTTTTGTTTGAAAAAAAAAAACATTTTTTTAAAATATTTCTTTTGTTTCAAAATTACGAGGAAAAAGATTAACCTTTTTTTGTTGGCCAAATGAATTTTTTAAACGTCGAAATAAAAATTAAATGTAAAAGCTAGTTTTTATTTTTTAGTAGCGTTTGACACGTGTGATTTGATTTGTGTGACGTAATCTAGCAAACATCTTAGATCTTAGATGTTTTACGGAGCAAATGTAAATAATAGACTATTAGCCAAAAAGTCCAAAAGGGAAAATTGCTGAAATTAACCGAACTTAAACTCAAAAAGTATGTGTCGACCTAGCTTCCCTGTAGATATGTGTCCCTAGAAAGTTTGAATGGCGTAGCTTAAAAAAATGGAAGTGTGCACAGAGAAGAGTCACACACAGGCTCACAGATTGCCTTATATATATATATATATATATATATATATATATATACATACATACACACACACAAATAAAGACACATAGTTAAGGAATACAAACGGTCAAATAAACGTTTCTTTCATAGCTCACCAATTATCTGACGTGATGTGATATCATTTGTAGTAGAATTAGAGACAATTTATATTGGCTTAAAAGTAAGCTGTAATGGACTGAATATGAGCAGAGTTCTCTTGAATATATGTATTCAAGACAAATCCATTAATGGGGGTAAACGGATCATACTGCACTTGATTTCCATTATCTGTTAGATATTAATAGGGTATGGGCCCCCCCACAAAAGTAGCTCTTTGTAATATCAGCAGCTACATTTTGAAAAATAAAAATCACATATATAATTTAATACTCTGGGGACATTTTTGTACCATCCTACAGTTCGGAAAACTATGGATCTAAAAGCTCTGGCTTATTGCAGATCAAAAAACCTAAACTATAAACTCAAATCCAAATTAATAAAACTAAAAAGATCAATACAAAAATTGGTGCAACAGTCGGATTAAAACATTTCAGGACAAAAAAAAAAAAAAAAAAATGGATGTATTTGACCCACAGTGCTTCAATATTTTGGAATTAAACAAAATTACATACGTGAGAAATCCTGGAAAGTTCTCGGCTCGAATGGGAAAGGGTTATAAAAAAAAAATCTGTTTTTGGCAAGTTGGCCCAGCTGATAATTGTTCAGTAACCATTTGTACATAATTTGAACTGGACTAAAAATAAAAAAATTATATTTTTAGAGATTAACGGGGTATAAAAAATGATAAAAACAGTCATCAAAAGGAAGGACAGTCTTCCAGTCTTAGAGGCTGTTCCTGCTAGGAGGAAAATATATATAATAAAATAAAAAATTCAGTGCTTGAACGCTTCGCTTTTGTCTGAAATTCAAATACTGACCACCGATATCGACAGAAAAATTCAATCACTATCAAGCGAATTAAAAAAAAATAATTGTCGAACAAAACTTGAAATAATCGAAGTTTACGTTAAAATAAACAACATTATCTGTCAAAATTCAATATTCTCTGGAGTCTTTATCACTGTAGGGATGTAGAATGTAATTATCTCCCATTTTACAGAGCTAATTTACTGACTGTCTTGAGGGTCACGTGAAAGCTCGTAAATGACAACAGTCGTTGGTGGAATTGGTTGGTTACTGATTAGTCATCGTGGAAAACAGGTTATAGAGAGTGGCGGTTAGGATAACAAACAAAAGCTATGCGTCAGAGAGGAAAGCACATCCTAGTTGTCACTGTCCTTCCTAGAAACATTACAACTAAGACCTTTATATTTATCATGTACTTGATTTATAGTATGTCATTTCACTTTCTTTGGCAAATGTTGATAAATATATGCAAGATTAAATCATTTCACCTCAAGCAAAGTAGTAAAGCCATTAAGACGCAGAGAGTGGTTACAGAGTGTGAACGAATAAGTAAAACAAAAAAAACATTAGGGAGCGAGAAGAATAGAAGAGTAACCAAGGGGACAGTAGATAACGATATTGCATTTAAATTTTTGAAGATGGCTAGAAAGCATGAAACTGGAAGAGAGTACGAAGTACTTTAAGAAAAACAAAGAAGGAAGCTACATTACGACTATGAGAAAGTGACTGAAGCCGAAACGGCAGGTCAGGACCAATATTGCCAATTCTTTGGAATTTTACCAAAAATCTCTAAATATATAGAGTAATAGCAGCGGACCTTAACAGCAATATTCAAGGTATGGACGAGCAGTAGGCTTATAAATATGCAATATAGATTCAGAGAGAAAAATTGTCTAGAACGACACTGGACCAGCTTAGCCGACCTAGCAATAAATTCAATATAATCTGTCCACTTTATGTCATGCGAGAAAGCGCAATGTCACTCCCATGGAGGTTAGTATCAGCCATGGAAGCAAGAAAGGGTTTTTCAGCTGATTAATAGAGGAGAGTTTTTTAAGGTGTTAAAATTAACAGGCCGTAGGTCATTCTTGAGATCAGCTGCCAATTTGACCTGATTGGACGGATCAGACTTACTATTGAGTCATAGTAAATGGTTGTCTCATCAGCATAGATATCAAGTTGAGAACTTATGTTACCAGGAAGGTCATTGGCGTAAATTAAGAACAAAGTAGGTTTAAGGATAGAGCCTTAGGGGACGTCTACATTAATACAAAATGATCTAGAAGAGTGGCTGTTCAAAATTTCCATTTCGCGATTTGATAAAGACTGAATCAATTCAAAAATTCACCCCAAAATACCATGGCCTTTCAATCTATGAAGACCGGTATACCAAACCAAGTCAAACGCTTTCGATATGTTCAAAACAACAGCCAAGGCTTCAGTCTTACCGAAAAGCTGACAGACCCTTTCAGCAGTGATTTAGTTCGGAGGTTCATGCGGATCGCCTATTGGCCTATTAGCCTTCTACTTTTTGGAAAATCAATCAACTCTGAACTGGTGAAGCATCTCACACCGCGGGGCCTTCAAGTGCATCAATTGACCTAGAGAAGCGAAAGCCATGTTGCTTGTCTGAATGAAGGCCCCGCGGTGTGAGATGTTTTACTAGTTCAGAGTTGATTGATTTTCCAAAAAGCAGGAGGCTAATAGGCCGATAGGTGACCCGTATGAATCCCCGAACTAAATTCTTTAATACTGGAACAACAGGAGGAGGATTTCCAAGAAAAAAAGCAAGAGGCAGCAAGGCATTTAGTGTACAGGGAGCACATTTTTAAGCAAATTTTACAGGGATACCATCAAGTCTACATGCTTTGTGAATATCCAGAATGCAGCGTGTTTATGAGGCACAGCTGTTTTAATTACTTTCTTTTAATTATGCTTGTGTATCAGTCATTAACTGATTAATGCGTGTCTTGGAGAGTGGGAAAAGCCAAAGTACTTCTTTCTTTCTTAGTAAGTTTTTTTTTTTTTTGTGAGTACAACTTTTCTTTGCTGTTTGCAAAAAGAGAGAGAGAAAAAATTGCCACCGTGCTGAGAAAAAAAACAAGGCAAATTTCGCAAGCAAGTGTGAAAATATTAACCAATATGCAGAAAACAAATTGAACTTTCAATGACCCGTGTCATTATTCTTCTAACCCCCCCGCTCCCAAAAAATGAGTGTGCGTTGAGAGCTGACTACGAGATTCTAGTTGGTACACGTTTCCCGGTCAATGCAAGGAGTTTAAATTTTTTTGTTTAACTCAATATCAAGCTCTGCGGGTTATTTGATACCCAAAATATGGGGTTTAAGGTATTTTTTAATGTTTGGTTATAGTGAGAAAGTTGATTTAGTCAGATTTTGATGAAAATTAAAAAAAAAAAAATTATTTTTTTTTTATTTTAGAAAACTGAAGATATCTTCTAATTTTGTATTAAAAAATGGATTGCTGGTAATTTTTTTCCTTCAAAAATGTATATTTTTTATGAAAGTGTATTTTTATACTTTCATAGTGTTTTGACCCCAGTTTGAGTTAACTACTTGCCCAAAGCTAGGACCCTAACAGGTGCTAACACTCCGGGTCAGGGTGGACCTGGGAACAAGAATTAAGCAATTAAGAGGTGATTCTATGCTCCTCACAACCTCCCAATCAGGAACCCGATGCAAAGAGAGGACGAAGAAGCACCAGATGTTACATTGTGTTCAGCATGGACTAAGAAAAAAATAGGCCGCCCCCAGTGACCTACATTTGCATCCCCTCACTTTCTTCCTTGTGCTGTTTTTTTTATATCTCCTTCCGCTGTATACAAAAAAGAAAGAGAGGAACAAGAAGACATTACTACTACTTTGGTGATAGAATCAGCGAAAAACTTTCTGTACAAATCAAATTTCACTAAAGAGGATAAACTCACAGTTCTTGAAACTTCTCACTACACTTTCTCTTAGAACATTTCACAGTTAATAATTCATACCTAAAATTTGATGTTATGCTGTTCGATAAATAAATTTTCATTTATTTATATAAACGAAACAATTTATATTCTTTCAACCATCTGATTTGGAGTAAATTGTGGAAAGTTCGGTTATGCTTGGCACAAGGTCAATTTAAAAAACGTGACCGAATTCCCTACTTTATTCTTAGACAACTTTTTTTGTTGTTGCCGTACGTACGACTTTTGATGGTGACCAAAGACACTAATAGAAGATTTTGTGACAAAGATATATTATATAAAATATTTATTTCCAATCTTACGTTGGAACTGGTTCATCACATTGAAAAATCGAAAAGAAAAGAAAAACTTACACATATATTCATATACAGCTTAGAAAATAGCTGAACGTAATACATGAGGTGACCTCTTTTAGGCTTTAACTCACTTAAATTGTAACGGGCTACAAAACAAGTTTGGGAATAACCCGGTATGGCGATACACCAACACCCATGCACTGATAACAACGAACGCATGAATTACTATTAAAAGGTTTAGACCAACATACCAGAAATGTAATACGAGTTAATATGGAGTCGTTATTTATTTTTTGATCACCAGAACAAGATGAAATCTCAACATCTCTAAAAATAAACGTATAAAAATTGTCAGGAAAACTAGGACCTAGTTCGATTAGCCAACCAGAAAACTTTCACAAACAGATTGTAAGAAAATGCATAAACAGATAAGATAAAAATGCAATCATTTCTTAAAATAGATAGTTCGACGAACCAATCAAAATACTTTAACAAACAGGGCATAGGCGGCAAACTGAGGAGAACCAGAGCGAAGCTTTTCAAAGCAGGCCTATAGATGTTTATAGAAACAGATCGAAAATGAATAAAACCCAGAGTCGATAAATTAATGTTTGTAACATTCAAGAACGAAATACATTTACACGACTAGTTGGCTTATACATCCTTGCTAAATTGAAAAACAAACAAACAAACTTACCACCGGTCAAGCGATGGTTGCTACATTTGGATGCATACATATAAGGCCTCATAACCGATAAACTAAACGCATAATGGATCGTGATTGGTTCATATCAATATAAACGTGTAACGTGCTTGATCTGCAGAATGAGGTGGGAGGCAATAAATAATAAGAGAAGAGAAGAGCCGATAGTTTCTGGTTGTGATTAGTTTTTATTTATTTTCCTCTCTCGTGCCCGAAGTGTTTTCTAATTTTTAGTCTCATTTTCTTAGGCGAGTGGAGAAAGGCAACAAATAGCGTGAACGATTTTTGTTTATGTAAACCTCAATAACTAGCGACTAATTAAATATCTTTATGGTGAAGAGATGTTTTAATGGACTCATTTAAATGATTATTATTCTATTATTCATTTTAATCGTATAGAAGAAATGATGATCGTTCACGGTTCGTAAATAAAACCAAGGCGAAGAAATCCTCTCCCACCAATTAAAAACTTTTCAGCTAAAATCAAGCATAAAAATATCTAAAAGAGGAATATTTTAAAGTATATTGTATTTGATGATATTTTTTATGATTTTCTCTACTTTTGCTGGTGTTAATTTGAAGTAATTTAGCTTGATTCCTTCTTTTTAGAGATTATGTAATCTATAGAAATGATTCCGTTTATTTGCAGTCATAAAGAGGCATTCGCTTTTGGTTTATTGATAATAATTGAGAAGACTTACATCAATATGCAGATATGAGAGTCGGTAATCTTTCTTGGTTGGTGGTTGTCGACTTTTATCGGTTACAGCGTTGTTCGCATTTAATGAAGCAGCAAAAATACTTCCAGACTAAAATTACAGACGTTTGTATAGAAAACATATGCGTCATAAAAGATACATGATTACTTCATTTGTTTAGAAACGTTTTTCGTAAGATTTGATTGCACAGAAAATCGAGCTTACACACAGCTATACCTTTTCATGAGCCAATAAAAAGCATATGCATTTATACATTCACAAATAGAAAAAAAAAATTTTTCATAAAACAACTCTCTAAATTTGACCATGTGCTGACGTCGTCGAAAACGAAATAGATACAAACTTATTGGCCAATCATGAGCAAGAGGAAAGACCCTAAAAGTTGATCCGATTGTATTTCTCACAAACGTACAAATACGCGTGATTTTTGCCTTTTTTTCTTCAGAGAACCACGGGTCGTTTAACCGGACCTAAGTCCGGGCGACTTGCATTTTTTTTTTACTCCCACTTAGAATAAATGCGGCGCAAAAGACTCTTTCCTCATTTACGAATAAACAAAAACAAAAACAAAAAAACGGAGCTACTAGTTGTCTGACCGAGATAACCGGTATTTTCTTTCACGACACACTAATTGATTCTCCCCTTTCCTCAATGACTTGTCTGCAACAAAAAAGAAATAAAAGACTATTTCTGTTAGCCTACTACAATTCTACAAACACATAGCTACATCAGATTCGTCTTTTCTCAAATCCATTTCGTCTGGCTAAGAAAACCAAACTCTTAAACACATATTCAAAGAAAAAACTTCATGCAGAAATTTCAAACATAAACGTTTTTTCAAAAAAATAAAATTCATACTTATTAATACAAACTTATTTTTTGTTCAACCTTTTGATTCTTCGAATGTGGTGGGCTCGGTTATGTTTGACACGAATCAATTTCGCAAGCATAGCCGACACTCTCCACATAATGATGACCACGATGCGATCACACAGCCAAACCTTGATCCCTACATTAGCATATGATAGGCCTATTTTTTATGGCATCTGTGGAGCCAAAGACTGAAATAAAATAGCAAGACAGGCAAACACCAAATGACAAAAAATAGTTCCAAAGTTGGAGGATTCGCACATTCTTCGGTTAATAAATTAATGCTTTGAAAATAAACATTTAATATTATTTTTTCAAGCAACAGGTCACATTCCAGCTAACAAAAGACAAACACACTTGTTTGTAGGCTAGATGAGCTATCAACAAGATACAGCCCAACTCACGATGCGCTCGCTTAAAAGAAATTTCTATACTTAATCCTGACCATGCTACATGACACATCCTTGCTCACATATATACGCGAAGAAATTCTATTTTTTAACTTAAAAGGAAGAAAAAAAAATCTTATATTTTTATATTTAAACATCTTTTTTCGCTTTTAAGTGGTTGATTAAGACCCATAACCGACACCCTATCAATTTTTCGAATATGCTTTTATATATTTCTGAGTGCCTGATAATCCATGGTGTTTTTTGCCATTTCATGTATGGCAAATAGTCATATTGCCTTTTTTTCTGTGATAGGATTATGCCTTTATTTTTCTAAATTTATCAAGCACTTTATCGGATTTCGTAAGATTTGATTGCACGGAAAATCCGAGCTTGCACACAGCTATGCCTTTACATACACCGATAAAAAGTCATATACATTTATACATTCATCAATAAAAAAAACTTTTCATAAAACAGTTGGTTCACTAAATTTTACTGTGTTGATGTTGACGAAAACAAAAAAAAAAAAAGATACCTCTTATTTGCCAATAAGGAGTTAGGAAGAATGTTGATCCGATTCTATTTTCAACAAACGTATAAACACGCATGATTTTTGTCTTTCTCTTCAGAGAAACCACGGGTCGTCTAACTGGATGCCTAGTCTAGGTGACATGCCTTTTCTTACTCTCACGTACGGACAAAGAAAGACCATTGCAGAGAGATACTAGTCGTCTGACTCGCGCAAAGTCCAAATGAACTGCATTATCTTTCACACCTCACTAATTGATTCTACCCTTTCCTTATTACTTGTCGACAACAAAGAGGAGCAAAGACATCATTTCCGATCGCCTACTACAATTGTACTCACGCGCAGCGACATCAGCTTTGTCATTTCCTCACAAATCTATTTCCTCTGACTTTACGAAAACTGAGCTCTTAAACACACATTCCAAAGAAAAAGTATGTAGAACTTTCAACATACGTGTTATTGCAAAACAACAAAATTTATATCATACTTCGTTAAATTTACACTCATTAATACAAACAAGACATCTTTTGTTCAACCTTCCGATTCTTTCTACTGTGGTGGGCTTGGTTACGTTTGGGCACACGGTCATTTCGCTCTCTACATCTTGAAGGATTTATCTGTTTTTTTCCCTTTAAAAGTTTAGGTACCGCCACTCATTTTCGATGTTTAAATTTTAAATTGAATTTTTAAAAAATAAAAGTTTTCTTGAAAGTTTTATTTTAGTTTTAATTGAAAGCTAAATTAAATTTACTACTTCCAGTAAGCAAAATATTATGGTGTATTTCAAACCGAAATTATATAGATAAAAAATATAAATTTTTTCAATTTTTTTAATTTTTCAATTTTTCGGCCATTTTTAAGTAATCGACACATTTGTAAACAAAAGTTAATTCTCGGTTTTAAAAATCTTGCAAAAATAAAATATACATCTGTGACACATAATTTTTAAAAAATTAGCAAATTTAATGTTAAATTAATTTGATTTTCACAAGTATTACTTATTTATAGCATGACATTTTTAATAAAACTATTTCTTAATCATAGAGTTGAACTTTTTGACCTGTCCGCCCTATATCAAATGTGCTGACAAGTTGTCAGATTAAAGATAAGTGTATGGCAATCACAAGTGACATAATTGTACAATTTTTTTTCGGGTAAGGAAAGAAACTGATACACTTGACCTTTTAATTTTCACATAAAAATTACCATAGAGAAAAAATCTTTAACTACACACAAAAATAATAAAACATTTTAAAAAATTGGGGGGGGGGACACAATGATCTGTTTATTTTTAATTTTGGATTACTAAATATAATCTTCGTTTAATAAGTTTTTAAATTAACCCCAATAAATCTCTGAAGTATTCTAAAAATATTTTTGAAACTTCGTAAATTATTATAATTAAAAAAATAATAATTCTTTTAAAATTTCATTATCAATTGAGAGAAATTTTCCTCAGAGTATAATGTCCTTAATTTTTATTTATTCAAGTAATTAAAAGCTTATCTAATTAAATAATGTCATAGTTATATTGCATTTTTTGTTTTACTATTCGGAGCAGATTTTCGGAAATAGAAGCAAAATTAAAAAGAAATAGATGATTTACGTTCCTCAATGAGTCCTGCGTTTAATAAAACTATTTATCACAACAAAATTTAATTTCTTAAAATTTCATGAATTTACGTGGAGTGGAGGTAACAGACGTAAAAACAAAAATATTTTTACCAAAATTTTTTAAATAATAATTTCAAATTTTCATTTCATTTGTGAATAAGTTCTGAAAGTTTTATTAAAATCCAACAATTATTTGATTTTTGTTTTGCAAGAATTTCCAAATTAATGTGTTTGTCACCGGGAAAAAAAAAACTGAGTTATGTAATATTACGTTTTTCATTGAAAACTCTCGTAACGATCTGATTTACTCGCTAACTCAAATCAAAGATATTTTTTACCAAAATTTCAAACGTGTCAGATGGGATTAAAAAGTTTTAAGAAATAATTAAAAAATACTTTGATCTTTCCTCTTAATAATATAAACAGTTTGATGGGAAAATATTATATAAGTTTGGAGTTTTTTTTTATTCTTACTGTGCTGTTTTTTTTTTTTGTTTGTTTTTCACCGATTTAGTGGAGGTACCTAGTTACATCTAAAAAGGTAAGGGTAATCCTTTAACTTCGAATTGGTGTATGTAGTTTGTGATTTTTAACAGCATTATTGCTCACCATGTATCTATATGGTCTTAAGGAAGGTTTGAAAGAAAATCCAGAGTTATAAATGCTATTTATATAACAAACATACACTAGATAAGTTTCAAGTTCAGTACAACTGTCCTGTTGCATACAAAGAGTTCTGGAGAATTACACAAATACGTACGTACGTATTCCGACGTAGTAGCCACCTGTTTAAAATAGTCGAAGAAAATATGTATGTGTATTTGCGTATGCGGGACTGTGTGCAGCGCACGGTCGTAAATACTGAAATGCTGCATTTGTTATGAAATGATTGTGTTATTCTATTGACGAAATCGGTTGGTTGGAAATATTTTAATATTGCTTTTCTATTTCCTTTGTGATCCTTCCTTTGTCTGAATTATTCTACCAGCATAATCTGTCGGTAAAAATCTCATTTGCGTTTGACTTGCATGTGAATTGATTCATGTTGACTGCCTTTTTCTGTTATTAAATCTTTTTACTTTTATATATGCCTAGAATTCTTTTGTTTCTTTGATCAAGTTTATATGGCGAAGAAGAAGAAGAAAAATAAATCACAGAAATTTTTGTACTAAAAATATACAAAGTAACTTTCCTTTTATTATTTCGACTCGGACCGAAGCTTATGAAAGGAAAGCTTGCTTGTAACCAAACATCTTGTGTTCAATAAAACTTCCGAAAAAAATCTAATTCTCTGATGTTGGTAATATTCTTATACGTTTCCAAGTCTCTAAGAAACTCATCAAGCGTCTCTCTAGCCTGTTACCTCCGCGTTCCCACTGAAAGTTTTTATTTAGATCTTTTAAGGGTATTCTCTCCAGTTTTGATGTGGCACTGTCAAAACACGTACACTCTTCAATATATGTATATTAAACTACTCATGAAGACCGATTTTAGCAAGAGCCTTTTTTCAGTTTTTTTAACGAAATTACAGTATTTGCATTTTTCCTATGGGAAGGGAGCCAAGATTTATATTATAACTTACTGGTCAAAATTTCTCCTTTTCTGCATAAATCGCTTGGTCAGTTGAATAACTTGAGTAATTTAGCTTTATTAACTTCATAGAATATAATAGTCCAATTCTTTGGTCAGCACTATCGTGCTACACAAAAACATTCTCGTTGACAAACATGCCTGTTGTACTAACACCACATAAATAAAAGTAACTGTTTCCAATGTTCCGTCTAAGTAAATATAGATGAAATGAAAGGATTAAAATAACGTGATATTTTTTTTAGTCAAACTGATTAAAAAGTGAAAACTGTCCGCATAACAGATTGTTGTTAAGGGAAATCTATTGCTATTTACTGAGCTTTTGGATAACCAGTGAGGGTCGCACTTACTAATGGTTAACCAGAAAAAGCTTACGAACCATTACTCCATGCAGAGGCGTCGTAAGAGGTACATAATTATTTGAAACAAAAAACCAAAACAAAACAAAAAAAACAAACAAAACAAACAAACAACAAAACTAACTTTAGAAGAATTATTTTATAAAAAATATTTTTAAAATGTTAGACTCATCAAGGTTGTTTTTAATAGATGCGCTTTTGAGAGAAGTATTTTTATGTAGGCTAGACGGTTTGTGTAATATTTGGTACAAATGCCTATCTTTGTCAGCTCAGCTGTTAAAACCCGCCAAAATTTATAAAAGTTCCATTTCCAATTTATGAAATGATTTCGTATATACTGTTCAAACTAATAACATCCCAAATATTGGGACAAAGAGCTTAAATTTTTTAATAAAATACGTAGATATAACCAAAAGAGCATTTGACAACAAAGAAAAAAGGTAGGTCATCATCAAAGGGGCATTAGCATCAAGAGAATATCAAGAAGGCTTCTGTTACCAGCCAACTAGAGAGAGACTAGAGAAATTAAAAGTTCCAGAGTCAGATTTTTTTTATCACAAAAGTTTATCCAGCCTTAATAGGCGCACAAAAGAAATTTTTAGTCCAAATTTTGTTTGTACTTTTTTCGTAATTGTAAGCTGTAAATAAACGCGTTTGTCCTTTTAAAATTTTATACAGTGGTTGTCTTCTGTGTTATAATTTTGCGCCTATTAATGTTTTGCTATTTCTACTAAATTAGCAAAGGAGTTTAGATTTGGTTGAAATATTTTTTGTACTATTTAAATTGTTCGGACTGTTGTCCTCATCGTTTTTGTCATATTCACGATGTTTCGGTAGTTGTATGCTCTGGAGAACCCTTTATTTAAATGAGGTATATTGTTCTCATTTGATGAGCCATGTCACTCCCGGATCTCTTAGAGAGTTGAGTTTAAAAGGAGATAGAGATAATTGTTCACCACTACTGTAATCAGATATTAAACTCACAACTCTTTGGATTAAATCACTGGCACTAACCAACGCCTTTATCTACTAGGCCATATGTATCAATTATGGGACTTATAAATCTAATGTTTCAGTCCTATTTTTGACGAGAGCTTATATTACAATCTTTGACGCTAATGATTTTCTCCAGCACTACGTATTACTGGTTCTCATATTGTATTCATTTCTATGCTTACCTTAAGCAGGCAGCCCGTTTCTCCTTTTGAAGTGAGACTAGAGAGAGGGAGAAAAGCACAAGACGAACAGGAGGCAGATAGAGCTTAAGGAAGCTTTATTCCACAAACAAACGTTCACATGGACGAACGATACTATCTCTGTCTATCTTGTAAAGGTCCCTCTGTAGAATCCCAGGTAAAGGGGCGCAACTCCGTGATGTCCAGCAGAAAGACAGCGTGGGAGAGTTACACCATTATTACCACATTCTCCGCCGCCTAGAAAAGTTCAGGTCCACTAGCTTCTAAGAGACAGAGTAGCTTCAGGACTATCAGCTCAAACTAAAAATAAAAGAAAAGAGAAAGGAATCAAAGTAGGTAATTCTCGGTTAAGTACTGAGGTCTTTGTCTAACTCTAGAAGAACGTCGAAGGTTAGTTGTCTCCTGGTCGGTTGAAGGGCTCCTCAGGTTATCATTCTGAAGCCTAGGTAGGGGAGAGGCATGTGCAAATTTTTCCGAGTTAGAATCCGAGAAGTTGGCTGGGTCTTCAGTTGCCTGGTTTCTATGGTCCTCTAGCAGCGAAGAAGGAGAGTTAACTGGTTCCTCCAGCAGAGCTATAGGAGAGCCAGGCTGGGTAAGGGCTTCTGTAGAATCCAGTTCTAGGTCTAATAGCGTACTGTTTTCTTTCTCACCTAGGGGAGCAATATGGCGAAGAGAGACGGTCGTTTTCCCTTCCGTTATTCAACCGCACATGAGCATAGTTAGGGTTCGCGTCAAGAATCTCAACAGTTTCTACTAGTGGCTCATATTTACTGTCACGTACATGTCGCTTCAGGAAGTGCAGTTTTCGACTTAGTTAACCAAGTAGGTAAGGATTCTCCTGAAGCTGATTTTCGTTGGAAGTTAAACATCCGTTCGTGGGGAGTACAGTTGGAGGCAGTGGAAAGCAAAGAACGTATACAGTGGAGAGCTACGTCAAGGACTTTCTCCCAGCTAACGATAGGGAGATTACTCGACCTCAGCGCCAGGTTCACTGTCTGCCAAATAATGCCATTGTATCTCTCCGCTTGTCCGTTGCCTTGCGGGTTGAACGCAGTAGTTCGACTAGTAGCAATGCATCGAGAATGTAAGAATTCTTTCAGCTCGTCCGACATGAAGGCAGTTCCTCGATCCGAGTGCACAAAAGAAGGGTTTCCAAAAATAGAAAACAGGCTGGATAAGTGTTTCTTTACTGTAGCAGCAGAGGGGTCCGCACAGGGGTAGGCAAAGGGAAAACGGGAGTATTCATCAACCACAGTTAATATGTACTTGTTACGCGTGTTGGAGGGTAGGAGTCCCTTGAAGTCCATACTTAATCTCTCAAATGGTTGGCTTGCTTTTATGAGAGTTTGCGGAGATGTCTTCACAAATCTTGGTTTTATCTCGGAACAAACTTGACAAGATTTAGTTATCGCTTTTATGTCTTCGACTGAATAAGGCATGTTCTTACTCCTAACAAAATGCAGCATTCGGGTTACTCCTAGGTGGCATAAATTTTTGTGTAGATCTAACAATTTGTCAGTAGTGACAGTAGCAGAGCAAAATCGAGATAGCGCATCCGCCGCAGCATTCTGCTTTCCAGGCCTATACACGATGTCATAGCAGAAGCAGGCGAGTTCTAATTTCCACCTAGTAATCTTTTCGTTTTTTATTTTGCTTTTACTTTGAGGGTTTAGCATGAAGGAGACAGGGATTAGCTTAAAATGTTTTCCGAGTAACAAGTGTCTCCATTTTCTAATAGCTTCTACGATTGCATAGGCTTCCTTTTCCACGGCAGAATGCTTTTGTTCGGCTGAGGTTAAAGTTCTAGAAAAGAAAGCCACGGGCCGACCGTTTTGAGTTAGGGAGGCGGCAATCGCATGTTCGGAAGCATCCGTTTCAATTTCAAGCGGTGAATCAGATTCTATACTGGCCAGTGATGATTTAGCGATCTCCTTCTTGAGGAGAAGGTAGGCGTTAGCCTGTTTTTCATTGAGAGGGAAACTATTAACTCTAGTTAAGGGATATAACTTTTCAGAAAAATTTGATATCCACCTAGAATAGTGTGAGAACATTTCCATTGCTCGTCGGAGGGCAGAGAGGTTTTTCGGTATCGGTAGGTCAGTCAACCCTTTAAGTCTGTCGGGGTCAGGTTTTACCGACCCTTGGCTTATGGTATGCCCAAGTAAGTCCACAGAGCTAAGAGAATAATAGCATTTATTTTTATTCAGGGTTAAGCCATACTTAGCCACACTATCCATAAAGCCTTTCAGGTTCCTATAGTGTTCTGCTTGATTATGTCCGCAGATAGTGACGTTGTCAATATAGGCATAAGTGCCTCGTAGTTCTTCCCGCTTTATGATATCATCAATCACCCGATGGAAGCTAGCCACTCCATTGGTCACTCCAAAAGGAATTCGACGGAATTGGTACAGAGACCCAGCAGCTTCAAAGGCTGTGTATTTACGCTCTTCTGGTTTGATGGCAACTTGATGATAGGTACTGGTCAAATCGAGCGTGCTAAATATTCGATACCCTGCTATTTTGTTCACTATGTCTTCTATCCGGGGAAGAGGATAAGCGTCCAGTAGCGTGAAACGGTTTATCGTCTGACAAGTCTTTTTTTTGTGGTTTGGAGGCGATATCACCAGTGTCTGGGCCCTCCATGGGGATTGAGAAGGTTCTATAATCCCTTCCCTTAGCATACGCGATATTTCCGACCGAATAAATTCCATGTCAGGAAGGCTATGTCTCCTGGATTTTACAGCTATTGGATGACAGTCAGAGGTCAAATTAGCAAACAGAGAAGGATATGGAATGTTATGTATAGCAGTCAGTCCACACACAGCGAGGGGAGGGAGCGATCCTCCGAAGGGTATTTTTACAGAAGAATGTTGTCGTAGAAATGCATGCCCTAGAATAACATCACAACACAAGTTCGACATAACTGAGAGCTTCACATCCTTGTACTCTCTATTATTTAAGTAGAGGGATACTAGACAATGTCCTAGGGTAGTGGACGAATGAGAACTGCTAGCCATGAAAATTCTCTCCGTACTTGGCAAGACAGTTAGTCTAAGTTCTCTAACCTTGTCAGGGTGAATAACATTTTCGGAGCTACCAGTATCAACGATTATATCGATAGAGTTACCTTCGATAGTCCCACTTAACGTCGAGCGCGATAGGTTCTCGGAGAAATTACTTGCAAGGATGGACTTACCGGGATTGATAGCAGCAGCAGCCATAGTAGTGGTAGTAGCCGGAGGCGACTTACAAACACGTGCGTAATGTCCACTTTTTTTGCAGTTTTTGCACGTAGCATTCCGTGCCGGACACTTACTTCGGTTATGTCTGTCGTTCCTGCAAAAGAAGCATAGTCGCGAGATAGCGGCTATAAAATTTTCTTTGTCGCCGTTCGTGGACTGAGGGTCGTCGTCGTGGTCGTCTTCTTCTGTCCGAATAGCAGCAATGGAGTTCCGGACTGAGTAAGACGCTAGCTGTTTTTGGGCCGTCTCAAGCGTGAGGGCCTGGTCGTAGGCGGTTTTAAGGTCCAGTGTTTTATTCTCGAGTAGTCGCTGCCTGATATAGTTGGACGAAATACCGTTTATGAGAGCGTCACGAATGTATTCGTCCCTCGCTTGTTCTTCCGTCACAGCTCGGAACTCGCAGTCTTTGGCGAGCTTTTTTAAGGCTCGAACATACTGGTCGACAGTCTCGTCCGGTTGTTGTTTCCTCGTGGCCAGAACATGCCTACTGAATATGACATTCTTAGGCTGTACAAAAACACTTTCTAGGACCTCCATTGCCGAATGGTAGTCGTCAACGTCCGAGACGAATTTAAAAATAGCCGGCGAAATTAAATTAATTAGCGAATTCAGTTTTAGCCTGTCTGCGAGTGGTGTTTCTTGAGAGTCGCGGGCTGTTTCTAAACATATGTGGAAGGATTTCTTCCAATGCCGCCATGTGTCCGCAGCGTCAGGTTGACTCGGGTTCAAGTTAAGTCGCTCGGGCTTCAGGTACTTCTCCATATTTTGTTTGTGGAATAAATTGAAGTAAGACTAGAGAGAGGGAGAAAAGCACAAGACGAACAGGAGGCAGATAGAGCTTAAGGAAGCTTTATTCCACAAACAAACGTTCACATAGACAGAGATAGTATCGTTCGTCCATCTTGTAAAGGTCCCTCTGTAGAATCCCAGGTAAAGGGGCGCAACTCCGTGATGTCCAGCAGAAAGACAGCGTGGGAGAGTTACACCATTATCACCACACCTTTATATTTATTTCTACAGCTACATGAAATGTGTACACACAGTTATCGCACCCGGCCGGAAGCTACGACCGGCTGCTCAAATGTCTAAAACGCGTCACTCCGGAAAAGAAAGCGAGGCCATCAATTTCCGGTGACTCAGCATTTCCAGGGACCAAAACGCTGAAAAATAACAACAAAGCAAAGTATAAACACACACAAGCGCTCGCACACAAAAACAATACTCTGAAACTAATCTATATACACATGGGGTGCAAACAAAACCCATGTGTACATTCGAAAGTGGAGAGAGAAATTGTTACTAACCAAACAAGAGATTACTAGCTCGGCAATGTTGCAGACCATAGCCGACAGAACATGGCCGATGTTTCTCAACCAAAAGGGGAGAAGGACCCGGGGTCGAGCGACGTGCTCCCCCTACCACCAGCGCCTGGCCGACTTTGCCACTCGCCATAGCAGCAGCCGCAACCAAATTCCAGCAGCCCAGCAGCAGCCGCCAGAAGCCAGCAGGAGCAGTCACGCAGTAGCAGCAGCCGTCCCTAGCCCAACCTGCCAACTCCAGCAGCAGCAGCAGCCACATTCTAACAGTCCTTTTTAGGACTCTCTGTTTACATAGATCTAGTCCTTTTAAGGGCTTCCCGTTTCTGTTATGCACAAGTCCTTTTAAGGGCTCTTCAATTACATATGCGATAGCCCTTTTCAGGGCTAACCTGCCCCCAAGCAGCAGACGCACCAAGCAGGCAGAAGCAGCTGAAGCACCAGGCAGAAGCAGCAGACGCACCAAGCAGGCAGAAGCAGCTGACGTACCGGGCAGAAGCAGCAGACGCACCAAGCAGGCAGAAGCAGCAGACGCACCAAGCAGCTGACGCACCAGGCAGACACATCAGGCAGAAGCAGCCGCCAGCAAGTGCAGCCAACTCCAGCAGCGGCAGCCACACTCTACAATAGTCCTTTTTAGGACTCTCTGTTACATTGATATAGCCCTTTTAAGGGCTTTCCGTACTGATATGCACAAGTCCTTTTAAGGGCTCCTCATCTACGTATGCAATAGCCCTTTTCAGGGCTAACCTACCTGAGCAGCAGAAGCAGTAGACACAGCGGGCGCACCAGGCAGATCCCGGCTACACTCACGACCGTACGTCTAAAGACAGCCGGAGCGGAATTTGCAACGACCAACTTCGCACCAGTACTACCCAGCCAGCTACCGGCTTACCGTCTAGGAACCTAGCGATCCCATCAATCAGCACCGGCGACCCAACGAAGTTTCTGTAAAACATTATTTTGCCGGCTTAGGCAAATAAAAACTTGGTTGAAACATATAAACCCTCGATTTCGTTGTCCTTGATTCGATCGTTATTGCTTTAACTCACAGCGGGGTTAACGGCACCTTTTCTGTCGATAGCCCCGCTACAAGTGGTGACCGCCGACGTATGATATTTACGATCGATCAAAATGGCAACAGACGAGTGGAACCAGCACGCTCCCATAAACGTAGTGATACCGCCCTCAAGCCTACCCCCATACAACCACCAAAACACAAGAAATTGGTTTCTTCAACTCGAAGCAATCTTCTCGGTACGGAGGATATCGTCGCAACAGACAAAATTTGCCTACGTAGTGCAAGTCCTGCCACCTTCAGTGGTCGACGAAGTGGTAGACATCTTGGAAAATGTACCCGAGCAGGAGCCATATACCTGTTTAAAGAACGCAGTTCTAAAACGTACCGGCCGTACGGACGAGGAGCTACTCCGCGAACTTTTTACCAACGTTACCAAGGGTGACAGAACACCCTCACAACTCCTACGCTTTATGAGGAGCCGACTGGGAAAACATTCGGTGGACGAATCTATTCTGCGTGAACTGTGGATGGACAAGCTGCCCACCACTATAACACAGATATTAGCGCCGATCGCGGAAAACACGCCACTGGACCAGGTAGCAGACTCCGCCGACCGTATCGCCGCAAAACTGGACCAAGGAGTGTGTGCCATGCGGTACCCAGACGACACACCGACAAAAGATGAAGACCTACGAAAAACGGTAACTGAAATGCAACAGCAGCTACAGGACATCCGTCTACTCCTCAACCGCAAACCAAGAGACCCGAAGCCGATAGCCAACAATTGGCGACGGAGAACACGGAGTACCAGCAGGGATCGACGAACCGACTCCGAATTATGCTGGTACCACCAAAGATTTGGTAATAGGGCAAAACATTGCTCGGCACCCTGCAAACACAGTTCCAGGCCAAATTCGGGAAACGAGAATACCGGCAGGTAGGAGCGGCAGAGCCCGCCGGTGAAAACACACAGAGCCGCCTTTTTTACGTTTGGGACCAAAAAAACCGCATTAAATTTTTAGTGGACACAGGCGCAGTCATCAGCGTGATACCCCACAGAGGAAAACATGACCAAAAGGCGGCCCTCTATAAGCTCCAGGCAGCAAACGGTTCAGCGATTGAGACGTATGGCACCAAGACACTGACTCTCAATATCGGCATGCGGCGCGATTTTACCTGGACTTTCACCCAAGCAAACGTAAAAACGCCAATACTTGGAGCAGACTTCCTGGCTCACTATGACCTAGCTGTACACATGAATACGAGAACCTTAGCAGATAACACCACAAACATTTCTGTCAAAGGCACCCCCTCTCGACAAAACACCACAGGAATCAGCGTAACAGCCTACCACGGACGAGAATACAGCGAAATCCTGAACAGATATCCAGACATCATTCAGCCACTCGCGGGCACCGGTCCGGAGAAGCACCAAACACAGCATCATATCAAGACCAGCGGACAGCCAACATTTTCCCATCCACGACGCCTCCCTCCTCATAAACTGGAATACGCAAAAAAGGAATTCAACGAGATGTTAAAGGACGGATTCATCCGACCCTCCGACAGCCCATACGCCTCTCCCCTACATCTCGTACCCAAACCAGGAAGCACGGACTTTAGGGTATGCGTCGATTACAGAAGATTAAACGCCATGACCATACCTGATCGCTACCCAGTCCCCCATATACACGATTTCGCCTCAGGATTACAAGGCACACGCGTCTTCTCTAAAATAGACCTAACGAAAGCCTACCACCAAATCCCCATAGCTCCGGAGGACATCCCAAAGACTGCAGTAACCACTCCCTTCGGCCTCTTTGAATACGTCAAGATGCCTTTCGGCCTGAGGAATGCAGCACAAACGTTCCAACGTTTTATTGACGAGGTACTGCGCGGCCTCACGTATGCATATGCTTACATTGACGACATCCTCATAGCCAGTACGGATGCGAAGGTGCACAAACAACATCTAAACGAAGTTTTCCACAGGATAGAACACTACGGACTTCGGCTAAACATTGACAAATGCATTTTCGGAGCATCTGAGGTAAACTTCTTAGGTCATCACATCGACGCATACGGAATCACGCCGTTACCTGAGAAGATCGACACAATCAAAAATTTTCCCACGCCTACATCCACGAAACAAATCAGGCGATTTGTCGGGATGATAAATTTTTACCGTAGGTTCATCCCCGACTGTTCGACAATTCTTTCCCCTCTGACGAACCTCATAGAACGAAAGAATAAGCAAGTCAGACTAGAAGGAGAATCCTTGCAGGCCTTCGAAACGGCGAAGACAGCACTGAGAAATTTCACTAGACTCTCGTTTATTGAAAATGACCCGGAAACTAGGATCTTTCTCACAACCGACGCTTCCGACGTTGGAATAGGAGCAGTAGTAGAGCAGCAAGTAAACATGGTAAGAAAGCCGATAGCTTTCTTCTCGGCTAAACTTTCCGCAACCCAGAGAAGATATAGTACCTTCTCACGGGAACTCCTGGCCATCTACCTGTCTATCCGTCATTTCCGACATCTCCTGGAGGGCAGACACTTTACGATCTTCACAGATCACAAACCGCTGACCAACGCAATGAATGTCAACGCAGACAAATACACATCCAGGGAAACACGTCACCTGGACTACATTTCTCAGTTTACGACGGACATTAAACACGTAAAAGGGAAATACAATACTGTCGCAGACACATTGTCCAGAACTGATGTCAACTCCATGGATAACACTATCTTGAGCCAGGAGCTGATAGCCGACGAACAAAAGGGTGATACAACAATACCCGACCTCATTAAGGAAACTTCATTGAAACTGCAGGAATTCCCTTGTCCATTTAGCAGTAAAACCCTTTTCTGCGACACCACACTTAATACTCCGAGACCATACATTCCACCACCTCTCAGGAAAACAGTATTTCTCCATTTCCACAATATATCCCATCCGAGCAAGCGAGCAACCGTCAGGCTTATCGCTGATCGATTCGTGTGGCCTAATATGAAGCAAGACATCCGGAATTGGGTCACAACCTGCATACCTTGCCAAAAGTGCAAAACGCACAGGCACACAAAATCCCCAGTTGGAACATTCGCTACACCCGACGCACGTTTCAGTCACATCCACGTGGACCTCGTCGGACCCTTACCAATGTGCCAGGGGTACCAATATCTGCTAACAATCATAGACCGTTTCTCGAGGTGGCCGGTAGCGGTACCGATTAAGGACATTTCCGCTACCACAGTCTCCAAAGCTATCCTCGCCAACTGGATCACAAACTTTGGCGTACCCCGAGTTCTCACTACAGATCGGGGACCACAGTTTCAGTCGTCGCTCTTTCGAGAATTCTCCCAACTTCTGGGCGTCAAGCACATCAAAACCACTGCCTACCATCCTTGCGCAAACGGCCTAGTGGAAAGGTTTCACCGATCCTTAAAGGCGTCATTGTCAACCAAATTAGACATACAAAACTGGGTCGACAACCTCCCCATGACCATGCTCTCTTTGAGGAATACCCTCAAAACCGACTTAGGGTGTTCAACAGCAGAGCTCGTGTTCGGCATGCCTCTCTCCTTACCAGGACAATATTTCCACACTCCGCAGACCTTGTGCACAACCTCACCGAGCTCCTTTGCGCAGGAGCTATGCCACAGAATGGCCAAGCTTACATACACTCCCCCACGACAACAAACCACAAGTTCGTACATACCACCGGAACTGGATAGCTGCGATTACGTCTTCGTCAGAAACGACTCCGTAAAAAAACCTCTCACGCCCAGTTACCAAGGTCCCTTCAAAGTGTTGAAACGTTCGGAGAAAGTTGTCACAATCATGCGCGGCAAGGAAAAACACACAGTCTCCATCGACCGACTCAAACCAGCTCGGCTAGAGGAAACGCCTGCCGAGGCAAACTTGCCAATAACGACGGAAGATGTAACCACACCAGAGATACGAACAAAATCAGGTAGGAGAGTCCACTTTCCAGCAAAATTAAAATCGTATGTTTTTTTTTTCTCGTGAATTGATCATGATCAATCCTCTAGGAAGGGGGCCTTATCGCACCCGGCCGGAAGCTACGACCGGCTGCTCAAATGTCTAAAACGCGTCACTCCGGAAAAGAAAGCGAGGCCATCAATTTCCGGTGACTCAGCATTTCCAGGGACCAAAACGCTGAAAAATAACAACAAAGCAAAGTATAAACACACACAAGCGCTCGCACACAAAAACAATACTCTGAAACTAATCTATATACACATGGGGTGCAAACAAAACCCATGTGTACATTCGAAAGTGGAGAGAGAAATTGTTACTAACCAAACAAGAGATTACTAGCTCGGCAATGTTGCAGACCATAGCCGACAGAACATGGCCGATGTTTCTCAACCAAAAGGGGAGAAGGACCCGGGGTCGAGCGACGTGCTCCCCCTACCACCAGCGCCTGGCCGACTTTGCCACTCGCCATAGCAGCAGCCGCAACCAAATTCCAGCAGCCCAGCAGCAGCCGCCAGAAGCCAGCAGGAGCAGTCACGCAGTAGCAGCAGCCGTCCCTAGCCCAACCTGCCAACTCCAGCAGCAGCAGCAGCCACATTCTAACAGTCCTTTTTAGGACTCTCTGTTTACATAGATCTAGTCCTTTTAAGGGCTTCCCGTTTCTGTTATGCACAAGTCCTTTTAAGGGCTCTTCAATTACATATGCGATAGCCCTTTTCAGGGCTAACCTGCCCCCAAGCAGCAGACGCACCAAGCAGGCAGAAGCAGCTGAAGCACCAGGCAGAAGCAGCAGACGCACCAAGCAGGCAGAAGCAGCTGACGTACCGGGCAGAAGCAGCAGACGCACCAAGCAGGCAGAAGCAGCAGACGCACCAAGCAGCTGACGCACCAGGCAGACACATCAGGCAGAAGCAGCCGCCAGCAAGTGCAGCCAACTCCAGCAGCGGCAGCCACACTCTACAATAGTCCTTTTTAGGACTCTCTGTTACATTGATATAGCCCTTTTAAGGGCTTTCCGTACTGATATGCACAAGTCCTTTTAAGGGCTCCTCATCTACGTATGCAATAGCCCTTTTCAGGGCTAACCTACCTGAGCAGCAGAAGCAGTAGACACAGCGGGCGCACCAGGCAGATCCCGGCTACACTCACGACCGTACGTCTAAAGACAGCCGGAGCGGAATTTGCAACGACCAACTTCGCACCAGTACTACCCAGCCAGCTACCGGCTTACCGTCTAGGAACCTAGCGATCCCATCAATCAGCACCGGCGACCCAACGAAGTTTCTGTAAAACATTATTTTGCCGGCTTAGGCAAATAAAAACTTGGTTGAAACATATAAACCCTCGATTTCGTTGTCCTTGATTCGATCGTTATTGCTTTAACTCACAGCGGGGTTAACGGCACCTTTTCTGTCGATAGCCCCGCAACAAGTGGTGACCACGACGTGATCTCGATTCGGCGTAATTCAGTCCAGCATCGTTGGAAATGGAACTCAGCATTCTTCTGTGTCTATCAACAAGAACTACTATTCAACGTCGTTATCTCCCAACTCTTTCTACAGGACTCCAAGATGGCGACCCCACACAGAATTTTTACAATCGCGCACTAGACAGCACAACTGTCATCTCTCTCTCCCAGGTTTTCCAGAAAAAGAGTAACACAACGTCGACTTAAAGACGTTTCTTTCAGCATTCAACGCAATGTCACTCAACCAAACACAACGTCGACTTAAAGACGCCTTTTTTTCTCAACCAGAACACTGAGGAAATCGACAAGCCGAATTATTAATACTGGAGAATTGAGACCTCCAGAAAATTCGACATTAAACCTCGATATCTTTTTAGTTCTCTCAAACGCGTACACTCGGTATCAACAAGCTTCAATCAACCACTTTGCAAATCAAAGTTTATAACCAACTGTTAAGTCTTCTAACACCAACATAAATCCACCGTTCAGCAAAACACGGAACTCTTACAAACGCAAGCAACTCAACGTGGAGCATTGGAATAAATTAGAAGATCTTTAACAGACACATCAACTACCGAGAATTTTCCAGAGCATGCCGCATCCTGGCACTCTGATAGGGGACACTGCAGCAAAATCCCTACTCACGCGCATCGCATTTCAGACTCTTCTTCTTTTCAGCCTACGAGAGACAACCAAAAAAAAAAAAAAAAAAAAAAAAAAAAAAAATTCACCTTTCACAAATTTTTCTCATTTTTCCATTTCACCATGTGCTTTTTGAGAATCCAATATGGCTGACCAGCAGTCAGACGTTTCAGCAACCTCCTCCCACACCTATGAGCAACGTCTGTGCCCCCACCTTTTTTTTCAGCAACCAGCCCTCTCTGTCATTTTTGGCATGATTACTACTACTACTACAGGCATCATCATCAACGTAACCAAACCACCATCTATACGGACATATTGAAAAAAATATTTTTAATATTTGTTTCAATCTAGGGGGGCTATTTGTAGGTCTCATACATTGACACCCACACACACACACATACATACGCATGGTCACGCGGCGTCTACGTGACAGTCGTAGTTCCCGCCAAAAACGAAGCCTTTAAAAACCGAAAACAGCACGTGAGACAGCAGTTAGGATTTCGTCCCGGGGCGAGGGCAGACAAGAACAGACATGCCTCCCTAACTCATACAAACACACGCGCACTAATTGCGGGTAGCAGTTAGTGGCGCAAATATTTTTTATTCTCTTAATTTTCTCCTCTGACATTAACTTTCATTGAAACCGGACTCTACAACTTCTTATGCATGCTTTCTCAACCCTATGTAACCTTTTTCAATATATTGTTTTTCCGTTTACTTTCGCCTTCTTGTTCATTCATAAATCTTGCTTCAAACCTTAACGAATGTTACGTCGAGTCGACCGTTAAAATATAAATTAGTAAGTGGACCGGCCGTCATCCCACTACACAGTCCTTAGTAATGATCTCTATTCGAGGTCTTACTCAGGAGAGGTATCTGCAAAATGTAGAACCACATGGGCCACAGATCCTTTATATTTTATCCGATAATCCCTGCCAACTCTGAGTTATCCTCATGCACCCTCCCCTCCATGTTTGAAGCTACTGTCACGTGTCCTGAGTAGTTGTTACCTTGTAGGGTGTTATTTAAATTGACCATTTCTTGTTTTTATGTCTCTGGGTCGCCACTTATGACTTTTGCTCGATGTTGCAAGCAGCGGACGATCCAATCTTTTAAACATTGTATGGGCGGTGGGAGCTGAAGTTATTTTATACAAGAATAAATAATGAGATATTAGTCGAATTATTGAGTTCTCATTGTACAATAGTAGCGGGACCTCCTAGTATGCCTAGAGAGTATGAAGATGTCATCTACGTATTCCTGCTATAGAGATGGTTTTAGTGTTGAGGAATCTAATGTCATCTCTACGAAGTATTTCATGTATATGTTAGCCAATGATAGTGACAGTGGTGACTATCATGTCTTTAATATAAATTTAGAAACAATTAAAGCTTATCAAATATGCTTTTATGGTTATTTTATTATTAAGAGCAAATTTTCGAGAAAAAAAAAGGCTAAAAAAAAAAAAATGATGTATGATTTACATTCCCCAAGGAGTCCTGGGTTTAAGTAATAAAACAAATTTTCGCAAGAGAATTTAATTTTTTTAAAATTACGAGGAGGAAGGGTGTAACAGATGTAATTAAAAGAAAATTACCAAGATTTTCTAAAAATGCTGATTTCAAAATAATTTAATTCATTTGTAAATAATCCTGAAAGTTTCATTAAAATTATTTCATTTTTGTAAGCATTTTCAAATTAATGTTTTTCACCGAAAATAAATAAATAAAATATTATCCATAGTAAATACTAGTAAAAATTTGGTTACCCGCTGACGAAAATCTTTTTTTTTTAAATTTCGAACGTGTCAGAAAGGATTAATATATATATATATATATATATATATATATATATATATATATATATTATGAGCACTTTGATATTTCCTCTTATCAATAACAAACATTTTGATGTAAAACTTTGTTTTTATTGTTTGGTGCTTTTTCTCCATGCTATGCTATTTTTTTCCAGCGAATTAGTGGAGATACCTTCTCTATACGATTTATGAAAACTAGTATAAAGGAATAATTTTAATTTTGCTATACTACATTAGTAGTAGGAAGAAACTAATTAAAATTAGTTAAACCATTTAATTAATGGCCTAAGCAAGCATGGGTGGGGAGATTAATAAAAATACTAAGATATTAATTTAATCTTCCAAAAGGTAGGGGGAATGATTCATTTTTATTTTCGTATTTGATCTTACTTGTAAAATAAATAAATAAATAACAGTTGTGAAAAATGATAAAATAATATTTTTCAAACATTTCTTATAGGAGAATGGTAGGAAATATTACATTTTTCGTTTTTCAAACACGTCTCCAAAAAAAAAAAAAAAAAAAAAAAAGACCCTTTTGCCATTAGCAGAATTTCAAAATCGCATTGAAAAAAATTACAAGTACATTTTTAAAAAGTAAAACGTTCAGTTATTTTCCTGTCAAGTTTGAAAAAAAAAATGTATTTCATTAATTTATGCAAGCACCGACTCAAATTATTTTTTCAAGTTTATTGAATTATTTTTTAACCAAGACTCGGAAGAATTTCTGATTTTATGATTTGATATTGATTTTTAACGAAATAATATCTTCACGGATTTCTCTATAGAGAAGTAAAAAAATTACCCCACAATTTTGAAAATATTGACGATTTATTTAAATGATGGTAGTGGGGCTAGAAAGAAACTGACCCCACTATTTTCACAAACTTTTCTAATAAAACAACCTCCATTATACAATTCATTAATGAGTAAGTGCTGAAAATATTTGTTAGATATTTACTTTATTTGGAGATAATTAAAAAGAAAAAAAAATTGTTTTCAATTCGAAAAACAAAACAGTGTCCTTAATAAATCTTATTTATAAAAGCAATTAAAAGCTTTTCTAATTAAATAGTTTCGTTGCATTTTTTGTTATGATTCAGAGCAGATTTTCGGGAAATGAGTAGCAATAAAAAAACAATTAAATTAAAAAAAAATAAATTAAAAAAGTGCTTTACATTTTCCAAGGAGTCTTGCTTTTAACTGATAAAAAATTGTGATGAAAATTTGATTTCTCGAAATTTCATAAAATTAAGTGTGTGTGCATATGGGGCAGGGGGACATATAAAAATATTTTTAACAATATTTTCTAAAACAATTTCATTATTTTTTGAAAAAAATCCTGAAAGTTTAATTAAAATCCGACAATTATTTGATTTTTGCAAGAATTTCCAAATCAATGTGTTTTTACCGGGTAGAGGCGCTATGACATTAATAGCAAAAAATATTACGTCGAATTCTGATAATAAAAGAAAAAGTAATTACCAAAATTTTGAATTTCTAAAAAGAAATTTTAAAATACTTTACACTTTCCTCTTAATAAACATTTTGAAGATAAAACTAATTTTGGAGTCTTTTTCATCATGTTAATGCTTTTCAGCGAAAAAGTAGAAAGGTATCAACTGTGCTACCATCCATTTACTGATGCTCAAAAAAGCTGTCACTGTTTTCCTCAATCTGCGTTGTGAGTAAATGATTTTCCAAGTTCTCTCTCATGACGTACCAAAGAAATTTCAACTGTCTCTTCCTGTTATTAAGTATAAGTTTCCTTTGTTTCCATTTTCTCTAAAACCTTGTCGTTGCTCACATGTTTTGTCCATAGTATCCTCAGCATCTTGCTGACGATACTATGGACAGGTTAAATGGGTTAAAGATATTCATATATAGCAAGATTCAGCGGACAATATCTCAACTTCAGCTCCCACTGCCCATACAATGTTTAAAAATTGGATCGTCCGCTGCTTGCAACATCGAGCAAAAGTCATAAGTGGCGACCCAGAGACATAAAAATACCTTTCTGTTGCTTCAAGTTTCTTAATCTTAGAAGAGATTGTCAAGCATTCATTGCCATACAGGAGGACATATCACGTACACTTTGTTTTTTTTTAGCAAAGTTTTTCTATTTCTTAGCTTTTAGAAATCATCTAACCGACCCAATACATCTTCGTATCTTAGTGCTGCACGTTCAATCCTCTATTTGAGCACTTGTCACATATTTAACTTTCTGTACTTGTTAGATTTTAGTATCCCCGATTTTGGCTCATTCTTTTGCTGACAATCATGCATTATGCCCTGTATTCTAGATATAATGCTTTCTTCTTGCTTCCCTTCTATAGGAGCGTTTAAAGTTTCTTTTCAGTGTCCGATATGAACACTGTAACCTGCATATCTTATATTGTTAAGACTGGCCACCAACAACAAATCCCGACAAAATATTTACTTCTCAATTTCTTCACTGTATAGGATGATCAAGCCCGGTGAAAATACATCCTTGTATTACAACCCTTTCTATTTTGTGTGTCTGCAGAACTTATTTTCTATCCTAATGCAGACAGTATAAGTTCTTGATTATTCTGATATTATTCTCAGATATGTCAAAGTTACTGAGCAGCAACAACAGATCTTTGCGGTATACTTTATTGAACGCCTGTGTGCAATCTATAATGTATAGGCACACGTCCCTCCGCATTTGTAATGTCCTTTCTGATAACATTCTGAACATAAATATTGCGTTTTTGTTCCGGTGTCTTTTATGAACCAGCACCGTTCTTGTCCTATCTCCGATCTGATTCTGCTGCGTGCTCTGTTCAGCAGAATTCTGATGAGGAGTTTTGTTATACGGCTCATTAAGCTGATTGATTGTCCGATAGAGTTCACATTCGTTTGCGCCTGGTTTCTTAGGTAAGTGCCATGAGAATATATCTGCTTAGGTCTTCAGGTATATCACCACTGCTGCAGATTCCATTTATTTCTGTGATCTTTTCTACGGCGAAATCGTTTAAGACTGCCAGCGTCTTTATTACAATTCTGTCTGGCCCTGCAGCTCTGTTTGGACAGTGCAGCTGTCACTTCAGTTTTTAATGTTTCCGATCTCTTCGTATTACTATGTATTGCCGGTTTTTTTCTTTTGTTGTAGAAGAGTTCTTTGATGTATTTGTTCCATCTCTGAAGTATTTTTTTCTCTAATATCCTTGTCTTGTTAGTTTTTTTTGTTGTTGTAATAATTCACCAACATATTTTAAAAGCATTAGATATGTAAGAAACGTAAATTTTCAACTAAAGAGTTTGATAGATGCCACAAGTTTGCTAGAATGCATTACTTCATAAAAAGCGAAAAATACTAAACTGTTTAGCATATTTGTTTTCTTTTTATAAGGCGAATGATTCCATAATAGAAATAACTCACATGTTTTGAGAGAGCAAAAGCTCACATAATTGCACAGTATGAGAAAAGATAGTAATTTTGTGCTTTAGCTAAAAAAATGGGCCACTGACTGTCAATAAATAAACTGACCGGAAAGTTTAAGACAATTATTCAAACACTTCGCAGAGCGTGCGTGAAAATGGAGATTATGGGGTTGAGGAGTACCAACAATAGCGGCATGCACATCACAGATGGAGAACTATAAAAAGTTTATAATTTTTTATATAAAAAAAGTTACGGGTTATCTCGGGCATACAATGTTGATGCTTTGAAATAGATTTTAGACCAATAACAATATTGATTAAAAAAAAAAAGAAAAAAAAAGACCATTACATTTATACAAATTATAAAAAAAAAATAAGAACATTTTTATTGCAAATAATACAGCACAAATTAACATTAAAGGAAGGAAATACTTTCAAAGAAGAATATTATCACGTAGATGTTAAAGAAGAGTTCCCAATCAGATGTAAACAAATTGAACGGTATTCGAAATTGTTAATTTACATGAAGATAAATAGCTGGAAAGTTCCAAATATAGAACATTGGATATTAAGAGAAACAATAGATTTTCGATTTTCTATCCGTATCATTGCTATATTTGGATGAAAAATTTCTTGCGCCTGAATTTGTATCTAGTATCTAGAATTACTGGCAATAATTCAAGTTTCAATCTAAAGTTGTTTACCATTCCTGCGGAGCCAGGAATTTAGGTCAGGAGAATTTTTTTAACTCCTTAAATAAGCTTCGCAAGTTCCTCATGACGACAAATTTGAAGAAAGTAATTAGCTTGAAGTGATTTTCATCCTCAACCTGGATATTTCCGGAAGGTCTGAGTATTGATTGGCAGAGAGCGTCGTGATGCCATTAAGCTTCACGCTACCAGGATGAGACAGGTCAGTATGTCAACGAAAATGTTCAAAGGTCAAAAAGAAAAAAATGTGACGTCAGCAAAATTCCTTAATTAGAAAAATATTTTCAAGTGTTAATACTAAAGTTACGAGCAATAAAATTTGAGTGACCGATAAAAGCTAAAATTCTTATAGAAAGAAGGCTTGGTTAAAGTATTTTCAATCTGTGGAGTTCTCACTTTCAATAGTGGTGAGTACTTATAGTTGTCAGACGATAGAAAAAACAAATCAACTGCTGACTGAGACATATCGATGCAAGAAGTTAAACGAAGTCTTTCCCGCCAAATAGTAGGCAAGTAAATGTATCGCCCGGTAACACACCATTACGGTCCTTTGAACAGGAGTAGATATTTATATTTTCTGTTCTCTTTAAGATTGGTTTCTGGTTTCTGGTTTCTTCTATAATTGTTATCTTCCTAAAACCAGATCTTCTGAATCATGTTGCACAAATTTCCACCATCGGCCGGATGTGAACACTTCGAACCCCAAGGCAAGACTAAAAACGTCGTTAATTGCACACAGGCTCCGCATATAGCTTCTGTTTCACTTACATACTCAAAGAAAAATGCAATCCAGAATTTTCACAAAAAGCTCCCATTCCCGCCTAAAGAAACAAATAAAAAATTGAAACCAACCTGAGGCTAAGAAAAGGATATAAAAACCCATGAAAGGGGCTTCAGTAGTCGGTCGGCAGACCAACCACAATTCACAACGCTCGCCTCGACGGACCACACATCTCGAAAAGCACCGGCTAATGACCGTCTCCGTTTCCTACCGTAAGCCTTCGCAGACGGCTTTTTATTATTACTTATCTCTTTCTTTCAACGAGAGACAGTAACTCCGATTTACCACTTATTGTATTTTTAATACAATTATTTATTTCCTAAATCTCTGCCGTTTCTTCTTTGTTCAGCCACCATACGATTAATATAAGGAAGACTTATTCTGTCTCACTCCCAGTAACCTCTTGTTGATGTCACTAAGACGCAAGGGGTTATTGAGAGTGCAAGAGAACAAGACTTTAAGAGAAAAAACAGGAAACACAGGATAAAACTATTCTTTATCAAAATACGGGAGATGGGTGTAAACTGGGCGATATGCGAACCTTTCTACTCATGATGATTAGATCTTGTAGAGTGATGAATTAAGAGAGTATATAGTGGACAGACACTATATTTGGTCATGTTTTCGCTTCACAGTGTATAGCTGTTTTTACCTACCTATTTCAAGTGTTTGTGCAAGTTATTTTCGTAGGCATCGAAAGCCAGTGATCAAAGAATAGGTAAATAGACAACTGCTCCATTTTTTGTGCGTGTATGTTATTTACAATGTAGATATTAATCGATATACAAAAAATAGCTGTAAATACTCAAGAGCAATTGTCCACAGGCACAAGTAAATATTTTCTGTTTCAATAATCGATTTCTAGCGAAACGCACCATATTAGCAATAACTTTGAATATATTCAATTTGTGCGTTACACTACTATAAGTAACAGGTTTTTACCCTGTAATATTTAGCCTGACCATTTGTCTCATCCAAACTAACCTTAGAATTCAGATATACAACAGATGTCATGCATATGACCTAGAAGTAGAATATATGTGGGAATCAGAAAATTATTTGGGAGAAACAAAGGGGCAGAATGTATTAATAGAGGCTGTTATCGCTTCTCCACTCTGTCGACGAAGAAAGACGGCTGGACAGAAGAAATATTATGCAATTCGAGATGAAAAGGGTTAATGTTAATATCTTCAGCGCTCCCCACCCTGGTTGATCTTTCATATTCTTTCACCCTGAACTTCTTCTCCCGAAATCTCCTGAATTATACTGTGTTTACCTCTTCTACCAACAGCACGGACACCCGAGCTGAAATTAAATTTTTAAGAAAATAATATATTCATATGAATCACGTAAGTTACATCCGACCTAAACGACTATTTTGTTCTCGGGTCAGTAAAAGACTGAAAGTGGAGTTCATCCCTAAGAAAATAACACCCACCTTTCTTCACGTGCAGGAAAAGCATAGCAGACATGGCGATATGAAGTTAATACCAAATTGCCTCAGGAATATTTTTAAAGAGGCCAACTGAAATGGCTTTTCACATTACACAAGACAACAGATTACACAACAGATTAAATCACCAACAATATCAAGGTGATGCGAACAAATGCCACTCTTAAAATATCCAATTAAATGTCCATGCGTGAATATGGATAAAGTCAAGTCGCCAATCATGTCGTCCTGCGTTTAAAAAGGAAAGGAAAAGCTGTTTTTAAAAAGCTTATGCATTCTTTTCATCTTGTACAGTTGACACACACACACACACACACACACACACACACACACAAAAGAGTTACCAAAAGATGGTATAAATTAATTTGACTTTATAAAACTACCTAGTAGTTTAAAAAAAAATTAACATATTTTCAGCAATTATCTATGACTTTATTGAATTTTAATTTAGCTTTATAACCTTACGTTTGAAAATACTTTTTGGGAAAAAAATTAAGCATAAAATTCTTAAATTAATTTAAAAATTTAATGAGATAATAATGAAATTAAATACCATCATAGAGGTAACTCAATTTATGAAATGTTACATTATTTATAATACCTTATTTTTCATATACTTTATTATTGATAATTGCTATCATGATGGTTATGATATGGTAAAGTTTTCTTCTGTATTTTAATTGTACTTGACATTTTTAATTACATAAGTTTACATTTATTTTATTTAATTATCATCCAATACCCTGAACAATATAAAAATGCTATGTGCAACAGAAAAAAAAATTATAGGAATATCTTGTGGCTCTAAAAAGGGAAGTTTTTATTTCTTCTTCAACCGTACTCTAGATACAAGTCGTGCATAACACAATCACCACCAACTTCGTATTTGTTTAATTGATAATTGTCAACTATATCGAGATAGGAAATCCTACAAGATGGATTTACGAAACACATGATGCTGCCAACATAATCATGGTTTACAATATTAATGGTCCAAATATGTCTGATCTGGCCAACTATGTTACCAGTGAGTGTATGGTACAGATGAGATTGAGATAATGAGTAAAAGCCAGGGTTTATTATTTTTGACTCCATGAAGTTACACCTTTTATTATATGTGAAGGATGATATGTTTTTTCTGTTTTTTCTTTTTTTTTTTTGCATTTTGTGTCTGATGTGCCTTGTGTAAGTCATTGTTGTATTCATGTGAAAGTTCATTGTTATATGTTCATTGCCGTGCTCAGGCTATAAAGATATATAAATGTGTGTGTGTGTGTGTGTGTGTGTGTGTGTGTGAACATAGCATACTTGTGCCTCTATGTGATCGTCAGATAGAATGTAGTATCAGGTTGCTGTTTGTGCTATGTTATGTTCTGAGTATTTGAGTGTGCGGATTGTACCTTTGAATTAATTACTTTTTTTTCTTTTTTGCATATTCTCTGCGTGAAGGTTAAGCACATCTGTGGTTTGCGCGGAGGTAGTCTGGTTAGTGTGTTAATTGAATCTCCGACGGCTGACACGAACTCCACCGCACTATGGGTGAACTGTGGAACCAACTGCTATGCACGTGCTGTTTTGTATTTACTTAACGCCTACGCGTTTCTGATTTAATTTTTGCGAAAGTGTTAGTCATTGATTGATTTTGCATGACGTCAGTTAACCAAATAAGTTATTTTCGGATTATAGCTAAGTTACCAGAAATATGGGAGACTAGAAAGAGGGAAAGGCTCTATGTACTGAGAAAAAGAGATTTTCTGTAACAATTAGTAAAGTGGAAATGATATTTGAATACGCTTTAATTACTACCTATTTAGTCACAAGTATTTTATGCAGGCCTTGTTGCATAGTTTGGTTGCTCAATAAGCAAAGAAGAAATTGACAGATCTATCAATTCTTTTAGATTTTAAATAATAAGGAAGATAAGAATTTAAAAAAATAAATTTTGAAGGAAGAATTTGCAAAGCCTGTTGAATGTTGAAACGTACACACCATTCACGGAAGTGAAATGAAAGAATTGAAAACAAAAGGAAAGAAAAAGATTCCCTTCAGACTATGATAGCCTTAATATATATTGTTTATAAAAGCAATTAAATAAAAACAATATAGCAGATTTTCGGTAAAGTAGCAACTGTTTGTAGAAAAGAACACATGATTTACATTCTCCAAAGAGTCCTGTATTTAATTAATAATAGTTTCTAGAAATTTCAGGAATTAGATGGGAAGTAACAGAAAATTATGATTTTTAAAAAATTATTTCAGTTATTTGTAAATAAGTTCTGAAAGTTTAAAAATTCGATCATTATTTGATTTTTGAAAGAATTTCAAAATTAATGTTTTTCACAGCTCCCCACCAAAAACAACAAAAAAAAGTTGCCATAGTAAACTGGTAAAAGTCTAGTCACTCGCTAACGCAAAAATATTAAAATTAACCAATATTTCGAACCCGTTAGGAAGGATTAAAAATTTTAATTTAAAAATATACTTTGATCTTTCCAATTCAGCATCTTGACTATAAAACTTGGTTTTAAGTTTGGAGCCTTTTAACATCATGCTGTGGTGTTTTTTCTAATCTGGTTTTTGCTAAACGTCAAAATTCGGACTGTCGAAAACATTGCTGCAATACTAATTGTAATTAGGAACCTTTAAAATAATTTCACGACTTTCATTGCAAGAATAAAATTCAGTAAAAAGAGAAAACCTAGTATTAACAAATAAAATTAATTTTAAATTAAATTAATTTTAAATTGGTTAAATGTATTGAATGATAATGTAATTTTGCTAATAGTTTTCTTGGAGAACAGTTAAGTGTGTGTGTTTGTGGTGGTAGTAGTAACATCAATAATGGAGATAGTTAGAATTCAGTTCTTACTGTGGATGTCTGAGATGGTCTCTTTGTGGTTGGGCAGTGCTGAGTTGAGTTTTGCGTGTGGGCTTTGAATATCAAGAACGAGAGTGACATTGATCTTAGTGGCATTTGTTAAGCTTTTATTGGGGCCTGACTTAATTATATTTACACCTTTTTTCTAAGAAATCAGCTTCAGAATTTTATTCCTATTGGCCCTTAAATTACTACGTGTAATGTCCGCAATATTTCGGTGGTATGCACCTAAATTGTGTTGACTAATAATACAAGTTTTCTTATCTGTATTTCATGGTTTTTATTGTACGGTTCAATTGGTGTGTTTTAAGATTTAAGCACTTTATTGAGTGCTATTTATTTTGTAGGCTTGTTTTAATGTTTATGTAGCTATTATATTAGATTTTTGGGTAGATTCAACGAAAATGACATGTTGGATACTTTATGGGAAGCATTGCCAATCATTATTTACTAGTATTTCTTTCATCATGAAAGTTATCGCATCTAAAAAAAAGACTAGGATTCTTCAATAGTCAGCAACGTGGATCGAGTACAAGCTCACGGCGATACTGGCTCGCATATTTTCTTTCGAAGAGTCTTAACACGACAGCTGCTTTAACGATTATGATACGAAGACGTTTAACATTTAAATTTAACCACGTAGCTATTTTTGTCCTAAAATTAGTATACGCTTCATGTAAATCAAAGTAATATTACTACTATTATCTATACAAATAAACGTTTAGTAACGATGTGGGTGGGTGATAAAAAAAGTAACTGAAATTAATGTGACTAGTTACAAGTCAAGAATTAATAATGAAAAATTTAATGACATTTTAATTGAAGTCCACACGATGCACTCAGATCTGGCAAGCCAAACATATGCGTTTGTTCATAACTTAATCCCAGGCCAACTGAACGCAATTCAGCACAAGAATCAGTGGTTTGCATCTAACAGCGATTCATTTTTTTGATTTTTCATTGACAATTGATTTAATTTCGGTACCATGACAATGAAGTTAGAAATCCCCAGAAGACCTTGCAGGATATTCTTGACTTTTTAAAAGTACTATCTGAATAAAGAGATTAAATTAGTTCCAAGAATGATTCATATGTCTACAGCGCTATCAAAAGGCCAAATGCATATATTATTAACAGCAATATATACCGTGGGCCAATCAACGTTCAGGATGATCAAAAATAGATATTCATATTTTATAAGTTCTCGTAAGGCTAAATTTTGTCTGTGTCCCCAAGGCACATCAATAGAACAAAATAGCCATGAAGGCAAAATATATACTCTGTAAATGTCTTATAATTTGTGGTTACTCCGTTTTCATTTTTGATTTCCTTAACAACGGTATGTAGAAATGCCTGTAGTTTACTTTCCGTGACTGCTATCAGCACCGTGTCGTGTACATATCGTGTCCGTCAACAATGAATCCTGGTGGAAATTCTAATTTTCTCAGAACTGGTTAACATATAAAAGGAATACTTCGAAAAGCTGACATTAGAATTCACAGGACTAAAGTGAACTATGGCTGAGATACGTTGATGACACCTTCATACTCTGACCATACCAGCAAGAAGTCCAGTCGCTATTGAACCATGCGAACTCAAGATCACTGATGGAAAAAGAACAACACACTAGCATTCCTAAATATACTCATATCTTGAACAGAGTGGGGGTTCAAGAGATCCGTATTCCGCAAGCTACCATTGACCGGACAATGTCTACTTCAACTCTCACCCATACAATGTAAAGAAAGGGATCGTCCACTGTCTGCAACATCGATCAAAAGTCATAAGCGACGACTCAGAGACATAAACAGCAAATGGTCGGTATAAGCAGCACCCTACAACGTAACAACTACACAGGATATAACAACAGCTCCAACGAACGTGGAAGGGTGGGTTCATGAGGATAACAGCTCTCAGAAAAGAGCCTTGGCCTGCCTCCACTCTGAAAAGGGGTTATCGGAGAAAATACAAAGGATCTGTGGCCCATATAACATCAGGACGACCTTCAAAATTAGTTCTATACTTCACATATACCTCTCCCGAGTAAGGTTTCTAATAGAGAACATGAGCAAGGAGTATGTGTAAGTTACGTCATTACATTAAGGAGGCGGCCCGTTCCTTCATAAGCAAATAAAATTCTTACAAAAAATGTACAATGATTATAAGCAGAAAAATTCGATATACGAATAATTATTAAACCACATATTTCTGTCGTAACTGCTCAAAACATCTTAAAGTTATAATATATTACAGAAAAATCTGAACTGGTGATGACTAATATAGTGTATGAATTTTAATGACCCGTACAAAACTGTTTCCGGTCACAAATCAATTAATCATATTGGACACACTACCACCTCTTTGATGAGACGCCTTACTTGCCACTTATCAAACCAAAGCGACACCAAAAAACATTAACCCATAATGTACAATAACCCTTCAGATGCTCACGCGATTCAAGTCGCGCGCGGATCTTGACAGCTTTGGAAGAACGCTGCTTAAAAATTATATTTCAATTAAAACATGATAAATAACTGCAAAAAATATTACCCTTGAAAATGGCCAGAGAATTGTCTGGAAGCGCTTGGAAAAATCATTATGGAACGTTTTTACATTTTTATCTCCAGCAGAAAAGAAACATGTTAGATACTGTAAAAAAATTTAAATGTTAAAACCTTCCTTTTCGGTAGTTTTAAAAAAACATGCACACAATAGAACGATTCACAAAACCTAATCTATGATTGCTTTTTAAGTCCATATTTGATAAAAAATAAAATAGTTTACATTAATCACATTGTACTTAATGTGCTTTTCCCATCTTTGTTGCTATATTCACGACGTTTTGGCTGTTGTATGCTTCGACATTCAGTTGATTGGAATTTCGAACTGAACCCTTAATTCATGCCTCTTTGAGCGTTGTCACTGGATCCAACCAATCGCCTTTATCCACTGGGATAGATGTCCTAGAATATGGCAACAAATATGAGGACAGCAGTCCGAACAATGCTAATATTGTAAATAATTACAATACCTCATCTTAGAAATAAAAACAAAAAATAATTGGATATAAAGTTAAGATAAAGTACGATGCAAAAATTTGGTACAAAGTAGAAAGTCGACAAAATTTTTAATATATACAGCATCAAATCTGTTTTGCATCGATGACCCGACTTATTCTATTTCTCGCGTAATAATTCTGATAAAACACTCTTTCTGGAAATATTAATCTGTCAAAAATAAATTTAGGCGAAAGAAAGAGTTAAAATGGAGTGTGAAGTAAATGGATTACGCGTCGGAAAAAAATTCCGAAGAACTTAGAGCGTCAATAAACCTACACGACAATATTCTATTCATGACAACATTCCATTTCATCAACCCACTCCCTGCGATCGATATATAAATTATTTCTTTCGTTTCGAGAGAAAAAAACCCTTTGATATCTTATCAACCAAGCAATGCAATCTTTTTTAAAAGACCATTCGTTTTCGTTGTTAGGCAGCGTTACTGTCGCAAAAATCATATCGAACATTGTTAGTGTCACACTCAAAGCCCGTAAGAGGTTAGAAAGAATTATTCCATTTAGTCTTCAAAAGAGACACATTTAATACATACAAAATAACTGCTCAATAATTGTTTACAGTCCAATCCTAAAACTATTTGTAAAAATGAAGAAAGAAAATGCTATTACAAATAAAACTCAAATTCTGTTACCTCAGTTCAAAACCATGGTTAGAATTAACTGTATTTTCTATAAAATCATACCTGTCGGTTGGAGGTTCTATGGGATAGGAACTTAAGAATTAAAATCAACTCTTTTCTTCACTTTTACAAAAATTCACAATGACGAGTGAAATCCTGTTTTTTTTCTAAACAGAAAAAGGATTGACCATGTGCTTATAGAAAAAGTCGAAACCGGATTTTGCAAGTAGGTGTTAAACTGATTTTCTAACCAATGGAAGTGACTTGCAAGACCAAAAGGCACATTGCGAGTCAATGCGAAAAATCTAAATTACAATAAAAGGACTTCGATCAGCGTCAGATGAGAGCAGCGAAAGACATCGCTAAAATGTAACAAAAGAAGCTTCAAGTCAACTCGGACATTCGTCCTCTTTCTCTTTCCTTCTCGCGTGCTGATTCCTTTTAGTTCTCCATTCAAAGACATTCATACCAAACAAACGCTCACACATATGTACGCATATACTCTTTCGACAAATTACTACAACGAACAATTGTACGAACTCTTGATACGTTTCTTCATAGAACGTTTAAATAATACTTATTCTTGTTATTCTATTCTTTTAATAAATTTCTATTTTAACATGAAAACTGTATATTTTATTCTTCCACTATTCCACACATTCCAACCTGCCGACGACCACCCTTCTGATAATAACCTGATGATAATTCTGAAATAACTTGTTAGCTGTAGGGAATTTGGTTAATTATGACAAGGCTGAATTAAATAAAAATTCGGCCATCTCCCAACGGCTACAGTTCAGCCTGTCAAGTTTCAGACACCTTTAAATTATGACATCAACTATCGTCAGAGTTCTACGCCGTCGTATTCATCATGACATTTCCAGGCAATGGTGTTATTCTGCCGTACAATCTCTCTCAGTGACATGTTATGAATCATACCGAGTTCCAATAGTGTTAGGAGCAAAGAGAAAGTCTAGACATGACTAGTTTGAAACACTACAATCCATTAGTCAAATACAAGTGTGAAAATGGAAAAAAATACTATCACGATGGAAATTAAGAAAAATATCGTGAGTTTATGTCACCATAGAAACGAGAGAAAAACGATTGGTTCTAGAGGATATACGCAGTAACTGAATGTCGTCTTGAAAAGCAAACTGTTTTCCTTCGCTTTTTTTCGTAGTCATTGAGTCACAGATCATAACAGGGAAGCGTTTATCTCTAGTCAGTCAATAAGTAGAACTTTTGTTTGAAAAGAAAAAGACATTTGGATTATTGTTAAAAAATGTATCAAGCAGTCCATCAAATTTTAACCTTTTCTTCTAATAAAGATTTTTTCTTCGTATAGATTTGTTTTTTGTTCTTGCTTTATTTACTAGCATATCAACCTCTATGCATTATCTTATCTAAATATTTTGTAAGCAATTTTTTTTGGGTGGGGTAGCTATACAAGTCTTACTAATTAACCCATACCTGGGGAAGTGTGTATTCATACGTTCCCCTCCAACAAAAGTGAATATAACGAAACTAACTGCAATTAGAACCTCCTCTCCGATTAACAATTTCGAGTGATTATTCATTGCATCACCCATTAAACTAATTTTGATATTCCCAAGCGGTCACCTATCAAGGTACTGAACAGACTCGACATTACTTAACTTCGGTGATCGTATGGGAACCGTGTTTCATCGTGATATGGTCGCAAGTAGATAGTCACTCTTCGGTTGATATTATACGCCACTTCAAATACTATATTATTAACGATTTGCATGGCCTAAAAAGATAAGTTTATGAACTGCTAGATTTTAAACTAAATACTTCATATTAAAATAAATTTTGTTACTTTTCATGACACGATTGTTTACTTTGGGTAAAATCTATTAATATACATCATGAACACAGTTAAGTCATTCTTGCATTGCCATCGGCCATGTGAACTATTTCTCTGCACATAGATACAGTTAAATAAAACTAAATTTACGTCTTGTTTTCTATTTCTTACGATAAATAGTGAAAATAGGTCCAAGAAAAAGGAAAAACACTTACTAGTTTATCAAAAAGAAAAGTGTAAAAGTTTTATTTTTAAGATGAAGTATTGTCGACTATAAATTTTGACGTCTATTGTTTCACTTTAATTTTATTTGCTTTTCCTCGCTGCTACTCTAAGTCCATTAGTAAACAATACGATTTATAAATGAAGAATCAACTCTTAGCGACACTCGAACTTGCATCCGAGCTGTTTACCGATTGCCGAAGGCTGCTGGAAGAGGTCATTGCAATAAACAAATCTAACTACAGAAGAAAGTTAAATCATGGTTAAAAGCGGAGAGTCTCTTTATAAGTTTAATTCTGGTATAATACAGAAAGGTTCAGCTGTAAGAAGCCAATTCTATTTTCAGCTCCTTGTCGTCAAGTAACCATTCGTAAGACAAATCAACGATCGATTACCGCCGACCAAAGATCGAAGGTTTAATTTTGAAACATTTTTTTTTAGATGAAAATCAGAATTAAGAAATGCGTTAATGGCCGAGGATTTTCTGGAAGATTAATTCTAATGAAAGTTTCTCCAGTTTCGGAAGGTGAATTGTTAAATATCGGCTCCGAACGAGAAATCGGAGAGCCGAGTTCGAATTCTAGTTGAATTCGTTGCATTCACTAACGCACAAATACCCCAAGTGAAAGGTATTAATCCGCTTTTTTCTCCAGTTATGGTTTAAATAACAGGACAGATTAGATTCTTTAGCCTTGGTTGGCAGTCAGTCTACCACAGAAAGTAATGGCAACTTACAGCTGGAAGAATCTTCTGCCCAGTCAATCATGTCTCTTGAGACATTATCGTTAACTGACTGACTCAAGTGACGTTTAACGAGCTTAAATCAGACAAACGATTACAGGAGAACAGGAAACAGCAGCTACAAGCAGACGAAGGACAGAATTATTCACTACAGTCAAATCTGCTGTCTGGAGTCGGAATTTAAAATTTAAGAAAATAAAATATGCCATAAAACAATGTTACATCGCCTTTATTATATTTGAAGCCAACCAAATTAAAGCGTAAACCACACCCCCACATAGCTGCCGCTATTTTCTTTGTATTTCGTGAATGCGCGATGGTTTTTCATTTTGTCAACTGCACATTATAGTTGAGTCAGTTGGACACCGTCTATCTGTTAAAGAGCACCATGATGATTCACTCCGCCCTATATTTGGAGACAGCATACTGCATTCGCGCTAGAAGCTCCAATATGATCATTTCAGTGTGTCAATCTGAGGACAGTGCAGAGGATCTACAAAGAGTTTGATGAGTAATGATAATTACGAAGGTGTTTGGATCCATTTTCCTACACTAAAGCCTACATCAAGTGCCTTGAGTAAGTAGTGCTATGCTGGTTCAAAAGGTTGGCTGCTGGAAGACCCTATGTCTGACAACAGGACTCTTCATTATGCCACACAAGCAAGAGAGCGCCGTAATTGTTGCTGGACGATTTCTGCGACTACATCATCCCTTACATCTGATCACCTAACTCCAAGATTGTAACCCACTTAATTTTTATGTGTGGGACGCAGTTGAGCAAAACTTATTACATCAAAGATGAACTGAAGTCAAGTATTATGGCAGCATTCACCAGTTTAAACAAGGAGACCGTCTAGAAGAGATACAGGAGATTCCAAAGTCGTCTGGAGGCCTTGATTGAAGCCAATGGCAATTTTATTGAATGAATTTACTTTAGTATTTCAAGCTATTTTTTGTGTCATTTTGGTAAATATATCTGTGAAAATGAGATGTTAGGGATATTTTCATTTTTGCATAATTTAGACAATTTATCCAACGCACCCTCTATCTATATCTTAAAACACGAGAAGTAATGTTTAAAAAACTTAATCGATCAGACACAAAACTGGTTTCCAAAGGATATGGCCACTCACACTAAAGTTCCTCTACATTTTTCATGAATACCAAACTTTTTCTACGTCATTCGTTGATGAAGCTTCAATAAAAGTGAAACGTGTTAAATTGATAAACATTTCCTATTTGATTTCTTTAGTGTCGATTTCTGATCAAAAATTTTGTCCAATTTTTGTTTGTTTTACAAAATTTTCATGCGAAATAGTTTTCTCGTCCCGTCTTTATTTTAGGTAACATTTATTTCGTCGTAAAAGAAAAAAAAAGAATAAGCATTGTACACAGTGTATTACACTAATTTTCATATAGACATATTGCTCGTATCAAAATCATACACATTACCAACAGTTTCTATCAAATTTTTATATTCAAGTCGTCAGGAAAATCGAAAAAGAAACCATGAAAATTGTCTGCTTATTGTTCCCGCATATGAAACTATATTTAGGAAATTAAGAGCTGACTGATAATTTCATTATTAGTACTAATAAAGCAACATTTATTTTTCGAATTTCTATTCCATGACACAAACAAGGCAAGTTTAAATTCGCTACATAACCATAAATCCCCCCCCCCCCTTTTCTAAAGGGAATATTAAGATGACAGAAGCGCATCCTATGAAGTGTAGCATTACAATAATCTTAAAGTCTTTTAATGTGTGCATTTACCGATAAGGACGTCAATCATGAATGGCTTAAAGAAAAGTCGCTTGCAGCATCAAAACGAAAGAAATCTTCAAGAACGATAATCAAAGACGATAGGTGCCAAACGAATATTCTTACATTTTATTGCATGTTAAAAGATCTTTGCTTTCAATATTATTTGACTGCTACAGGGTTCAGTTTGACAGTAGCTCCGAGGTCTTTGAAATAGAATCATTAACCTATTTATCACATTTTGTAGGAGGGGACGTGATTCACGGTAAACCCGAACTGAAGACTTCAATCTCTAAGAATACCTTTGATGATTTACACGGCCACAAATTAGATTTCTTCAATCGTCAAGAGACAGACACGTTTAGTGTATTGAGTTAGGATCGACATTTTAAACCTGCTTTGAAAAATAGAACAGTGATTTTCAATGGGCGTTTCTCCGCTGATGGACCTAACAAGGATAGACTTCCAGCCATCATTTATAGTAGGATTGAAAAATATTTTAAAGCATGTTTTTTAAAAATTTCAGAACAAATAGAAGATCACATTCACATACAAATATACAGACTGCAAGCAAAAGGAGGTAGTGGAAAACCATAAAAGAACATGGCATCTGGTAGATAGTTCTGAAGATAAAGTTAGAACACGCCACCATATTAGGTTGTTACAAAAATAATGGCTGATTTCAGAAACAATTTTATTATTGAACAATTAACTGTAAAAATGTTGAAATTAGTCAAAATACGAGCCTTGAACATCTATGCGTCCCCCATCGATCGACAAGATTGTTTATTCTTCGTTAATAAAAAGTTATTGGATGTGATGCAACGAAATCTTTAAAAGCTGGTTCTATCTCTGGTTTGGAAATAAAGTTTTATCACTTAAAATGTGCTTAAACAAAAATGATAAGTGAATGAAAGATCAGAACATGGAGAATGTGGTAAACTCTCATATCCCAAGCCTGTGAGGTTTTGCACCGTCATTCTTGCAACATGTGGCCGCGCATTATTGGGGAGCAGAATTGTACTACGACGATTCACCAATGCAGGTGTCATATTTTGCAGGCGTGCATGCGTTTCAGCAAGTTGATTGCAGTAAAGTTCTGTATTAATGGTCTGATTGGCTCCCAGAAAGCTGTAGCGGATAACACCAATTGCAGACCATCAGGCAGTCACCATAATATTTTTCTGATGTAACATTGGCTTTTGGAAATGTTTGGGAGAGACTTATTGCGATCAAGTCATTGACCTAATCGTTTACGGTTATCATAAAAGATTCACTTTTCTTCACAAGTGACTATTTGGTTAAAAAAAAGAGATCATTGGTGCTATGCAGAAAACGTATCGAGCCCACTTCAAAAAGCTTAAGTTTTTGATTTTCATCGAGAGCACGAGAGATCCATTTGTTGAGCTATTTCACCTTGCCAATACTCTGCAAATGGCTTATTGTTGAAGTGCTGACAACAAGCGTCTGAAACATTTCCTGACACTGACATGAGTTTTGCTCAACAACTCCTTGCAATTGTTCGTTGTCAAAACTGCATGACCGTTCTCTACCTTCATCTTCAGAAAAAAGAGTTTAATGTGACATTGAAGAGCTACTTTCTTTCGTCTTAGGTAAAGTGGGCATTCATGAGCTTCTGCATAAAGGCTGGCTTATGGGGAAGTTATAAAAGGCTTTTAATGTAAATCTTAGTCCTTGATTATGAATTGGTTTTAGTTTTCTCAGATAGGATTTTCTGGCGGATCCATAAATAAGGCAGCTGTAATCGAGTTTCCATCGAATCAGTCATCTATAAAGTTTTAATAAAACCTATTAATCTACTGCCCAATATGCGTTAGCAATCACTCTTAGAAGTTGGATTGACTTATTACATTTAGTTTAGAGATATTTTATATGTGGAATATAAGCCAATCTCTCATTGAAAATGACACCTAAAAATTTGTATTATTCAACCACTTGTATCACAGTATTGTCAAGGTTAAGGATAAGGTCAAGGTGTAATTTTTGTTGTTGACAAAAATTCATACGTTTGGTCTGTTTTTGAAAATTTAAAACCATTTTTGCTAGCCTATTCTATTTTACTAAGATATTGTAGCAGACGTTCAACGATGTGAATATATTTTGATCTGTAAAAGATTAAGTCGTCAAAAAGGAATCAACTCCAGGATTAAGATATTTCACAATATTAATCATTTTAATATTAAAGAGAGTAACTGATAAAATCCTCCCCTGAGGTACACTCCTTTCCTGCAATTACCATAAAACCAGAATTTATTCTATTTAGTAGATTTAAATATACATTTTTTTGTAATGGAAAGTACTGTTTCTGAAAAGTAGGTTAACATGATCTTCATTCTCAGTATTTGAGGTTGAGGTAAGTTTCGAAGAAAACATCAATTTGTATTCTTCCTAATTTGCTGTTCTTAAATTCCAATTAGGAATTTCATCCTTTAGGTTTTGGCCTAAATTTTCTCGAATTATAGGAAAATGGTCGCTTTCACAAGTACCGTCATGAGTTGCCTAAATCAAATCAATAAAGATAGATGTGTCACACAGGGATAAATCTATTACAGAGTAGTTGCCTAAGAATGGGCATATATGAGTCGGGGACTTATTGTTGTAGTTACGTAAATCGTTGTTGTCATTGAATGATTCCATGTCTTTTTCTTTCTGAATTGTATCTTTGCAGCCCCATATAGTGCTGTGACAGTTGGAGTTCCCAAGTAATATGAAGGAAAAGGGAGTTGTCTTATAACTTCCTGTAATTTGGTTTCTTTTATCTCTATTTGATGGAATATATAGAGAGAAAATGTTGATTTGTTTGTGCAGCGAAACTGACAGCTGTAGTCTGTAGATTCGTTTTTAGATCTATGTGACTTTGTAATACATCATTTCTTACCAAGATTGATGTACTACCTGATGCTCGAAGACTAGTGTCTTATGTAGTTGAATTGTTGGTATATTTTATATTTGTTTCGTTATCGTTTTTGAGAAAGGTTTCCTAGAGGCAGATAACAGCCGGGTTCAGGTCTTGTTAGTAGAAGTAACTCGTTGATATTTGCTTTTATTAATCGACAGTTTCATTGCAGTATTTTATGTGAATTTGTATTCATTATTTTTTTGGTTTACTTGGTTTTAAATTTAAAGTTTTAGCTGTCTTAGTTTTAGCTTTTTGTTTTCCCTTTCATCCGAATAGTCAAGAGCTGGTGTTTTATTTGAGCTTTTGGGTTATTTTGTGTGTCACACCGGTTTATTCTTACTCGGGATCTGTGATGTGGGTTCTCCCTTCTTTTGATTTTGAGCTGGATCTTGTTGGAAATATGGTATTCTGTTATATTATCTATTTGGTTTTCTTTTTCCAGAGGTGAATTTTCCTTGTTCTTTGATCTTTCTTTGAAGGTCGGTCATCTGACCTTTTTGGAATGGTGGTTCTCCCTGGTTAATGTTTTTTGAGTGATGTGTTGTATTTAAGTATTCTGGTTCTTTAGCTAGGTTTTAAAAGTTCGGTTGGTCTTCGTTGGAGGGTTTTGTATTAAAAGACGTTTTATTTCATTTTGTTTTTCTTGAAATTTGTTTTAAGAAGTCTGTTTCAGTGAATTGTCTTATTAGTATTGGCTTTGCCTCTGGTTTTATTACAGTGATTAACTTAATGAACAGAGTCTTTAAGATATTTATTAAGGTTATAATCTCTTTGTGTTTATAGATTGTTTTTTCCATTTGTGTTTCACTTTTTTGGTATTCGATCTGCTTGGTTTTAAATGTCAATATTGAGACATGTTGTTGCGGGCGTTTGGGTTTCAAACATTTTTCTTGCTCCTAGTAAGGAAATATTTTTAGTGTATTTAATTTTGTTTATCTCTTTTTCCATACCTAACATTCTCTTGAGTTTGCCATGTGTTCTTTGCAGTTTGGACGTTTGTGTTTTTCTTGTCAGTGTTCTGGATGTTCAATTCCACTCTCACTACATTTTCTGCATGCTGGAATTCTTGTACAGCTTTCCCTTTGCTGTCCATATCTTTGGAAATTGTAGCATCTGAGTGGCACTGGTATATAGGTTTCCACTTTAGCTATTACATACCCAAATTTTTATGCCTTTGGGTGGTATGGGAGTGTTGAACGTTAGAACATGTTTGATAGTTTTCATGTATAGTCAATTTTTTAAAATTAATATTCTTCTAACATCTCTTACATGTTGGTTCTTTAAATTAGAATTAACTTCTTCCAGGTTGCATAACCAGAGCTCAGGATTTCTCACTACTCCTCTAGATGCGTTTAAATTTTTATGAAGGTAAGGGTTTGATTTTGTCAAAAGTTGTCCAATTTAGTGTATGTATATATATATATATATATATATATATATATATATAGATATTTTAGCATGAGTGATATTAGATACTTCAATGGGTATGGTCCCATTTTTCATTTTTTTAAAGGCTTTAGGCTTTTTAATAGTTGATATTTTTTCTATTTTGAAAGGATAGATTTTTGTAAGGGGGTGTTTCAATTGATTCTAGAACTATGAACTGATATGTTAATTCATGTTCTGTCTCATTATTGGAGCTGAATTCTATGTGAGGCCTTTTGTTTTTTGTTGCCATGAGTTTTTTTTTTACCTCCCTTGCTCCCCACCCACTTCAGAGCCAAGCAATGAGAGATGTTAGGAGGGAAACCCATTCATCCTATCATCTTAGAGAAAAGGGTGTATACTCATTAGTAGTGTGACTATTAGCATTTTAGATTTCCCTGTTTTCCCACCCCGATTTTGATGAGACATCAGGTAGAGTCTTTTCATGTAACAGCTTTTACTGACTAAAAGATTGATCCTTGCCACCGCCTTCTAGCATTTATTTCTGATCTATCTCTTACTTACAATTAAGGGAGCTAGACAGTATAACATCTGTTTGGTTATATTTTTGAGAGGTAGATTTTGTGGGGATAAGCGTCAGGGCTTAATATGACTAGCCGATTGATCAGATCGGGCTTATTAGACAACCCGTCTAGTCCAGGTAAGGGCTAAAGTAGTGTTGCAGGACGGCCAACAGGTGCCTCTTTGAGGGACTTCTACCTTCAGCAAGGGGGCAGCAGTCAGAGTATTGTAATGCCCAGCCGACAGGGAATTGTTCAGAAATCTTTCAAGAACACCTGTAGTAATGGATAACGACCATACTTATGCATACCGTGTAGATTTCCAGGAATCTCTTAAAAACTGAAGATTGCGTACCTTTTTCAAATCCAAGATCACTTCAAGCCAGAATGACTTTCTCCCCCTGAAGAAGAATATCGTATATTCAATAATACCAAGAAAATTAACCTATTACTGCATAAAGTTTCCTTAAAAGTGCAGCTCTTTTTGTTTAATTTGTCTTACGGCTGGTGAGTTTTAAATATTTAGGTATACTCCCACTCACTAAATAATTGGTCGATATGTTAAAACAAACTAAAGATATGAAACTTATTAAATTCAGAAGGCCCCAAACGTTTGATATATAATGCCCATCTATCGAGGGTAGAAACCACCATAGCTTCTTATCACATTTAGTAGATTGACTCATTTTATTTCTAAAATCCTGCCATGAGAGTAGTGTGGGAAATTCCAACAGTGAACGAGAAAATCTATTTTCTGGCGAACGCGCCTCGGCACAGACGCAAAAGTTTGCGAGCACTAGTTACATCCTAGAGAGAGAGAGAGAGAGGATATATATATATATATATTAGATGTGTGTGTGTGTGTGTGTGTGTGTGTGTGTGTGTGTGTGTGTGTAGATACAGGTCTTTCTGCAACTGGTCAAGATCCGGATTTTATAAAGTTCCTTATCTTGAGTTAAAAGAAGGTAACAAAATAAGTAAGAAAAAAATAGTAGTCACCATGACTCGGTGCCTTGTCAAGCAACCGCCTTCTAACAGCGTCAGACACTGCCTCCGGGTGGAAAGGAAACTCAGACGAGGGCTCAGCCAAAGGGCAGAATCTCGTCTGTGGGAAAATAGACAGGTGGCCCGACCCTGCCTTATGTAGGTTCTACAGGATATTTATGTCCGGAATTAAGTACTCGGAGTTCTCAAAATAAAATTGCTTTGTGCCGTGTTCCACCTCAGTGGGGAGGTAGATAAATACCAAGACACGGTGTCTTGTCAGTTTGTATTTGCGTTATTTTGACCTCTGCGAGTCTGGATTGAGCGCACCTGTTATTTTTTTCTGACATACGATTTTAAGTTTTTATTTTTTATTACTTACTTTTGACTTAGTTATGTTTTTCTTTTCGAGTGTAAATTTTTTCGCACTAGTTTTTGTTTCAATTTTCTTTAAAAAAAGTCGGTGTTTTAAACACTTATAATTCACACCGTTAATTTCTGTTTGCCTTTATAAGTTTACGTCAGCCATTTTGTTTATTAAACATACGAGCTTTATTTCTTTCTTTGAACTTTAATTTTTGCAACTGATTGGAAATATTTACGGTAACACGACTAGGTGGCAACTCCAGCATTATGGTGACGACCCCTCAAAATTGAAAAGAACCAGTGCCATAAGCAACCCAAAGAAACGATGAAGCGTTTGACGCTTCAATTGAAGAGAAATACGAATACTTTAAATCGGGTACCGAACTGCTAACTATTCCAGAGGTGCTAAATGTGACAGAAACAAGAACAATCTCCCTGCTAACGATGGATGTGAAAACGCGAAAGTTTATTGGCGTTAGCAGAGAGACGCTAGAAGAGGCGCTGAAAAGCCTCACAATATCGCCGAAGATCATTGCGAAGAGGAGTCATGCCATGTAGGACATCCTGCTGGCATCAGAGGAAGATGCAAAACAGTTCGCCGGAACTATGTTAAACACTTCGGTTTCAAACCGAATACATGGGCCCCCGCAAAACTCGGCATTGCATTGCATTGCGCGTCCATCGATATATAAGAAGACCGCTTGGGAACATTCTTCTCAAATGTGGACAAGTTGGAGAGATCGCGGAAGTCATTAGCAAAGTGGGATTCGTTACCGGAAACGTCGCATTGTTTACGCGTTAATGTCACTTGCAATTATCCAAGGTCCCAAACATATTGACCTGCCAGATCATGCCTTCTGTGTAGTGTTGGGAAAGAGATCTCACTGCTGGCTCTGCGACGCTACGGGGCATTTGGTGAAAGCGTGTCCGGGGAAGCACCTTGGTGCTATCTCCCCAATAGACAAAGACAGTAACACCAGCGAAAAAGGTGTGAAAGTAAGCGGTTGGGGAGGAGAAGTCTAGCCAGGCCCTCAATTATGGATGGTAGCAGGTTAGAAAAAGGGGCGAAAACAGCAACCCCACCATCACAGCAAGATGTCCAACAAGGAAAAAAATAAGCAGCAAAAAGATAAATTGAGACAAGATAAGCAGTGGCAAAAACAGCAACAACAGCCAGCATCACAGCAGTCACTAAAACAATGGACACAACAGTAACAAAAGGAGGGGCAGCGGCAACAAGATCAACTGCCTCAAGATATTAAAATGGAGATGCCCCGGCTGTGTAGTTCTTCCTTAGGGAAGGGAGGAAAAGGAAGACAAAGAAAAAAATAGAAGTTATATAAAATGGCTGGACCAACTAGGGCGGAGAAAGGCAGCAGAATTTCTAAAGTGCAAATGTGATCACCCTCCTTATATAGGGTCCTAAAGTTAACATATCCCACAGACGTCAGCGGGATTTTCTTTGACGGACGAATTACGTTGGATGTCGGCACAGAGAATCTGGGACAGTGTCAAGGTCCTGACTCTCAGATTTCCGACCAGTTTGATCGTGGAGGATATTGCCATGAAAAGTTATGGATCGTTGCGGTTTTTGTGCACAACGACCAGACGAAGCGTGTCTCGTTTTCCCGTCAATTAAAGACGTTCCCAGTGGATGCTTCGCAGTTAATCTTAGTAGGGGACTAGAATGCTGTCTTGGACCCCAAAATAGACAGGGAACGGGGTGTTAATTGAAGGTCATTTGATCTGGTCGGCCAGTTTGGACTCGTCAATAAATACCGGGTCGATCAGCCTGGTGAGAAGGTGTGGTCACGTAAGTGAACGTTTACCGAGGTGGATAGCTACCTGGACAGAATGTGAGTGAGAAGGGTCGATCTACATTTTGCAATATCGTTCCACTGGTTAGGCTATTCAGACTCGTCTGTGTCCGGATTGCGTCAGGTTTTAGACCCAGAATGGCTGGACACTGGAATTTCAACTTCCAGTGGAATGCGGGGGTGGTTATTGGGAATGAGTTGTAAGGAGAGGCTAAGGAGAGGATGAGGTCTTTCACCGCCAAATATAGCCAAAGTCTTGACCGGGATAAGGAAAAAACGCTTAAGGATAGTCTGAGTGTGAGGCTAGCAGGCGCTACCAGGGTCAAGTAATTAAGCATAAGTTAAACAAGATGTCTAATGAAGCTGTGAACATGGGCGCTGAACTGCGCAAAGAAGAGATTGATGCATTCGGAACCCGTGAAAGGCGTACTCTGTGGTCGACCAAAAATATGTGAGGCGTTTCGATATTTCAAGATGTCTCTGTGACGACGAGTTTTGCAGCTATTTGGCTGACTTTCCTCGGCATTCGCTGACTGAAGTGAAAACGAAAGTGGAGATCGAAGTTTACTTTGCATTGAAGAGGGTCGGCAGTGGAATGTCAGAGGGACTTGATGGTCTACCCTATGAATTTTACTTGAGGCTGTCGCACATTTTTGACGGTGGTGTTCAACAACTGGTTCCGGCAGGGTTTCTATACGATTAAAAGCAATGAATTTGCCTTATAAATTCTATTTCATTAAGACTACTCACTATTGATACTTTTTATTTTCAATACATTTCTATTGTAAAATTATTGACGATGAATTTACATTATATTCTGTCAGTAAAGTTCGTTCACATTCGTCACAAATACAACTGCCTTTTTTTTCCATTGCACGATATACACTTCAACATTTCCAAATGGTTTTACTTTTAAAACATTTAAATTTTTTAGTACAATAAATTAAAGTGAAATGAGGAAATGGTAGTAGTGGGGAATAGAGGTGTAACAGTAGAGACTGCTATAAGAGTTGAAATTGTGCAGGTTATGTTTTATGTTCAAACTTAATGGCGATAAAATATAACCGCCTGCATATAAAATAGCAAAAAGTCAGACCCAGTGAAAAACCTGTAAGGATATAGTAAGCACTTATCCCTCTTTGGTGGAGACAAGTCACATGACAGCCGCTTAATGGGGTCACTCCATACAGCGACAAAAGCGCCGATCATTTTATAGTTCGTGGACAGAAACCAAACGAAAACTGCCTTACCCAGCACATCTTACAAGCACATGCCTTTTACCTTTGGGATATAAATGAGTTCAGCCCGTTTAAATATGGATTCCAAAGCCAGGTCGTAACTATCTCCAAAATCTATCTAAGACTAAATCTTTTCCTTTGCTCCTCTTTATATTTTGCTGTATAGATATATATGATATACTTTTCCACATGAGACACCTGTAAATACATGTATAGGTATATCGTAGTAAATAAAAGTCTGAGAACAAAGCAGGCTTGTCATTGTTATTCCGTTCAGGCACAGGATATAACAATGCGCATAACGAGGTAAAAGTAAACCAGAGAATAAATTTTTCTTCCCTCTCTCTACTAGTTATGAGACCTAATAGCTTTGTAAGTATCGTCTTAAAAGATTTTATCGCCAATTTCAATAGCAATGATTCAAAACATCGACGACGTAGTCGTACACTCGTCACATGACTAAACGAAAGTTTCATATAACCAATATAAAAACTTCGTTTTTTATGATTCCTTCAACCTACCCTACAAAGACTCAACACCAATAGAGCAAATTTCAAACACTTACAAAAGAACAAGACAACCGAAGACAAACTATGTCTAGAATTACTAACATCACAAAATTTGTTTATATCTCAGATTCTTTAAAGTTAACAAATTATTGTTAATTTTCTATAAGAAAATTTATTTCGGTGTTATAGACTTTATAAATAACAATGACGTTTAATGTGGCTGACTTAAAAAATAAAACCCTGCATGATGAATTCTTTCTCTACTCAACGACTACTCAATTCTCATACAAGCATATCAAATTCAATTGTATATAATTTTTTTACGTGATTTATTTTTATTTTATTTATTTATTTTTTTTTTTGGAATGTGCTTGCTTTCCATCAGATGTATTTTTGACGATTCGCTTTTTCACCTTGCAACAACAAAAAAGCGTTTGATCTTAGTAAAAGGCTACAGTATTGTATTGTTACCAAAGTAACGTCAAGGCTGAACCTGACCAACAACACAATTCTCAACAATACTTTGTTTTCGTTCATCAACTTTTTTTAAAATACGATTATATTTTGTTCCATTCTATGTTCACCATGATTTGCTATGACTTGTTGCCGCTTACCAAGCAAGCTGTTCGATACTTTGAGTAAAATTCCGCAGGTTTTAATAAGAGAAGTTTTCGATAAACTGTTTACTCTTGTTTTCGTTAGGTTTTTCTCAAAGTATTTTCAGCAATCTAAATAACAAAGCAGGGGTGGCTAATGATCATTCGTTGGTAAAAGTTCAGATAAAAATGCCAGGTGACAGACCAAACTGGTTCAAACATTTTCCCAGTGTGATACTTGATTAGTAATTTGGATGATAAGTTTATCACTGCAATATGTTCCAATGACTCAAACAATATAAAAAAATCATTAACATGAATGAATGTTTTGGTCTACTTAAACCACAGGCATCAACAAGACAAGAAACTAACATAATTGTAGGTACTACCACTAATTCGCTGAAAAAACAGTATATTGTAAATAAAAAAAAGGCCCCAAACTTAATAAAAATGAACTTTTCCCATCAAAATGTTTATTATTAAGAGAAAATATCAAATTATTTTTTAATTTTTAATCCCGTTTAACACGTTCAAAAATTTTGGTAAAAAATCTTGTTTTGCGTTAGCAGGTAACGAAGTCGTTAAGAGAATTTACAATGGAAGGCGTAATATTACATAACTCAGTTTTTCCGGTGACAAGCACATTAATTTGGAAATTCTTGCAAAAATCAAATAAATTGTCAGATTTTAATGAAACTTTCACAACTTACTAACAAACCAATAAAATAATTTTTGAAATTATAACTTAAAAAATCTTGGTAAAAATATAATTTTTTTCAAATCTGTTACCCTCCTCCGCGTAAATTGCTGGAAATTTTAAAAACATTGTTTAGTTGCGATAACTGGTTTTATTAGTTAAACGCAGGGTTCATTGGGGAATGTAAATCTATTATTTTTAAATAATGCTTTAATTTCTGAAAATCGGCTCTCAATAGTAAAATAATACAATAACTATGACATTATTTAATTTGATAAGCTTTTAATTGACTGAGTAATTAATGAAAATTACGAACATTATAGTCTGAAGAAAAAAACTTTCGATTAATAATGAAATTTTAAAAAGAACCGTTTCATTTTTTTAAATTATAATAAAGTTTCAAATATTTTTAAAATACTTCAAAGATTTGTTGGGGTTAGTTTAAAAACTTATTTAGCGAATATTATATTTAGTAATCGAAAATTAAAGTTTAATACAAATCGTTCTCTCTCCCTATTTAAAGTTTTTTAATATTTTGTTTTCTCGTGTGTAGTGGAAGTTTTTTTTATATGGTAATTTCTATGCGTAAATTTAAAGGTCATGTTATTCAGATTTTTCTCCCCCTTACCCCCCAAAATTAGTTCAATTATGTCACTTGTGATCTCCATACACTTACCTCTAATCTGATAACCTGTAAACACATTTGATTTACGGCGGACAGGTAAAAGTTTCAACTCTGTGATTCACAGTTTTATTCTAGATTTCATGCTATAAATAAGTAATACTTGTGTAAATCAGATTAATTTAACATAAAAGTTTGTAATTTTTCAAAAATAATGTGTCACAGATGTATATTTTACTTTTTCGAGATTTTTAAAACTGGGAATTAATTTTTGTTTACAAATGTTTTGATCGCTTAAAAAATGGCCGAAAAATTGAAAGATAAAAAATTGAAAACATTTAGATGCCAATCAATATAATTTCTGTTTGAAATAACAGCATAGTATTTTGCTTACTGGAAATAGTAAATTTAATCATTTAACTTTCAATTAAAACTAAAATAAGTTTCAAGAAACTTTTTATTTTTAAAATTTCAATGTAAAATTTAGATATCGAAAAGGAGTGGAGTTATCTGCATAAAGATTTTTCGGCAGAAGTTTAAAATTCAATGTTTGCATTTAGAACGAATTAAGTTTACTTAGAGAGATTTTCAAATAAATTCAGGCTGCTTCATGAGCTAAACGGGTGCTTCTTAAATCTAATATAAAAAAATGAGACAGGAGATCTTTATCCGCAAGGAACACATTTCGAAGATTATATATATATAATATAAAATAGTGCAGAAACACACACACACACACATTATATATATATATATATATATATATATATATATATGTTTCTGCACTATTTTAGTATTGAGAGCGACAAGAAATAGAGGCAAGTGGAAATCCATGATTGCCTACGTCCTAAATGAACACGGCATAAGAGAACACCTAACTAATCTTTTAAACTACTAGGCAGTTATCCCATGCATTAAAACGTCGAATTTGGTGACATTAATTGTGAGTTCAATTTCTGTGTCGGACAGTGTGTATTTGAACACTGTGGAAACCGAGTGAGATAACTGATCAGAACTTAAAACAAGTAAACTAGCAAACTGTTCCCTTTAGATTTGAAGTAGGGAGAAAGTTGAATGTTTATTAAACTGGCCTTGTGTCAAACATAACCGAATTTCCTACAACTTAAAATGTTATTTGTAATCATCAGAAGGTTGAAGGTTAAAATAAAAGTATTTTGTTTGCATGTTTAAAGTAGAAATTTTATTGACAGAACAACATCAATTTTTAGGAGTTAAATGTTCAAAGAAAAATGTACGTAGTTAAGTGAATCCAGAGTTTTAGTTGTAGGTAGCCTAATGTGTGTGCAGCATTAACAGAGTACTAATAAAATCTGTTGCTTTCCTTTTTTATGGTCGGCGAAAAAGTGAAAGAAAAGGTAAATCAAAATTATACTTATCGAAGTTCATTTTTAGGCGTCAGTTGAAGTATATTGTTGTTGTAAGAAAAGGGAGAACGGATGTGTCTCGGGATGTTATGTTCGGGTTAGTGGCTTGAAGTTTCTTTGGTCACATCTTGGCGGTGGCAAATTTCGCTTCCATCTGACTGATTAGACTTTTTTTTTATAGCTAGAGACTTTTTCACATCGGCTTGTTAACTTCTCTCAGTTTTGCAAATCGCTTCTTTTCATTGGTTATAGAATTTAACATTGGACCCCAAAATTTGGCTTCGTCTTTTTCTTCAGTACGGGGTCAGTCCTTTTTCTTATTTGTCAAAATTAAGATTTCACACAGGATAAATATTTTTGTAAAAACAAAAAAAAAAAAAATGGAGAGAAGAGTTACTTTTAATTCTGTATTCACCGCAGATAAATTAATTTCAGATTATCTTTTTAGTTACCTGACTCGATATACAAATGAAAGCCGGAAGCGGTGGGAACAAAACGGCTAAAACATGATTACAATGATATGAGAGAACAATCCGCATGTAAATTACCTTTCTTTTTTGTTTACTGAAAGAAAGCATTTTCTGACGTGTGTATTCGAATTGCCAACTCACCACTCTTCGTAATTGGGTCTATTATTAATTAAAATCTGTAGATCCTTTACTTCTGGCGTTGATCATGGATAAGCGAAAACGAAAATAAAAGAGGGCAACAAACCAAGATTCACTGCAAAAACAAGCAGTATGAGTGCACGATTTTCCGAGTTCAAATATATAGCAAAGTGGCCGACTAAGGAAACGGCAGATTCAAAGATTGCTTTCATTTTCGATGGTTTTCTTTTTCTTCAGTCAGTTAAGTGCCATACGTGATACACGCTTGAGTGATCATGTCTCTTTCGAGATATGACTGACTGGGCAGAAGATTATCCCGCAGTAGGTTGCGATTGCTTTCTGCTGTAGATTGGTTGCCAACCAAGGCTACAGAACCCAATCTGTTCTGTTATTTTACTCATAGCTGAAGGGAAGAGAGGGGTTAATACATTTCTCAAGGGTATTTGTGCGTAAGTTAATTTTATTTTCTTAGATTTTTGAAAAGATAAAATTAATTTTTGTTCCACCGTTTCCAGTACGACATTTCTCAAACCACGGTCGATCATTTACAATCGCCTTTCTTTACGGAATATGACGAAAAAACGACAAACATTTTGTATCGATTAATTTTATAGATAAACTTTTCCTAGTTAGTAATAACCCTTCTCAGACAAGGACATCCCGACAAAAGTTAACTTCAGAAGAATCGTACAGCAAATATGGCCTAAGTTTTCGACCAAGTCATCAGGATAAGTAGAGACAGTTGGTGAGTTTATTTAAAAAATTTTTTTATAAAAGCTGTTGATGTCGGAGATGAAAGCGCGTCGAGCGCATTTTGGGATTTAAAGCTACAGAACTAAAGAGTGTTGCGGCTTAAGCGAGGTGTGACGTGCATGTTTCTTTATGTTCAAAGATACTTGCGCTTAAGTTATAAATTTTAGTCATTGGTAGCTATTTTTGTTGTACGACTATTGTTTCAGTGTTTTAACGATTTGATTTTGCTAATATTTTAGTATTGTATACGAATATCTGTCTAATGTTACTATAATCCTTATGAACGTATTGTCTGCTGGCCATATGGTTTGATAAGCGACAAGTAAGTCTTCATGAAATTGTGATTGTGATATATCTTATGCAAGTCACTGGATCCCACGAACGATCTTTTGGCCATGTCCCAGTGAATAGCTATGTTGGGTCCAGTGACTTGACTCAAAGAGTTCGAATTCAATACCTAGCTAGAGCAGAAGTGAACAAAATTTAAGAGTTGAGTTAAAGTCTATAACTTACACAGAGACATAATTCGTGTAACTAAAATAATCTACCTCGGCGAATGAAATAAAGGGTTCATTTTGAAATTCTTATCACATGATGTTCGTAGCTCATAACGGCCAAAACGTCGTGAATATGGCCACAAAGATGAGAACATCAGTCCAAACAGTGTAAATAATTATAATACATCTCAGAAATAAATATTGATATTTTATAAGTGAACTTTAAAATAGAATTTTAGAAGTTCTATAATATTAACAGATTCAGTGTGGCTGAAGCGGTCATCAATATATCTGGCATAAATGGTGGGTTTATTCATTTTAGTGAAAGTTGGCCATATAAAAGTTTGAAAATATCAGGGTTGCCAAAAGAGACGTCATCAGTCTAGATATAACTATTACCATGCTGATCGGGGAAAGGGTCTTGTGTTGTGGAAGTATTAAGATTTTTAATATTATGAGATTTATTTTCTGAAGTGGCTGAGAAAAAAAATGGTTGATTAATGCTATTTAAAAAATTGTCTCACGGACTGCTAGTGAAATTTTTTTCAATGTCTAAAGATGATAAAATTTCTTACTGAGGTTTGAAATAAAGAATTCGTAAAATGTTTTTACAAACAATACAAGGCTCAAGAGCCACAATTTATGCGGCTATAAGATAACGGTGAATCAGAGACTTGAACAGATTAAGATTGTAGAGAACTTAAATATTGCTTTAATTTTTCTCCAATACACAGGTTGGAAGCGGAGTAAATGTTTAAAATAAACTGGACGTCTACTCAAATAGGGGCATCTGCTAAAATAACGTTTGATTAATAAAAATATTACCAAGTATTTGCATCATTTACACTGTTCCGACTCCTGTCCTCATCTTTATTGTCATGTTTGCGTACAATAGCCGAAACGTCATAAACATGGCAATTTAGATGAGGACAATAGTCCAAACAATGTAAATAATGTAAATACTACCTTATCTCATAAGTGTAGGCAAATACTAAAGCATTTTCATTATTAGTAGGCTTTGTATTTTATACGATTTTTTTCAGATTGTACGGGCCAGAATACGTTCAGAAATAAAGACAATATCTTGAAGAAATAAAGTACGTTTTCTATTTCTTAAGCCAAAATAAACAGAAGTCTGAGTTAACTTCTATCAATGTGAAGAACACAGGAAAAAAGGTCTGAAAAAATGCAAATAAACCTACTATATATAATAGAATATAGGATACAAATCTTATATCATCCAACAATTAACTGAAACGCAAAAATTAAAATTGCACACCCGAAAAAAATGGATCAAAATGACTGAAAACATTATGGAAAAAACCTAGACCAAGGCAAATTTCACAAGTCAGTGTAAAAATGACAATTCTGGATTCTGATTGAATAGGAAATAGCAAATTGAACTATGACCCTGGTCAAATTTTCTTAACATCTAAAAAATGGGTATGCTGTTCGATCCAGTCACGTAACTAAATTGCACTACTTAATCACGTCCCTTGACCGGCAAAAGTTAGTCAGATGGACGCAGCACAGAGACGACATGCTAAAATGTAACAAAAACTTCAAGCAACATCCGGACATAGAAAGTTCGCGTCACATATTCGTTCTTCTTCTCCTCCCTATTTTCCTTTCTTCGCCTTCACTCACACGCCGTCAAAGAAACAACAACATACTTCAACTGGCTCTTAAAAACTAATGTCCGATAAGTACAATTTTCCTTTATTATTTCACCTTCCTTTTCACTGGCCATATGAAGGAAGGAATACATACAGCTACTTACTATTTTTCTGGAACATTTAACTACGTACATTTTTCTCTCTGAACATTGAACTCAGACAAATTAATTCACTATATATATTTTCTATTTGAGTGTTTTACTTCTTACAAATTTGTTATTCTGTTTAGTTAATAAAATTTTACTTTAACATACAAAACGAAATATCTTATTTTTCCACATTCCAGTATCCAACCTTCTGGTATTTTAAATTGTGGGGACTTCGATTGTGTTTGGCACAAGGCCAATTTGTCAAACATAGCCGAGGCTCCTACAAGAACACGGAAGTATGTATAGTACGTCAAAAGTCAATCCACATAAAGGAAATTTGTTTAATTTCCTTTTATACATGACCTTTTTCTGTCAGTGAATTCTTTTTTAATAATTCTATCAATTGGTTTATATCATGCTACAACATTAATGTTCCTTCCTAACATTATGGACAACAAAATCCTAAAATCTTAAGCTTTATTATGCAAATAAATATTTTAAATTTAGATAAAGGTTTCAGGTTTTAATTCGTGTCTATATTACTCTGATAAGGAGGTATTTATACACGGACCTTTTTCCCCATCTATGTTATCACAGTTTCCATTGTAGTGCATTCCGGTTTTCATTAGGTGCTGATCGATCATGAGACAGAGATTGAACTCACAATTACAACGTCACCAAATTTATGAAACACTTTAATTCACTAGGTTATTGTCTCGGGAGACAATTCTGAATGGAGAATTTGGAGCCTTAAACCTAATCTGACTACTAGTGTGTGTTACTACAGTCATGCTTGACTGCATAATACTATTTGCCTCTCATTTCTACAGCCGTAACCGGACAGTATGTACTTGAACTCAATGGAAACTGGATGATCAATACCCGAGCGTAACTAGAGATACCTCTAGTTAGCGGAACAGGAACAATCTATCACCGCCAATTGAACAAGGGATTCAGTTTGAAATTTCCCGAGAGCTACATTGTAAACTCCTGTAACGTTTTGGTTACTTGCTAATTCAAATCAAAAGAAAATTTTTTGCCAAAATTTCGAACATGTTAAAAGGGATTAAATATTTTTTAAATAATTATAAATTACTTTAATCTTTCCTCTTAATAATATAAACATTTTTATAGAAAAAGCTCGTTTTTATTAAGTTTGGAGCCTTTTTATTCCATTCTATGCTGTTTTTTAGCGATTTAGTGGAGGTATCTAGCTAAATTTTATTTGTTTTGCTTCCACCTTACATCTGTAGAACAGAACAGACACAACCGCTAATATATTCTTGCAATACCTCCAAGTTGTTTAGGCCCCGCGAACAGTCACACAACCATCCATTTTGCTAGTTAAAGATGACGTTCGATTGGTACCGAAACTAACAACCTTCCCCAATGTAATTTTACAAAAAGAAAACCACAATTTTTTGGAATTTCTTTCTAACATGTATAAAAAAACTATACCCTATTTTCAGCAATTACATACCATATTAAAACATGCCAAACTTTCTTTTCTACCTAATAGCAGACAATGTTTACAAGCATGCTAAAACGATTCGACAATATAACACCGTTTAAATATAACACCGTTTAAGTTAGAAATTAAATCATCTTGAATTGACCAGCCAATGAAAACTAAAATCTTATTTTTATCGAGCCAACCTTCGGAAAAAAAAGATTTCTACTTTCAAGGTGCAGAGATGCTACAGCCTCAGAGACATTCAGTCACAAAAGAACATATAAATACATAGCTTTTCTATTCACCAATCTCCAACTGAAAAAAGTGTATGGGCGACTTCAAACGAATTATTTTCAGCAATAACTGCATGAGTCATCAGTGAATCTTCGCTGACGATCAGTCCATTCTCAACCACAGCTTTTATTACGCTGGACCAATTACCCATAAACTCAACTAAAGACTTTCTTTTAATCTTTTTTTTTTTTTTTTGACTCGAAGTCATGCATATATGTAACTACAAATGATTTATTTAACAAGCATATCCACGTTTATTATTGTTTGGAATTCGTACGTTCGGATTTTTAATATATAATGTTTTTATATTTAAAATTAATATAGTTTATATTGCGACACGGAAATTTCTATGTTTCGAGATTTTTATCTTGTCATCAGGTAATGTTAGATCATTGTTGTGAAAATGATTTTCATTTGAATATAAAAAACAATACGTTTGTTATTTATGGATGTGGGAAGACAGAAAAGTTTATGCGTGTGCTCAAGTTAATTAGAATAGAGATCCACTTTAAATTTGAAAAATTTTATATTTTTAGGGAATACATGATTTATTTCAGTCTTAACAGCAAAAGTGTCAGTCGATCAAAACCCCCGTCAAGACTCCATTTCCATTGATGTATCCATTATTGTTACAAAATTATTCTTAGTTTTCTCTGTATCTCATCATTTTCAAAAAGAAAAAAGAAAAAAAGAAAACATTTAATATTTTTATCTAACTTAAAGGGAACTTTGAATATAATTACTATTTTTATTTCGATTCAGAATGCATTTTATTCTAATTTTTCCATAAATTCTTAATTTGTAAAGAAAATATTATAACTTGGTGACCGAATTTCTTACACATGTAATCATTTTTCATGAATGAAACAAAAGACATCAAAATTACTGTTTCACTATTAACACGACAACTCAATCTATAGCTTGTCCAATGCATCATTCATATTTCCTTCTACATTACCGTCCATATTTTTAGACAAATCGGACATACACGGTCATTATCAGATAACAGAATTTTATTATTTCATAGTCTGAACCAAAGATTGTACGGCTGGTTTGCAAGCAGATTCAAAGATTGTCTGCAGCTTTTTTCTTTTGCAATAAATTAAACGATTCCTGCTTGAAATATATCTGAACATTTGGACATTTTAATGAAAAATAGTAATTGTTTATGTTTAACTTTAAAAACAATTTTCCCTATATAATCGATATTTCTTTACTTTTTTTCCCCCGTGGTCTAGATACGTCTGCACTTAATGTTTCTGAATCGAACAAATTTGAATATTCACACGTTTATTCAAATTTCTTAAATCTGTTTCTCCTGTTAAGAAACTTATCCGTTCAAGTGTCTTAAGTACTTCGTGTGTAAATGTGTATTAACGTGTGAATGAATGAACTGAGACGGTCGGGCTTTAGTGGTGCAACATTCGGCTAGGGTCAACAGTAAATGAGGCGATTAAAATCAATATTAAAAAAAAATCCGTGAGTTGAATTAAATAAGGCATCGTAGTGAAAATTTGAAAGGACAAATAAATGTGTCAGTTAGCAAACAGTTTTTTTCTTTACTGGCAGCAAACTGCCTGCATACGGACAGGAAAAGAAATCAGCTGATACACAAAGATAAAAAGGGTTGCAAGACAAGGATGTCTCTTCTCACCATACCTTTCTAACCTATACAGCGAGACAATACAGAGAGCTCCAGAAGTCCTGCATGGCAGACACAATCTGAATAATATAAGATACACAAAAGATACAGTGCTGATAGCAGATACCGAAAAGAAACAAGACCGTCTACAGGAAATAGTTAAAGAAAACGGAAAGAAAGGACTACCTATAAACTACAAGAAAACAGAATGCATGATAATCAGTAAAATATAAAGGAGCCTAAAATGCCAATTACAAGTTGGGGATACTAAAATCAAATAGATTCAGAGATTTAAATATCTGAGAAGTGTTCTAACAGAAGACAGAAAGTGCGATACGGAGATACAAACGCGTATTGGTATGGTCAAGGATTTATTCCAGAAGCTGAGTCGAGTATTAAGAGACAGGAAAATTTCGTTGGAAACAGAAGTGAGTAATGGATTGTTATGTGAAATCTGTTCTTTCAATATAGTAGCGAATGCTGGTCAGTCTCAAAGATGAAGGAAAGACTTGGAGCAATTGAAATGTGGTTCTACAGAAGGATGTTGAGGATACCATGGACAGAACGTCTGAGCAACGATGAGGCTTTTGGGAGGATGGACACAAGGAAACATACATAACACCAGAAAGAGAGCTGAAGTTTTTGAGAATGTAATGAGGAAGAGCTTTAAGAACCTGATGCTCACGGGACATATAGAGGGGGATAGAGACAAAGAAAAGCAACGCATGACATACTTGATGGACTTAAGCAGATAGAGGGTGGAGCGGAGGTTGAGTGGGATAACAGGAGGAGAGTTATTAAGACTGACAAGGGATAGGTAAAAGGCCATGATCATCTACATCCTTAAGGGACACGGATCATAGAATTTTCAGGTGCTTTATATAATAAGTTTTCATAAAGAATACTGTGTGTCCTAAGTAACAGAAACATCAGAACGAATACAAAGTTTTTGTACGATAAACCAACAAAGACGGAATAATTCTGATTACAAAGGCAACGAAAGTAATATGGTTGTGGAGAAAAGGGAGAAGGTGAAAAATTAAACGAAACTCCCCTTACCTAAACCAATATCCACCAAAACACCAATTATCAGCTCTGTCGGGGCCTTTGAGCCCGCTAAACCGATTCATAAATCATCGAATTCGTAAAAGGTTGAAGAAGACACAGTCTTTTATTGTTACTCAAATCTTTCGTTATTTAACGGTTTTAAGTTAAAATAAACCAAAGAAGAAAATTTGTTAAGTGCATTTTATCAATCCAACTTTTTTCTGGAAAATGAACCTTCCTTTCTAGCGTCGCCACTATTAAGAAAGCACTGCAACACACACTGTGCATTGTTTACACTAAAAGTGAGAAAGTGTACTAAGTGTTAAGCTAGCAACACTTCCGCCGATTAGGAAAAATGCTTTAACGCTGAGAGTGAAAGGAAAGTGGTACGGAAATAATTAGTCAGTCAGTCAAGTGCCATACGTAATACATGCTTCGGTAGATCATGTCTCGAAAGACGCATAACTGACTGGGCAGAAGATTATCCCGCAGTAGGTTACCATTACTTTCTGCGTAGACTGGTTGCCAGTAGAGCTATAGAACCCAATTTGTCCTGTTATTTAACCCATAACTGGAGGGAAGAGACGGATTAATACCTTTCCCAAAGGTATTTGTGCAGAAGTGAATGCAATGAATTCCACTAGAGTTCGAACTCGGCTCCCCGATTTCTCGTTCGAAGCCGATATCCACTGCGCCACAACGCCATCGCAAATAATTAGTACAATACGAAAATTACAGATCGAATAATATGACTAAAACAATCCATTTGTTTGGCCAAATACGTGCAACACCAGGAAATAACATGTTAATTTGAGGCTTCTCTGTGGATATGCATAGAAGTGTCTTCTCATTTCTTAAAAATATCTCGCATCATCATGGCAACGCTAATTGTTTTAAGTCATCGCAACACGTTTTAATTTGGCACAAGTGTTGCCAACTCGGCATCAGAATATTTGGACAGTAACTGCTGACTAAGTGAATATGTTATAAAAATTACACAAAACTGACATAACAGTTGTAACTATGCGTCACATAGTCTGCCCCAAATTTTTTTAATCGGATTCACACCATGCAAGACATGAAGACGTAAGGGGGTTGCTGGGCGTAAAAGAATTAGAAAACAAACATTGCTAAAGAGTGAAAACAGAAGAGTAATCGGGGCAATAAATAACGATTGACATTGATATTCAAAAATGTAAATGCAAAGTTAGCTGGAAAGTATGGAGGGAGTTCTACAAGCAAAAAAGAATCTTAACATAGAACTTACGCTTACATCTAGCAATTCAACTGTAAATTGATGAGAATCTAGTACTGCGCTCACATTTATAGAGCCTAGGTATCATAACGAAGAGCTTATCCGAACAATTACCATGAAAGTATTTGTAGAAGAGGTACAGGGATTCTACTTTACGGCAGTGAGAAAGTGACTGAAGAAGAAATACCAGGTCAGGACTAATAACACTAGATTCGCATGATTTTATTATAGAGTTTAAGGTAAATAGCAGGGACACCGGAACACATGTAATAACAATGTTTTAAACATGAACGAATTGTAGACAATTATCCAAGATTATAGAGAAAAATTGTCTAACGCGACACAGCGATTAGTTCGCTTTGGTTTTTTACGGCATATCAATTTCAGTGAGTTATGTGATGCCGACAATTTTTACAATAGATTCGTACGAATAGAATAAGTATTCTTTGTAGGAAATCAGTTTGTAGATCAGGTTTCCTTTTTGTAAAAAGGGTTTTGTCTAGAGTCAGATGTATTGCTAGTAATATTTTTCATTTAAATATGTTTTTAAATCCAAGCTCTATAGAAGTTGTATTGTATTTTCTTCAAAGATCCTATTATTTACGCAGTGGGTACATTTTGAAAAGACTATGTTAAGATTTTGTGCTTAGTAATAGCTGTTACGTAGTTTTTTTATGGTGCTTTTTGCATTGAAATGAAAAATTGGTTGCAATGGGTCTACCGAGGTGAAGTTTCTGCATTCAGCATGTGTGTGGGTGTCAGATTACTTATTCTGTTGAGGACTGTCTTGTTTACGGTCAGCTAATGATCCTATATTTTTTCTTACTGTCGGCTGATGTTCATATAGTTTGTTTGGAAACATGCCCAAAATTGCTTGCTATTTTCTGTTGATGTGTTGTGTAATTTTGTATTTATAATCTGTACATGGAATTTTGATGTTGGTTATTTTCATTGCCTCTTTTGCCAGTGTGTCGACTTAATGGTTTCCTTTGATGACTAAATGGCTAGTAATCTATTATTGGCTTGTGCTTTATTTAATGCCAGGTTTCTAGGATTTTTCGGATAGGAAGTTATATTGTCAGATTCCTATCTTTTAAATTTTCTCTCATTTAAGTGCCATATTAATAACTTGTAGTTTAGGTGTGTAGATTGAGGCATTATTTTGCAGCCCGATTTGTGTATGAATTTGTTTGTAGCTACTGCTCCTTTTCTATGTAGGTTGATTATCCATCTGCGTAGAATGGTTCGTAGTCACAATATGTCATGATTTTCCGTACAGACTTTTGTTGACACACACACACACACACACACACACACACACACACACAAAAGAAAGAAAAAAAGAAACGAAACAATGTTAGGTCTATGTGAGATTTGAAAATTGTTCATAGAGCTACTTTATTTGTCACCGGTGTTATGTTATCAGGATCTTTATTTGTTCTCGTGCTTCGTTAATTTGGAGTTCAAGTGAAATGTTGGATGTTGGCTTATTTTTATTGAACTGGATATTTTGAGGTTCATGTTTTTCCGTATGTTAAGTTATTTGGGTAAGATTGTAGTTTTAGTGCATATTGGAGAGAATTTTTCCCCATATAGAGGCTTTGCATGTGTAGGTGTCCGGAATGACCTTGGACTTCATTTCAGTCTTTGAATTTGCATGGTTTGTAGTTTTAAGCTATGATTGACGCATTGTGCTGTAAGTAATACATTCATAGTCTAATTTTAATCTGATATGTGAGCTCGTTTTTTGTAAAAATGCATATAGTGTGTTTTGGAGAAACGGAATCCATTTTCATTTGTCCATATCTAAAAAGGAAAGACATGTTTGGTTATGAATATAATATTGAGAGATCATTTCGATGTATGGATTTTTCAATTCCTGCAACTGATAAAATCCTACCTTGAAGTACTCCTGTGTGCGCGTTTGTCGTAATTTGAATGTTCGTCTTGATAGGCAGTTTTGGATGAATATAGCCATTATTCCTTTTAATCTCATCTTGCACGTGTCTTTTAGGGTGCCATAGGCTTTTCCAAGATTGAAAAATACTGATATCATATAATCACCTTGAACAAAGCTATCACGAATAAAGGATTTTAGCCGTACAAGTTGATCATTGGTACCTTGGTTTTTCCGGAATCCACTTTGCTAGTTAGTTACGGGTGTTTCTCTTTAGGTACCACACCAATCAAGCATTTACCATTCTCTCCGTCTTGCAGATACAACTTGTTAGTGAAATGAGTCAGTAGTTTGTTGAATTGGAATGGTCTTTGCCTGGTTTAGGAACTGAAACGACAGATTCAAGTCACAATTTTGGAAATTTTTCTGAACATATATAATCGAAGATCTGGAGTATTAAAAGAATTTTTTTGGCAGGTGTTTTAAAAATTGGGAATGAATTTAATCTGGACCAGTTGCAGAGTTTTTACTTTTGTCTATGGACTCTTTTTAGTTCTTTCAAAGTAAAGAGAATATTGTATTGTTCCATAATGTTTTGATATTTTTTAAAATTTGGGAGTTGCGATGATTTGTTGAGGAGTTTCTTCATAATTCTGTTGCTATTTTCCAGTGCACTTATGGTTACATGGATTGTTGCAGTTGCTGATATTTAATTAGTTTTCATTATTATTTTCTATGTTTTATTTATTAGGGTTTTATAGTTTAGTTTGGAGACCTAGTTTGTCAAGATTCTCTTTAGAATTTTATTATTATACAGCGTACTTTTGCTAGAACTTGTTTGTAGTTTTGTAGATTGAGTGTAACTGGGTTATCTTATTAAAGATATTCTTATCTTTAATAATTTTCTTGGTTTTAACTGATTCTTTGTATTCTACTATAAACCAGGATTTTTGATTTGGTGCCTGGTTTAAAAGGAAAATTTGGGTATTGTTGATCTTGATATTTGTGTTAGTATGTTTGTAAAGGAGACTATTGGTTCTGGTTCATTAAGAATTTCCATGTTGATTTGGAATGAGCAGAGTTCATTAAATTTTATTCAGTTAGCTTCTGTATGGCCAATTTGGATTCCTTTCTACTGACATACGATTACTTATATTTAGCAGATGAATGGGCACTGTCACATTAGCCATCATCAAATTTCCATTTAAAGCTCATATAAATTATGGCGGAAACATCGTTAGGCCGATAGCTGATGTTAATTCGGTATCTCAGTGTAGTTATGTGCATGTGATTATTAAGGATACATAGATCAGATAATTCTAGTAAAGATTCTATAATTTTACCAGTTTGGGGTTCGTGTATTAAAATATATTAGTAGAAAGGGAATAGGAAGTTGTTCAATTATACTTTCAATTTCAGTTATATTACTCCAGAACACACTGAATATAAGTTGAGCATATGGTTATTGATCAATGAATTTAAGCTTGTATTGCCATGTTTTGTAGATTTGTGTTTAATTGTAGCTTTCATGTAGTATTGATTTAAACAATATTGAAGTACCCAACTTGGCCTATTTTCTATTGTTGATACATTTACTTTGTGATAAGTTTCATATACTTTAAAAAGAGATGTCAGTTTCTTTGAGGTATCCTGCAAGCATATTATATTTGGATTGTAAGGAGTTTTTTGATTTCCTCATAGTTTGGTTTAACACCTCTACAGTTCCATTGTATGATGCTTGTGTTCCGTTTGTCCATTTGAGTGGTATTTTATTTTAGTGAATGGATCTTCAAAATGACTATAGTTTGGGTTATCTATTTTCATATATCTATACTTTCTATACTGTTTGTTTTCCTATTTGTGAAATTGTTCGTTATTTCGGTTCTTTTGATTATCTTCATGTAGGTTGTCCTGTTTATTTGATTTCGTTTCTTATTTTTTAGAATTTCGATTTTGTTTTGTGCTGAATTTTGATTGGTTTTTGTCAGTGAATTTTGTATTGGATTTACATTGTTTGCGGATAGCTTTGGTTCGGTGATATATGTTGTTTCAAAGTTTACAATTGGTTTTAATATTTTCAACATGTTTTATAATTCATTAATTTAGAAAATCTTTTATCATGTAATTTGTTTGATTACAGATTTTCATAGGGGTGGCTTGATGTTGCTTCGGCCATTTTTGCATATATTTGAATTTGTTTCCATGGTTTTCCATGCTTCTGGATATGGAATGTTTTGGTGTGTTCAATTTTAATGTATCTTTTTGCCAGGTTTCCCAGTCCCTGAAAATTGCTGTTTTTTTTTAATTTTTTTACTAATGGTTTCATTTGGACATGTGATCTGTGTGTGGTTATTATCCTTTTCTCCACACCGACTTCCTTGTACATTTATTCTTACTATTCCCATATCTTTGGCAGTTGCAGCATCTTAATGTGTTTGGATGCTGTTTCTTTTTTGGAAACTGTATATTCAATTTTTTATTTTTTGTAGTAGTTCTTCTGCATCAAAAATAACGATATAAGTGTTTGTATCTAAAATTCTATCATTTAATATATATTATGTTTGCAATGTTTTGTATTTTGATAGAATCATAGTTCTTAATTCCTTCCAGTGTACACAGTGAGAATTCAGAGATTCTTACCACACCCTTGGAGTCATTTTTTAAAATGGTGTGGAGAAACCTTTATCTTTATATCATGAAATGTAATCAGACTTAGAGCGTCAGTGGCATTTTCCTTTGAACTTCTATCAGTAATGTATTATTTTGAGATTTTGTAGTTTTTTTTCATTGTTTTTAGAATTATTCAAGATTTTTTTTCTCTTGCAAAATGTGATAGCAATTATATAGTTTGCTTCCTCTCTTTTCTTTTTATTATACTTGCAGATGATTTGAGTTTTTAGTCTTTAAACAGGCATCCGTATTTTGATACAGTTTATATTGAAACAAAGTTAATCTCTACAAGCGTGATAGATAATCATTTAGTTTATGCATCCATTTGAATATGTAGAATTTTCCTCTCCTCTAAAGAAATTTATAAGAACACTATAATCGCAACCAAACAAGCTTCCGTTGACTGTTTTAGAGGCTTAGAATGTCAACGTTCAGCATGTTGGAATAATAATATTCAAAATGCTGTATTTCCCCGAGATACAACACAACTATTCATAACTTATTGTCGACATCTTATCCTGCTAAATGCAACAAAGTCTTATCTTCTTCATTTTGTTGATTACAGTTTATGAAATCTTTGGCACTCAATCTTTTGCCATCAGCGTGTCAAGCGGAGGCCAAACATGGCTCGTTCTTTGCGGCTGTGAAAGTACTTAATGCTGCACTTAATGATTTCTTCCGCCACATTGAATTTCTGTGTCAATGGTCTTCTTTGTGGCTAGTGTAATGTCCTGGGCGTTTCGATGACTTCAGATTATATATTTTTTGGTTCATTGCGCGGGAGGGGGCACAGTTGGTAATGTCGGATGTTTTCAATAATTTAATTTTCTCGGTACAATAAAGCAGTGGTTCTCTACAGGTAGGTATGTAACGTTATCAAGTAATTTCCGTTTTTTATATTAAATTCTCTAAACCAAAAGAAACGATACATGGCCTTGCATAGTTCCCATAAATACGACTAGTTAAGGACAAAATCTTGGCAAAAAGTTAAGTACAATGTCAAAATGATATTCTTGTCTAACATGGATTTGTAATCAATGATGGGACCGTAATTTTTAATTTGCTCACAAATATTTTATAATGACTAGAATTTAAATTGTAGAAGAATTTTAAAATGTTTTTAAGAAGCATGATCTTACAAGTCACTTGGTCACCAGCCTTGTACCAGTCTAAAGCTAAAATATCACACTATGCATTTTAGTTTGAAAATCTAGACAGTTGGTCCTAATATGAAAAACAAACAAACAAACAAACAAACGACAACGCTCATTTCAAACTTGAAATTTAATCAGGCGACTTCAAGATCGCAATTCAAATCAAATCTATTTTAATTCAGACAATTTTGAACACTCGCCGGATGCTAAATGTCTAAAATGAAATGTTGGGCTTACACTGTTAAGTCTTAATTTATGTAACGACTGTAATTTTCAGAATTTTTACATAACATGGACTTATTGTAAAAGAAAAACACGCAAAAGAAAAGCTTTCCTTAAACCGACCGATCATTCAAATCATAAAAATTTGAAATAAACTATTTTATATTCTTACTGAATATACCAAGTGTTCCTTTAATTAAAAATCTGAGAAACGCCTAATTTCTAAATATGAGATCAAATGCAGGCTAAACCAACAAAAAGAACAAAGAATTGAAATATAAAAAATATCCTTAAAATTCTATTTCCAGTAAACACCATTACGCAGATGAAGAAAAAATACGCCATGAATTTTGCTAGTGAAAGAATCTATTTCATTGTGGTCCCATTTTCGGGACAATGGCCATTAATGATTTAAGTTTTATAATTTTATGAGTTTATCAAGAACTATTGCAAATACGTAAATGTCCAATGTGTGTTTTTCTATTTGCTGTGTCAATTCAGATTGCTGGTGATCATGGTTTCTTGTTATTTGCAGCTCTTAAATATTCTTTTTGTTATCTCTTCTAAACCTTACTCCGCCGTCTATTCATTCAAACTTTAAATAGGTTTGACATTGTTTTCCTCTCACCTATACCTTTAATCTACCCGTGAGTATCAAATGTATTCCTTTTGTTTCCATTCTCTTGAAAACTTTCACATTGTTTGCATGTTCAGTCCGTGGTATTCTCAGTATCCTTCTGTAAAACTACATCACTGCTTATAAAATGAATTATAATTAGAACGTTTGCTATTTCTAGCAAATAATGGCGAGAATGCTAATACTGACGAAACGTTAATTTACATATTTAAATTTTCAATTAAAGTTTATCTTTATATATTTGATATCAATACTGTTATAATTTTAAAGCATTTATTTTTTTAAATTTTATGCGTGAAAGATTTGTCTGAAGATTAGACAATATTCTTACACTGCAATTCACTCCTCCAAGTAGATAATTTTCACAAACTTCTAAAATAAATTAGTGTCTATCGGCAGGTAAAAAAAAAAAAGAAAAAAGGATCCAGATTTATTTTGTTACTTGAAGATTCTATTACAAAAGTCTTCCTATTATACATCGGATGAAGCAATCTTGCAGGCCGACACAAGAGGAAAGGAAAACATGTTTGTCTAGGAATCGAAGAATTACTGTAATAAATAAGCCGTTGTAGTTGAAGATTTACGCCGTGGCTTTATTGATCAGGCGAAAAAATGCAAAGAAACTGCGAGATCAAGTTGAGGCGATTCTTTTCTGTCACTGACAGGAAGCCAAATGAGAGTATTAAAGTTCACCTTCCCCTTCAGTATTCCAGAAAGGTATCCAGAGACAAATCACAGCGTTTCGGTGCTATCTATATTGGGAAACCCACTTACGTACATAAAAACAAAACTATTTTGTTGTTAGTCTTCCGCTTCCATTTGGTGCTACGCAAAAGATTTGATTGTTGCTAGAGAATGCCTAGTGTTTATTTCATAATATACTTATTGTGTATAGATGCTCTCAACTAAATAAAAATAAATAAGGATTAAATTTACCTTGTTAACATACAAAAAGGAGTTTTGAACAACACGGGAGAAGATGATTCAATAGCATTTGGATAGCATAAAGCTAAACATTTACAGTTTCCTCGAAATAGTAACTAAGACTTAAGGGAATAGTCAAAAATAAGAGTATGATATGGAAAAGCCAGAAACAAGTTTGATCTTACATTTTACTAGCAATATTTAATAACCTTCGTATGATCCAATTGATTTGCTGAATAAGAAGACTGTTTCTCCAAAACACAAAAAGGCAACCCGAAAAGAAAACAATGCGTAAATCATACACCTGGTTCCAGAAATTCATGTCATATTTGGTATTTCCTTGCTTATGACAAAAATTAGGCGACTTGGACTTTCGTCCCCACCCCGGATTGTCGATGGAACGATTTTTCACTTGATATTGCTGTTATTTTAACTACCTTCACTCTTCGGCAATGTTTGTTTTTAAAAGCGATGATTCGAATTTTAATAAAAAAAAAAAAAAAAAAAGTTACTTTATACATTTTCTTTGTTCTTGACAAAAAACACTATAACATTGTTTATTGGAATCGTTGGCAAAGCGTCAGCCAACTGCCAATCGATTTGAACTTTAAGAATTTCTTTATAGTTGGTTTACATTTTAATTTAGTAAATGTTTATAAATTTATTAATAAAAATTTGCATATTTATTGCTTTATAAATTGGCAAATAATATATATTGCATTAATTTTAACAGGATTGTATCAGTTTTTAGAAATGAAAAAATGTAAATTATAAAGAATAAAATAATGTAAATATGTAAATTATAAAGGATAAATTATACTGATCAATATTTCAAAATAAAAAAAAATGTATAAATTGACTTTCCTGTTTAGATTTTATTTCAATTCTAATCATCGCTTGGAATAACGGTAAAATAAAAGCGGTGTGAGGATATATGATTCTATGCAATGTATTGTAGCAAAACAGTTAAAAAATGACAACTTGTCAAATAAATTAAGTAACTGCCTTTAAGAAAAGCGATAAGCTAAAAGGAAGAGTGCTCAAAAGACCAATCGACAACTGAAACATGTTCACTTCTCTAAGTCAATTAGTCATATGAAATGACATTTACCAATGTGTATAACCTTTATATCAGTACATTTTAAGTAAGACTATAACGAAAAAATGTAAATGTTTTCAATTCTACTCCAATTATTGGAAGTAGATTTACTATATTGCGATACTGTCAAATTACAAAGTCCACCATAAATAAAGATTAAGGATAAACATACAATAAGACTCAGTCGTAGAGTATCAAGTTTTTGAAAATGTAAAAACTACTTTTTTTTGTTCTTGTTGAGACCAGACAACATCCTACTTTTAAGAGCCCAGCTAAAATTGATGACTATCTTACTACATCAACCAAATACTGACTCAATTAAAAAAAATAAAATGCAATTTAAAAGCCAGTTCAACTCCAGGGCAAAAAGCGACAAGACAAGTTTGTTTTAAATGTATTTTTCGCCAATTTCTTTACATCCTTTTTTTTTCTCTTGTGTTTAGAAACAATAGACAAAATTGCATTTTAATGAATTTTTGCTCACACTTAAGCGAGTTACCTCAAGGCACTTCATCTCAATGATGTTCAATGGCAGTCTAGTGAGAGTATCAGCATTTTTCGAATGAAAATCGTCGATTGAAATGTTTTAGCTTTGACTGGTTTTCCAATTCAAGTTCTTTTCAAAAATAGATACATATTATTAAACAGAACTTGTTATATATATATATATATATATATATTGCAAAATTTAGTGTCTGATAAGATTTAACAATTAATGGCGTAACTACTGCTTATAGGATATATCATATAATCTCTCATGTAAAAGCGGTTCTTAAGAAGCAGCATTTTACTAAGCAGGCGATACGATAGCCAAGCTCTCATTTTTTTCTTTGCTGTTTTTTTTCTCGACTACAGAAAACGCTATCAGTTTATATATATATATATATATATATATATATATATATAAAAGTAAACAGTTGACTCATTTCAATGAAACAATGACAAAATAACAAATTAAAAAGATTTACTTCGTAAGTGAGCGTTCAACTGACAATTATTCCCCTAAGCGGGCCTGATAAACGGTAGCTAAACTGAAATATTTGTTTAGCTTCTAAGTGCAACATCTCTTCAGAACAGACGATCATAGCCCTCCAAAACTACCTACCTGACTCTTAGAAGTTTTTCTCCCTCTGCTAAGGCTTCCGCCGCCCGTTCACACATAAAAGGTAAAGTATACGATGTGAGGGTCAACTTTTTCCTGCTTCTGAGAAGAAATGTTCTTTTTGTTGCCATTTTCTTCAAGACTATTTGTTGCTTACTCGCTCTTCTATAGAACCATATTTCTACTGCTTCTAGGTTTTTCTAAGCCGTGGAGATATTGTCTAGCATACCTTTTTGAACTACTGATAGTTTCTTTTAATAACGACCACGTTTTGGTCTGTTTAAACTTTGGCATTTCCCACGTGTACAATCTGTATAAAAAGAGCTTTTTCCAGCATTTTTAACACCATTTTTTCTGGGAATGATAACAAAATTATACTTATTTTCAGGCACCTAAGGAAGACCGAAATATCGATCGATTGAAATATAAAAGCCAAAATGAGTCCAGTTAGTAGTCAATACAATTCTAGGAATGATGACTACTATCAAAATTACAGAATTTTTAACTTTCCTAGTTCAATACAGGGCAAATTTAATGAAGTAGAAATACTTACACCAATATTTCAAGTAGAAAGAAACCGTCAAAATTTGAAATCATCGCTTTGACCGAGACTCAGTGCCAGGCTACAGAATCAGTCAGTGCCATACGGGATACATGCTTGGGGGATCATATCTCGAAAGAGACATGACTGACTGGGCAGAAGATTTGGTCGCAATAGATTGCCATTACTTTCTGCTGTGGAATGGTTGCCAAGCAAGGCTATAGAATCCAATATGTCATATTTAACCACCATGCTGGAGGGAGAACCGACGGGTTAATACCTTTCTTAAAAGGTATTTGCGCGTAAGTGAATGCAACGAATTCAACTGGAATTTTAACTCGGCTCTTCCATTTATTGTTCAGAGCCGATATCTACTGCACCACAACGCATATCGTGAAAAGGCTTTGAGCGTTGAATTAAAGCGAGATAAATGATACTGAAACATCTGGAACTCATGGAACTAGAACAATCTACCCCGGTGAACAAAAAGAGCTCAGTTCGAAATTTCAATCACCTGAAGAAGGCTGGAATGTTCAACGGTCAGAATGTCGTGAACATGGCAACAAAGATGAGAACAGTCCGAACAATGTAAATTGTGTAAATAATCACAATACCTTTTCTCAGAAATATAGCCAAAATACCATTTTATAAATTTAAATAAACTAAAGCAATAACATGTAATTAATATTGTTTACGGATGAACACAAACATTTTTAATATCGCCAAATCTATTACACTACATATTTTTTGTAAAAATTCATTTGAATAGTCGTACTTACAACAACGCATCTCTCTAAATCCAGCCGATACTTTCACAAAATTCAATGGATAATTAACTTTTTCAGACTGCAGCACGACATAAGTTTTAGAAATGTTCTGAGAATTGCAGTAAACTTTTTGTTTAAACTTAAAAAGTTTAAACAAAAGTTTAGTGCAATAAAGTGAGTTGGGGCAGGGAATAACGGTTAGTGAGATTGCTTGAGTAAGCATTATCAATGAATCGCGAGTTTGGTTCCTACTAAGTGCATAAGAAGATTAGTGCTAGACTCAGCGAAATTTATTAAATAATAGTGAAACAGTAATAGCCTAATATATTATTAACGTACTTTCGCAGGAGATACATTCTCTCGTACTGGTTTTCTCAAAGTAAGAATTTTGACTTCTAAGGAACAAATCAACATTGTAACTGGTGACGGTTGATTAAAAACAATGGGTATTCAAAAATATCATTTATTCATTAGAATTGATTTTGTCAATTCTTGAATTATGTATCTACATGTTCGTCTCTGATTAAGCTCAGATAAAGAAAAAATAAGATGGTAGATCTTTTTCAGAAATGACTAAATAGATTTTAAGCAATATTCTGGTATAACCAATGTCATCCGACATATAAATTATTCGTATTATTTTACTTCAATAAGACGGACTTAATCGTTATATATATATATATATATATATAAGCACAAATACGTACATATAAATTTACAAGTTCAAAAAGAAAACATTTCATAAACCACTTTAGTGGTAATCGGATAATCTTAGTTGTCAACATTCGTTAAATTTTCCACATTCATTAAAATTATAAATCATTAATGTTACATTCAACAGATGTGATTTTCATAACCTCAGGCTGTTGTATTTACATATCTTCTTCGTCAATCTGGCAGATTTGATATAAGGTTAAAGTTAACAAAGGACCTCGGATGGTACCAATAGTTTCTTTTTTGAGATACCTCAAGAATTAACTTCTCCTTTCGAATTCAATGAGAGGTAAACAATCAGGAATTGGCCTTTGGTTAATTTCCTTGAAGTTTTACAATTTACCAGAGTAGGAAAGTGTGTTTAGTACATTTCCTATACGACCAATCGTGAATAGTTAACATTTTAAGGCCTTTTTGATTTAAAAAAAAAAATCAAGAGTATTGTCAGTTTAGGAAAAATTAACCAAATTTACAATTGTTTTACAAAGGTAAAAAGCTATCAAGCAATGACGATGGTGTAATATTAAAAATTACATATATAAACGGTGTAGTTTAACTTAAAATACTGACAAACTATTAAAATTAACGGCACCTTAATAATTTAGTTTGTACTTAATTTTCGTGTATAGAAACAAAACAAAAAGTTGCAACATTTTATCGTAGTATTCTTTCCAAATTTTATTTTTATCAATTTAGATTGTTATGCAATAAGCCATGTAATTTGTTAAATAAACATCGTATTTATTTTTTAATTTAAAGAAAGCATAAGAAATCGATAGGCATAATTTAGTGGCTGATTTGACAAAGAATTAACCGTGCAAAACACGGAACAATCTCCGCGGCCATTTATTTCAGCCGTAATATTTTTCTTGTAATAGAAAAAGTACAATTGTTTTTATTAGTTTGAAGTAACACTTCAGTGTTACTTCCAACTAATAAAGAGTTTCTAGATGAAAAAGAAACAAAATCTCACTGTTGCAACCAAATGTTCTCTTGTAAATCTTGAAATTTTATTTAATTCAAAAAGTTTTTCATTTGCACTTCATTTTCAAGATAATTTTTCTATTATTAATCATTTATGCATACATGTGCTTCTTCATAACATTTTATCTCAAACTGTAAAAAGGTATGCAGGAAACGTGACAAAATTATCCGCCTCTTGTAAAGAACGAATAAATTTTATTCTAACTTTTTGTTTTGCCAAACATATCAAACATAAGCACAGATCTAATATCAATTTTGATAAGTTATCATTTAATCTAAAATGAACTGAACTAAACTTACCTCTCGGTTATCACACTTAATCCGGCTGGTCAATCATTTCCGCTTCTGAAAATGGTTAAACAAACTTCAATACACGAACGAACCGCTCTCTTATAAAAGAGGAAGGAAAATTTCACTTTGATACTGTTTGTTTCCGATAATAGTTCAGACAGAATGTTCGTATAGAGAGGAAGCGGGCACTTCAACGTGGTGTAATAGTTAGTAAGCGTGTCTCGCTCGAACACTTACGAGTTAGTCGTGAGTTCGATCTTAGCAGGGTGCCATATCTAAGCTACGCTTAGAAAATCACTATATAAAGTGGAAGTCTACGCTACGCTAATCATCTGCCTTTAGAAATCTATATTCAAAATCCGTGCTTTTGATTAGTTTCGAAAAACAACAAAATGGTATACTTGAGAAACATGAAACTACTAGTTCAACCACGAAGCTGACCTATTCGTTTATTATCTATTTTGCCCGAAATTATATTAAAAGATTAAGTGATCTGGATTCGGTAGCGTGTGGAGAGGTGAAATTTAGGGACAAGGCCAAGGTATGGAATTACAACAGCGCATTTTTCATAAAGTGACTACAAAATTTAGTCTAACACAATGGAAAAAAGTGGTTTAAAAGGCTTTGTTGCGTTAATCTTTTAAATATGGCGAATTATTCCAGAAAGGTACTCGGTGTAAGTTTTATTTACGTTCGATAAAGTATAATTGTTTTTAATTTAACTAGAACTTAGTGACGTTGAGAAGACGGAAGAAACATTAAGACAATGGTAATACGAGTTGTTTTCTCGTAGTTATTATCGCTCTCTATTTGTCTAAATTCTGAGATGAGGTATTCTAATTATTTACATTGTTCGGGCTCTTGTTCTCATCTTTGTTGACAAATTCCCGACGTTTCCGCTGTTGTACGTTCAGACCTTCTTTAGGTTATTGGAATTTCGAACTGAACCCTCCATTTCGTTAATCGAGGTAGATTGTTCTAGTTCCAAAAGACATTTCTCTTTCTGATGTCTCAGTATCAGTTATCTCGCTTTTAACTCCACTCAAGTTTTTGTAGGTCTCTGCTGTAACTTGGTTTGGACTCGCAACTCTTTAGATCAAGTCACTGGATCGAACCAACGCATTTATCCCATTTTTCGCTGGTGATCCTTTATCATAAATCGTTATGCTGCTTTAATTGGCGCACAAAAGGAAAATATTTTGCAAATTCAGTTTGTATCTTTTTTTTCGTAATTGGAAACCGTAAAGAAATGTTTTTCTTTTTAAATTTTACGCTGTGGTTGGATTTGGTAGAAACATTTTTTTATATTTCGCACAAAAATATTATCCTTAATGCAAAGAACTAAATTTGTGTTCCTTTATACAAGACTCTGCTGCTGGAATTAAAAAAAAAAACTTTAAAAGGATTTCTGCATTTCCTTGCAATGATTTCTAAGAAATTTCTTAGTGTAAGCTAAAAGTTAAACACGGTCTTAACTTGATAAGCTAAATGGTGTGTAAAATTCCGCCTTAAAATTATTTCAAAGATAAAATTCTGCCGTTGATTCTTCAAAAAATATTAATATTTGTTTATTCAATATTCTGAGAGAAAATTTTCTAAGTTAACCACGTGTTAGCGTTAAACTAACCTGGAGGATTTATGCATAAACTCGGCCATTCATTTTTAAAATTATTTCAAATATAATTTCATTATTGACTGAAATAACAAAAATTCCGATTTTAAGTTATCGGAGAATTTCAAATATAATGATATTTAAAAAAATATTCATGTTTATTAATTTATTTCATTCAGTATTGTGAATGAATTAAACTAAATGTGCGTTAATTTCAAAGCAGAACAGAAATTATGCGTAAATGGTGTCTTTTATTTTTTGAATTATTTTAAACGAAATTATATATATATATATAATTATTATCATTGTTATTTCTCCAGTAGTTACTACTGGAAAATTTTAAAGGTCAAATTTTTATTAACTTTTCTATTTTTTTTAGTTTATTTTTATTATTTTAAAAGAAAATTCAGTGTTAAGACTGAAGTCGCTAAAAGTGTTAACTTCATAAACTAAGCTGAAAATTCTTTATGTAAGCATTCTGCTTTGAAATCTAAGCATATTTCGGCTCCCAAAATTCCTTCGAAATAAAATTTTTCTTAATGTACCGTGTCCTTTGAGAAAGTAGTTGATCATAGACCTCCACTTACCCCTATCCATTGTCGATGTTAGCACTTTTCCTCTTGGTATCACTCCCAAACCCCGCTCAGCCATCCACTTACTCAAGCCAATCAAGTATGTTTCTCGTTGATTTCCTCTGTCTCTCGTTTTCACTGTCCGTCCCGCGAGTATTAAATTTTCTAAGACCTCTTTCCTCATTACCTGTCCCAGAAACTCCAGCTGTCTCTTCCTGATGTTAAGTATAAGTTTCCTTTTCGTAGCTCACTCATTCGATCCATAGTATCTGCCGTTTCATTCTGCACAACCACATTTCTTTTGCTTTGAGTCTCTCCTTCATTTTTGAGATTATCCAACATTTGCTGCCATATATAAGGACAAATATAAATATCGTATAACATTTCAGTACACTTTTCTTTGTTTCCAACGAAGTTTCCTGTCTCTCAATATTCTGCTTAGCTTTTGCTATATCAAAGCGCCTTTGGATTTCAGTGAGAACGCTTCCTAAGTATCTAAATTTCTGCACCTGCTTGATTTTAGTACCACCTCGTTGCTTCTGGCTTTCTTGCCTGTTGGAAGTTCGCCTCAGTCTTTAAAAACTCTGAAGAGCTATCTGACCCCTCTAACTATCGTCCTATCAGCCTCTTACTGATCTTTGGCAAAGTGTTCGAGGCTATTATCAATGCTGAAGCGCTTCATCATCCCACATCCTACAACTTATTCTCTGACAAATAGTATAGCTTCTGTTTTACCAGGTCTACTACTGATAAGCTAACGACCATCACCGAATACATATATCAGGCACTTGATAAGAACAGCAAAGCTCGTGCTGTTGCCCTGGATATCTCGACAGCGTTTGACAGGGTTTGGCATGCTGTCCTACTTCGCAAATTACAGGGCTATGGTATAAGTTGACGTTTGTTCGATTTATTCCGACCCTTCTTATCAAATCGCGTGATGATGGTCATTTTGAACGGCATGCTTCGAGATCCTATAATACGAACGTGGGTGCCTCTCAAGGCTCTAAATCCTAAGTCCTACGCTTTTCCTGATCTTCATCAATAAAAGGAGGCGTAAAATACAAAAAAGAATTAAAATGTCTATAAAATCATTGAAGACAAAGAAAACATTCTAAATGTCCATCATTCTAGTCAGGTTCAAGCGATAAATAAGTGGCTAGAGACAATGGACTGACCAAATAAATAAAATTTATATTTGATAGTAAACACCGAAGAGTCAGAGATTGATTATTATATTTTCGAATAATTTCGATGTGATGCAGTCAAGAAATTAGCTAAGATAAGTAAACGAATTAAAAAAAAATGATGATAATGTTCTTTTGAAGGTAAAAGGGGCCTCTGATTCTGGTAAATCGACTTTCACTCTCAAATTTAATTACACCAGATTTAGTGGTAAAAAACTGACCACGAATTTGCCTTCAAAAACTTTTTTTATACAAACTGAAAACTGTACGACAACGTAAAATGTATGGTTGTTCAGCTACAGTACCTCAGAGGATATATAGCAGATTATGGTCTGCAGATTATCTAACATTTAACTTTTGCAAATGAAACTTACGATGTCGCTATTTAGTTAATAAAAGAGGAATATTGGGATCACGAGCATATTGTGAATGAAATATAGAAGAAAATAAGTTAAAATAGCCTGTGCTACACGCTGAATTTGAGGGAGTTAAACAATGTTCGACCAAAGTTAGAGCAGATTTGTTGGAGTTAAAAAAAAAAAACTCTTTTAAACTGAATTCTCTAGAAGATAACTCTCCTGGAAATAACTACCGTATTTTCTCACGCATAATATGTGCCCCTAAAAATGTGCTGAAAAAGTGGGGAAATGCTTCTACTTGCGCATAATACGCACCCCTTGTTTGGCAATCAAACCATATAAATTTTATCTCTCCAATTTCATTATGGCCAGTGTTTACTACACTTGTTATGGCTGTAACTGAAGATTGTATTGCAGTGGATATCGTTGCATATATATATTTGTTGCATTCACTTACGTGCAAGTACCCTTGGGAAAGGTAATAATCCGTCGCTTCTCCCTCCAGCTATGGATTAAATAACATGAAAATCAGTTTCTATAGCCTTTGCTGGCAACCAATCTACCACAGAAAATCATGGTAACCTACTGCGGGAAAATCTTCTGCCCAGTCAATCATGTCTCTTTCGTGTATCACGTATGGCACTTAAGTGTTTGAATTGAAGATGCACACGTTTTACTGATAACCGTTTCCACCAAAAAACTTTATTCCGGTAGTCTCGACCAATCAGAACGTATCATGCAGAAGCAACCTGGCTGTGCCTATAGTTCATCGCATAGCAGTAAGTTGTTCACAAAAATCGTTTTGGACATAGAATAATAATATTATTATTCTAATTTAGTTTTACGATAATTCTTATTTTATTTTACATTTTTAAGTATTATAAGGTACATATAATTGTATTTGACATCCTTATGGGGTCGCAATTGCCAAATAGTTGTGTCAAATTGTTGTGTGTTTGTGGTGAGTAGTCATTTCGCAAGTGAAATTGACCTAAGAAACGGTCATTTTTAAAAGATTTTTGTAGATGTGCATAATACACATCCTTAATTTTGCTTATCGTGTTTTAGAAAGAAATGGTTATTATAGATGGGGAATTACGGCATAAAACTATATTTTCAAGACTGTCGTTTGTGCAAAGGGAGATTATTCGTATTGCAGGGACTAATTATCCTTCGCTGATATATATTTTCGACAATTATTGCAAAATAACCAAAACTCTTGCCATAAGAAAATTTTAGTATTGCGCTAATAAAGAAGTCAAGTTTAGATCAGATTAGACATCAAATCAAAACAAATCTTATCTATTGACATTTGGCAATGCCTCTGTTAAAATTACAAATACATGTAAGTTTTGTGGCTGTGAAAACCATACTAGCACTTCGTGCACTAAGTTCCCCTGTCTGGAATCTAGATTAGATAAGTGTAAAGGAAGTAGTTTGTTTTCTTTGCATGAGTCTCAAACACAGAAGCCAAGAGTGCGTTGAAAAATAATGCTTTATCATTTGAATGTAAATTTTGCCAATCCAACAGACGTATGGATCTTTTTTGCTGAAAGTTTTAATAAAAATTTTGTGTAAAACAACATGATGTCTCTGGGTTTGCCAAATAAAGAAAATTCGATTAGTGATTATGACAAAGAGAAAATTGAGCAGTTTGAAAAGTATGTAAAACATAAAGACAATTGTTAATATGTAAAATTGATTTGAGACAAGGATAAAATTAAATCTGTCCCTTCAGACGACGCTGCAGCCTTTGATGTACTAAATAGAGTAGTAAAGAATTTAGAACACCAGAATCTGTACGAAGAATATGCTGAAATATTTAACTAGCAACAAAAAAAAGGATCCCCCGATAAGTTTGTAGACTATATTTAAATTACTTATAGACCTGTGTTTAAATCTGAGGACCAAACCATTACAAACCAGTCTTAAGACAAATAAGGCCACTTCACTGAAATAAGCAACTTTGGTATTAGCTTCATGGGAAACGTTCGAATTATTGTTGTACCGTACTAACAGATATGTACTTCTTACCATATTAGGAAGGTTTTTCTAATGTTAAAACCTGAAGCAGAAGACAAAAATAGATTTTGTTTTTTTATGGAAAAAGGAGAACGTTTGGTTTGTTACCATTATACTACCTTAATCTATTTATATTGAATTATGTGATTGAACATCATGTTAGTAAGTTTCCCAAAGATGAGTACACTGAAATATTAAAAAGGAATTTTAATTCTACTTGATCTATTAAAGTTTCCCAAATGTTCTGTGGATTGAACATATCTTGAAAACTTGCACATATTTTGAAATGCCTTCAAAAAGGCTTATGGCTTTGTGGTGTATAGCGTTCAAAATAGAAAATCTTTACAGTTTGCTAAGGCGAAAGTACCTTTAAATTCCAAAACTTTACCCACTTTAAAACTGCTTGCTGTATTTTTAGCAATCAAGTGTTTGGAAAAATATTTTAGAAATGTTTTCAAAAATTTCTCTCAAGAATATCTTTGTAGCTGTTGATGTCCAGATAGTATACTCTTGGATAATTTCTGAAGGTATTAAAACCAAGAATCAATATGTTAAAAAAAGACTAAAGTATATTAGAAAAATAGTTAAAGAATTAAGTCGGTAAATATTCTATGCTTTTAAATTTCAAGTATATACGAACTCTGAAGAATTTTACTGATTGAATTACTAGATGAATATCATCTGAAAAGTTTAAGAAAAACTTCAGTTTATGAACCTGAATAACTGAAGAAACAGCGTGTTACTTGGCGTGTCAGTCGTTTGCATTGTTTGACTACTGACAACAAAGAACCTGTTTCACTCTGTGGTACTTCGTAACATTGATGTAGTTAAAAATGTAAACTAATTTTTAGTTAAAGGAGTAATTATCCGTTCAGATGGTAGAATTGGTAAAAACCTCTGCATTTGAATATGAGATAATTAATCCTATTTTGCTTGCTATAGACAATCATTCGACTAAACTTATAATCAACGATTTCCATGACAAATGTAAACGTTTAGGCATAGTTGTCACTTTAAACAAGTTCAAATTGCATGGATTCTGGATTCCTAAGGCAAAGAATACGGTGAAAAATGTTATTTATGAATGCTACTGGTGTAAAACAAATTAATTCCGATTTAATTTAGATATCCTGAAGTTACTAATTTACCTAAACACAGAGTGAACCTTGTCAAACCCTTCCTTCATACGAGTGTTGATTATACGGACATGTTTGGGTAAAAATAATAGAGATATAGATAAAATGCATTTAAGTTATATTTTCTGGGACCAACAGAATATAATGAACATTAAATAAATATTATTTCGGTCAAAAGCGAAAAAAACAGGTGATAATATATAGAAATGTTTTTTTTTAATCGAAACGGGAATACAGAAAAATAAAAAGTGTATTGTGTCAAAGACGCCGGTTTTCAAGGTCAAGAAATATAAAACAATGGGAAAAGGAAAGCGGCTTGTAACTCACAGAATATAATATACAGCAAATAAAAATTATTTCGGTCAGAAGCGAATAAGGTAGACAATGAAACAATTTTCAAAGCCGGAAATACAAAACAATGAGAAAAGTAATACGGCTTGTAACCCACTAAAGTCAGCCTACATTAAAGAAATTAATTATAATTTGGTGAGCCGACGAAATATAATTTAGTGCCAGATTAATGACAAATAAACTGATGTTGCATCAGCCGTTTCAAAGTTGGAAAAAAATTAAACAATGGACGACAGAAATGTGATGACGTCAAAATTCAACTGTCCAAAGGCAATAATCGACTGGTGTGCCTGCCCAGAGATGACGTAATTAGGTGAAGCTCGACGGACGTGGATTTATATGACCAACTTTTTCCGGGCTGAAAAAGACGAAAAGAAAGGACTAAAAGAGAAAATGACTCAAAGACAACACCAGCCTGTCACTGCCCCGTATGAGCGTATGTGTGTGCTTTCCTCTGACTACTCTCTACACGCAACCGTCACCGAAGAGAATAAGAAGATAATAATTTTATACACACGTCGTTCTTTGTCCGTCATTGGTGTCAAGCCAATCGTTGGTTTCCAGGTTATATATTTACTTACTTTCACTTCTTTGAATATATAAGTTGTACACATTGAACAGGTCAAGGACATAAGCACTCATGCTTTCATACTTGCTTTTATCCGATTTACAGTACTTATGGTATACTTTCTCATAGTGATTACGCCAGTTCCTTTACTGCTGGATGTTCTTTTTTAGGGGAAGATTTTATATCTGACGAATTTGCTGCAAAGTTTAATTCCTATAACATAATATACCTTGCAATATGTTTGTAAATAAAGTTTTATTTCTATAAATCTATTGGCCGTTCAAGAATTGATCATTTTGACTTACTCACTACTCTGTCAGATATTCAAAATGCTGTAAATACCAGACCACTTACTTATAGATGTTCGTCTGACACCAATTAGGAGATTATTACACCCAACAGCTTCCTTCGTCCTAATGTCAATGCTAGTCTTCTATTCAAAACGAATGATCAAGATATCTGCTATTCAGATCCTTCTTCCACAAAATATACCATTAAAAGTATGGAAATTCAAGTTACTCAAATTTCGTATGAGAAGTATTTACTGAATTTAAGAACGATATAAGGACCCTAATAAAAATAATTTTAATAATGTTATAAAAGTTGATGATGTAGTCCTAATTAAAAATCCAATAAAACCTAATTTTTGGCAATTGGGAAGGGTTTTAGGGCGTTTTCCTGATGAGAATCATAAAGTCCTTTCACTGAAAATAATAAGGGAGACCAATTAATTCATTTGCAGTCTCTCAAACAGTTATCCTTTTTAGAAGTACCTAACTTTTTCCATCACCTCGTTGTTGAGGCAGAAAGGTAAGAGGATTTGTGTAATTTGAATATTCTTAAAATTAATGCATCAGCTAACGATGAAATAAATGTGTGGAAGAAAATTGTAAAATCTGTATTGAATAAATCTGGAAGGTTTAAAAGAAGGATTTGCAATGAAAGTCAGGAAGCATTGTTCTTATGATCTTTATATTTGTTATTGGAACTGAAAAATTAATATGCTTTTATGTGTAAAAAAAAGTTCTATAAATGTGTTATTATAATAGTAACTTGCACTAAATTAATATATCCTTTTGTGTATAACATTTTCTATAAGTATTCTTATAAAATAAGAACACGCAATAAACTAAATTTGTTTATTACATATTCTTATGATGGGAGTTTATAAACATTTTATTTTATTATTTTAAAAATGTTAGCTTCGCTTAAATGCATAATCGTCTAGGGTGTTGCTTTTTAATGGATATCTTTTCCGGCTCAGTGTTTAAAACTCCCCAAAATTTGTGAAAGATCCATTTCCAGTTTATGGAATGTTTTTTTTTCGTTTATATTGACCAATGAAAGACAAGTTCTCAAACACTAATGACATCCCGAATAGTGGGGCAGAGACAAGCCTAAATCTCTGAATAAATTAAACTCAGGTCAGTATATATATATATATAAATAAAAGAGTGAAGAGCTTTTGACAGCAAAGAAAGAAGACATCAAGAAGGCTCTTGCTACCAGCCATAGATAGACGAGAGAAATTTGAAGTTAGACTGAAAATTCTTTTGGGGTTGGACAGCCTAAAACGAAAGGATTTCTGGAACATTTTCTCAAGAACGAATTGTGTAAAAAGGTACTTAAAAATACTGCGTCCTAGAGACGCCTGTGGACAATTTGCAAGTACGTTTGTTCGTGTTTTTTTTTTTTTTTTTTTTTTTTTAATATCAAAAGATGGTTGAACTTTTGTTTTCTTACTGTCTTATTTTCTCTCTTCGTCATTTTTATAAGCCTTGTTTTTTTTCCTGAGTTGTATTTCTTTTTGCCATTTTTTTTTTTTTTGCTGGAGATCTTTTATCATAGATTTTTATCCTGCCTTAATAGGCAGAGAAAAATTTTTGTAATTGTAAACTGTAAATAATTTTATTTTTAAACTTTTATGTAATGATTTGTCTTGTTTTATAATTTTCTGCTTACTAATGTTTTGATATTTCTAAGCTTGTGTCTGGTACAGGAGCTTGGTTTTGGTAGAAATTAAATTATAATTAGATTTCAGAAACCTGTTTTCTCAATATTGTAAGAGTTTTATAAATTTCAACCGAAAAGGCGCCTTGGTCAATGAATGTTAAATTATTTCCTTATCGCAGTTAATATTATTATTACTACCATTTATCACTGTTACAAGAATAGAAGTATTCGCTCATTTTTTTAAAAAATCTCATTCTTTCTCTTTAATATTTGACATTTTTGTTTGTTTCACTTGCGTTGTTGATCATAAACGCGTCTTCTTCCTTGAAATTTTAGTTTATTGAAAATTTTCTATCAGATCTCTTAATTTTTTTTTTTTATCCTTAACTCCATGTACCCCTTTCACCCCAGAATGAAATAAAATCTATTCCTCCTCTCGTTATAAAAAAAAAGTCCTCATTTTCTGTTGTATGTGCTATTATCAGTCACTTCATGTGCCCTTTCCATCGGAATATGTCATCAAATCTATTCCTTCACCCGCTATGCAAAACAAAAATTCTAATTTTTCGTTGTGTATGTCGTCTGTACATTGTCGTATTTATCGAACGCTTTTGTCTCTATAAAGAGATGTTAGAGCTGCTCAGCAACCTTAACATATTCGGGAAAGACATTAGAATAATCGAGAATCTATAATGGCTGTAAACCACTTGCATACGGATAGGAAAGGAGTTTAGCAAATATAGAAAAATAAAAAAAGACAATGATGTGTCTTCTCTCCGGATTTAACATATACAGCGAGGCAATTCTGAGGGAACTAGAAATCCAGCCAGAATTCATTATTGGTGACTACATTCTTAACTATACGCAGATAACATATTGCTGATAGCAGATATGGAATGGAAACTACAAAACCTCCTATAAACTATAGCGAAGGAAAGCGAGAAGAAAGGACAAAACAAACTACAAGATAGAATGCATGGTTATCAGCAAAAAGAGGAATCCGAAATGCAAATTACAGGCCGAGGATACTAAAATCAAACAGGTACAGAAATCTAAATACCTGTGAAGTGTTCTAACAGAGGACGGAAAATGCGAAACTGAGATCCAAAAGCATATTGGGACGGCCAAAGACATTTCAAAAACTAAGCAGAATATTAAGAGACAAGAAAATTTCGTTGGAAACAAACAAGTGTGTCACTATAGTGTGAGGTCTACCGCAGTATCGAACAATGCTATAATGTGCATACATATTTATTTAAACCTTGTGTTAATAGTTATATATCTATATACTATATTATATATTTTCTATTAAAAGTTAGAGAGGTAAAATAAACACGCCATTAAATACAATACATATATTAATTTTAGCGACAAACACTTAATATATCTTCTAGGAATGGCACGAATAGCTCATTGGAATTTTTTCTTGTTATCTTCCAGAAAAATGATCAAGATATGACTGGAACAGCTGACTACCAACGTCGTTTTAACATACAACCATGATCACTCGATTACCTGAGTGCACGCTCCTGTTGCTGAATCCAAATAATGTCACTGGTAAGAGTGGGACACGGTAGATCTCCGCGCTGCATCTGAGTAAACGATATATTGAGGTAGACCTCACGCTATAGTAGAACTATTAGGTGATATCCGATCTCCTGTATTGCAGTGAATTCTGGACAATCTCCTCAAAGATGAACAGACTTGAAGCAACAGAAATGTGACTCTACAGAAGGATGCTGATGACACCTTGGACCGATCGTGTAAGTAACAACGAGGTTTTGAAAACAAAAAGAATACATATACTTAACATCAGAAAGAGACAGTTGAAATTTCTGGGATACTTAATGAGGAAGGAGGGCTTGGAGAATTTGATACTCACAGTGGATAGAGACAAGGGAAAACAGTGCGTGACATACTTGATGGGCTTGTGTAACTGGATTTGGGAGAAATAACCAGTAGACAAGGAAGATGTGGAGGGCCATCATTGCTTAAATCTTGAAGGAACACGGCATATAAAAGAAGTGTAATGCTATTGTCTCCACTCTACCACCAATCTGAGTAGCCAAATTTATCTCTTCTTCACCTAAAAAAAATAAAATCTTTACTTGATATCTGAGTTATTTTTTAACACAGCTCTATTGACCAATAAGTCCCTAAAACAAATCGTAAAAATTTGTTCTTATTAAGACTGTTTTTTTAATGTATATGAAAATTCTGCTTTTTCTAATAAGCTGTCAATTTTTTTTTTAAATTAAGAGGGTCCAGACTTTGTTGCAAAGTACATGTGTACTCTCTCTTAAGGAATAGGTGGTGGTGGGTCGTTGTTTTCTTCCCTTCATTGGAGAGGAACGAGAATAGACCTGACTGGATTTAAAATAGACTGTCTGTTTGCACCTGGCGGTGAAGTCACGCCCGATATTGCTACTGAAAAAGTATTACATGGACCAAGGAACAAATTTATTAAAATTAGAAGAAAATATTAATAACGGAAGTTATTCTCGTGGACCGCAGAAATATAGTTCGCAGCCGCGTGTTTGTGACCCCCCCCCCCCCACCGGTTTTAGTTGAATAAAAAAAAAAGGTGAAAGTCATATTAGTACATAAAAAATAATGTTTGGTAACGCTTCATCTAATAAAGAAATATATAAATAAATCTTACAATAAGAAATAGGATGTGCATTGTGGTGCAGAGGATATTTTACTCCGGGAAAATCTTCTGCCCAGTTAGTCATGTCTCAAAAGAGACATGATCGCCCAAGCGTGTATCACGTATAACTGATACACTGACTATTCGACAACGAAAACAACCAGTTATTCTGCTTCGTTTAGCTACTCCACTTCGTCATTCATTGTCTAATTAAAGCAAAAGTATTGCCTTCTAAATTCAGCACCCCAATACAGAAAAAATAGCTTAAACTTAATCAAAAATGCCTTACAGACAAATAATTTTATAACCAACCAGCGTTCACTTGAATCTTATATCTCGACCCTAGCAAATCGAATAAAAAGTCGAACAATAAAATCAAATCATTTTTTAACTTAACCTGCAGAAGTTCAACTAAGGAACAATTTTGACGTACCGTTGGAGAGACCTAGAAGGAACAGGCTATCGTCAGTCTCTTATGTGTCGCGGCTCTGTACCGCTCTTTAGAATATGCTTTTTGTCCAGTTACTTCCTTTCTCTGCTTGTCGTAATGCACCAGGTATGAAGTCACGTTGGAGTAATATATAGCTGCTTGGAAAACCGAGTTCGAATTCCAGTCGAGTTCATTACATTCCCTTACGTGCTAATATCCTTTGGGAAAAATATGAATCCGTCACTTAACCTCAGCTGCGCTCGTGACAGTATACTAAAGAATTGTCTTAACAAGCTCGTCTGGTCTGTTGATGTTCTAATATTTTTTTTTAATCATATCACCCCGAGCAAGGCGGTAACGCCACTGATGTGCAGGGGGCTACGTGAGAGTGAAAAGATTTGGAAAAGAGAAAGCCGGAAACCACATCCTAAATAGGGAACAATGGATGAGCCTCTACACCTGTACAATAGACGTGGGTGGAGTGTGAACCGGGAAATAGTTTAGTCTATCTGCTCCAATTAAATATATCACTTCAACTTCTATTTCCTCTCGTTAAGTAGGTCACCATGGCACATGTATAGTTGATATTCTAGTTGACTTCTGCGTTCAATGTAGATGATCACGATTTTCAGAGACTGCCTCATTTCTATACACGTTCCGCTATCTTGACGAACCACGACGAATTTCATGAGATAAATGTAAGGAATACTAATGAACTATCGTTAGCTGTCATCAGTACAAGGAATTCCAATGAACTTACTGTAACATTACTTGTTCGCTCGTTATCGTATCGATCGTGGCTTGATACAATCTACCTACCATGAAACAGATATTTGTAAATATACTTGAATTCTCATTGACATTAATAAAGCAATAGTATAGCAACAAATCTGAATTTAATCGTCTTTTCTTTTATGCCAACATCAGTCATTACCACTGTAATTTGTTTTTTCAGACGCGTTTTTTTTTTTTTTTTTTTTTTTTTTTTATTAAATGCAGTATCTTTCATAATGGCACTGTGAATAAATCTCGTTAGGCAGGTGAGGATAGAAAACAGAATTCGAAGATATGTATTTAAAGAAAATCAGAGATTCAAAAAAATTATTCAACCCACGGTAAGTATGTGGATACGTGGTCCGTCACATGCTAGAGGTCGACGTTCGAAATGAGTAAAATTCTAATTTCCGGTTTACGAGTCAGACACACCATTTTAAAGGTTGTCACATCCCCATCTTACTTTACGCTTTGTGCTCTATTAACGTAAATTGTAAATTGCTCGCAATCCTATTGGTCTTTATATTAATAGTGCTACCTTTCTATCAGTGACGTGCTTTCTAGGTTGGCAAACTAGGCAGTGACTACACTGAATAAAAATACATCAGCAGCTACATTTTTCTTCCGTGGTACAATATGCACCTAATCCAACAAAATTATGAAATTATAAACGTGTTTTTTGGCAACTGAATATTGCTTTGTTAATTTCTTGAGAATAACTGATTTTTCTAAATACGTTCGTTACTATGTAACCCATAGTTGGGAGATAACCTGATTCTTACTTTTTGCATAAGTGGATGTAACAACCATGACTTGAATTCAAACTTGGTAAATGACAAATGTGTGTGTGTGTGTATATATATATATATATATATATATATATATATATATGTCATCCAAAGACAGATCTGTTTCGCTGTATCACAACTCATCAGTACGGTTAGACTCCGATTGCTTTTAAACCCGAGATTGAAACCCGACTGAGTCGGCGATTCTATCTCTGAGCTATAGGCGCTCTGTAGAAAGAAGCAGACATTTTAGCGTGTATATTATCATTATACACGCTCAATAGCTGAGACTGTTCTAATTCATTGCTGAATGAACGATGCGTAGATGCTAGAGTAGCTACTGTTTTTTCAGTCTACCATTCTTCCAGAGTGCTCAATCAGGGTGTGAGAGCGTAAATAGTCATCCGCAGACAGATGTTTCGCTGCATCACAGCTCATCAGTACGGTTAGACTCCGATTGCTTTGTAACCCAGGATTGAAACCCGACCGAATTGGCGTCAGTCGGCGATTCTACCTCTGAGTTATGGGCACTCGGTAGAAGAAGGCAGACTTTTTAGCGTGTATATTATCATTATACACGCCCATATATATATATATATATATATATATATATATATATAAGGGCAGCAGTCTCTCTTTTATACAGGTTTCAATAAAGATGACAGCCATGTGGTGTGAGGGTGGTTTTTTTAGTTCTTTTTTTTGTCTTTGTTTGCATGTGGATGATGCTATGATTCACATAACATTACTCTACATTATACATAATACTACATACATTCTGTTGCACGTAAGATAATATTCATCCTCTAAAATGGCTAAAAGTATAGCCGAAAGTGCTCGGATATACAAAATATTTTAACAATGTTTATATAATTTATGTCCTCAAAAAAAAAAAAAAAAAAAAAAAAAAATATATATATATATATAAGATCACATGAAAAATTACATAAAAGACTTAACCATCACACCTTGTCTGTCATTATTAATGAAACCTGCATATATATATATATATATATATATATATATATATATAGAACGTTCTGTTTAGGTAAGCAAGGTAGACATTGCCTATCCTGAATAAAATATAGCTATATTTTTCTTGTCTCACAATATGCATCTAATTTAAGAAAATTATTAAGGTTACTCTTTTACACATAAAATGCAAAATAATTTTTTGTAGATTTACTACATAAAGACCACAAGCTGCCTACTCTAAATAATTACTGACGACACTTGTCTGTTGTCCATGAATCTTAGAGTTTTTTCAATCTGCTGTTGTGTCCCGGTCTTGTTCTTAATTATATATAGAGCTTTGTGTGATTTTATATTTGTGTATGTGAGTGATTCTAGAGATGGTTAATTGCTTTTGTTGTGTTGAATTAATTTCAGGTAGTTGATTTTATTCTATTGCTTTTTAGTGTATTAACTTTTTTAGCGCGCGTGAATGAGTATGAGTTTAATTGCTTTATACTGAATTGGCTTTTTTTTCTTGTCATTTTGGTCAACCTCTTTTTATTGTGTTGGGTTGACTTTTTCTTACTGTGTTCGTATATGTGACCGCTTAAATGATTTCGAAGTCATAATTAAGTGTTTGTGTTCTTGTGTGTATTTGTGTTTGTGGGCTTTACTATAATATATATCAAGTACCATTTAGTATCTGTTATATTATCTTTTGTTTTTTGTTATTCCTTGTCTTAATTGTGTTTATATATTTATGTGATAGTTTTTTAGTTTGCATTTTGTGTTATGTTTATTTGTTTTTGTTGGTATTTGTGTAGCAAAGTAAATATTTGTTCGAATGTCTACATCTTCCCGTTATTGCGTTTTGTTGCTTAATAAGGTGACTTCTTGATGTTGTCAGTCTGTGGGAGGCGATCTCAGCATACAGCACCTTTGAAATGTGCATGAAGACCATACCAGGGGTTGACCCAAGCTTTTGGAGTGAAATTGGGTAGACAGAAGCCTTTGGAATCGTTGGTAGTTATGCTAGCACGAAGTTAAAAGTTAGTATTAGTATAATGTAACATAATATAAAAGTGGACATTGAAGTCAACACCAGGCAGTTGAGCATGAACCAGACTTTCGCTGGTGGGCGTTGACTTCAATGTCCATTTTTTGTATTTACATACGCCCTATTCCTGATATTGGTAACTTTAAACTAAATATTCCATACCTTAAAACTATTCTTTTAAGGACATCCCCCACACACCTATATATATATATATATATATATGTGTGTGTGCGGAGGTCAGTGTAATATTTTCTACAGAGTGCACAGATACTACACTATCTCAGCCGGAAATGACGAATAATTTGTACGGCTACTATATTAGTTGAAATAAACTATGGAATATAACAAACATACCTGAACTGTTATTGTATATTTACTAAGTTCAACTGAGTAGATATTAATCTTCCCTAATACTACTCATACTACCTTTCTCAATGAACCGAACATACCTGTTTTCAAGATATAGTAGCATTTTTTTAAACTGAACTCGAATATCAACCATATTTGGATTTGTCGCGAAAACACAACTTCCTCAGTCACGAAGCATGCTACAAACTGATTAGTATAGATATAAAGCGATTTTTTTCCACACAGGCGTAGATCGATAAGAAAGCCATAAAGTGATGGAATAGAAAGATTGACTCGTTTAAGAGTATTAGTTTATTCGATAACTGGATCATTTGAAGCCTTTTAAAAGATCAACTCATGATTTTAAGTGTACCGTCAACGAACTTACCATTGTTTCTGGGCGATGAAATTGTCACCGTTCAATCTACCAAAAGAAAGTCGTGAGTGATTATGTTGACCAGAGTGTAAAACAAGATGGTTGTATAAACTAAAACTAGACAGTATTAATTATGTAAGTAGTCCTTATTCTAAAATCAGTGTAACTCTTTCCCTGACATTCACTTAACAAATAGGACACTATGTTGGCGGATTGAACAAAAGTTTTGTCGCGTCTAAATACTAAATCGGATCACTGCTCATTTGGGTGACCTGCTGAGGAACAATAAGTGATTTAAGTAGTTTGTGCCTTGTGCCAGACTACATTAAGTTTAGTAAATAAAAAAGTGAAAAGGATAAAGGTGATCAGCAAAGTCATATTGCAAATATAGATTTTTGTCTGATCACTGAAGTTAAGCAGCATCTGAACAAGTCATTATTTAGAAGAGTGGTCACTTTAGGAATGCCAGATACTGTAAGAATCTTGTGGCCTTGGATATGACTAAGCAAAGTTTAGTGTACAAATGAGATACAATATCGAACCTAATCTATATTTTACAAGTATTTTAATAGCAACTACTCTTACGAGCTTTTTCCCTGGTGGTTTCTCGATTACACGTGCTACTAGACTGGAATGAAGGTCCCACTCATTTACCGAACATTTAATTAAATGTAACCACCTCTTCTACTCTAACAATTTCTTTTCTCGCATTTCCCGTTTGTGGAACTTCCTTCTGTTTCCTTGCTTTCTACAATTTTTGCTTGTTACAATCTCCAAAAGCTAAAATGCAATGTCATTTGCCATCTTCTGTCTACTTGATTACCATCCTTCTCTTATCCGTACTTCGACATCCCCTGTACCTTTTTCCCCTCACTGTAACCCGGTGCGAACCAGTGGTAGACGTGCCTTGCTTGGGGTGAAATGATTATAAAAGATTAAAAAATTAAATAGGTAGCGCTCGTTAACAGCTCGTGGCCTTGTGCCGGACAAAGTAAAGCTTAGTTATTGTAATGAAGACACAATATCGAACCTAATCATTATTTCAATGGTTAATCGCTCGTTACAAGCTTGTGATCTTGTTCCAAACAAAGCCAAGTTGTAATGAGTTAAATGAAAGCTATCACTTCTTTTAAACAATTGCTGCCCAAAGATTCGACCATTTACCCTGTGGGTAAATCTTTCATGCCCTAGTTTCCCTGTAGTAAACAGGTTCATCTACTTGTAAAATCTAACGATGTTACTATTGACTTGTTGCTACTAGTGATGTCGTCGATAATGCTTCAATATCTCACTTTTATAGTGGATAGTTTAATTATGTTGTTAGCTGTTGTCTTTCCAGCTATGTTATATTTTGCACAGTAATTATTTCCCATCTTTGATAATTGATCTAAACCTGACTGAATATTATGGTTAGGCAAAACTCTTATATTTAATATCTTTCATTATTCTCCTTAATATTCTGAAAAATTCAATCATGTGATGAATCAATTAAGAGAATCTTGGATTTTGAATTGTCTATTAATTTAAAGTGTCTTAGGATGAGTACAATTCTTGTTTGTGGAAACGATGCTCTGTGTTGAAAATACACTTACATTCTGTAGCAATGCCCTGTGGAATGTAAATGTTCTATTGAGTGGATGTACAGTGAATACGCAGTTCATAGGAAGAAATCGGAGAGCAGATTTCGAATGACAGTCAGGTTCATTGCATTCACTTACGCACAAATACACTTGGGAAAGATTTGACATCCATCCCTTCTCTGCCTAGCTAGGGTTTAAATTATAGAACATGTATCTGGTAAAATCACTGTCATTCTCAAATTGTTAATGCAATATTCACCCACAAAAAAAAAAAAAAAAAAAAAAAAAAAATTAAAATATGTTTCGGTTTTAAATAAACCACAAAATATTGATAAAAAAAAACTAACAGTCTCTTGACTAATGTAAATTCTTCAGTTTCGATTAAATTGATCAACTAAATTTTCTGCCATTCTTTTTCCGAAACTGGCTCCAGCGAACGTTTTTTAAAGTGAACAAGTGTATGTTCTCATTAGTTTAATGATGAGATCTGCACTTTTCTAATTGGATAGAAGCCAATCAGAAAAGACTTTGAATTTTGTTTGATACCGACACGCGTGATCGAACACAGATCTTCAGGCAAAAAACGTAACCATTGAATGAATGCTGCTACTGGTATCACATGACCATAAATATTTGTCTATATTCTGAGATAAGGTATTGTAGCTATTTATATTATTTACATTGTTCAGACTGTTGACCTGATTTTGTTGCATATCCACAACGTTTCGGCAGTTGTACGCTCAGATCTTCTTCAGGTGATTGGAATTTTAAACTGAAGCCCTTATCTCGATCAGTTTTCGTTCCATGAGTCGTGTCACTCCGGATGTCTTAGTTATTTTCATTTAACTCAACTCTTACGTTATTCATCACCGCTGTAGCCAGGTATTGAACTTACAACACTGAGTCATTAGATCCAACTAACGCTTTTGTAATGTGTTCCTTTTCGGTTGTTACAACGACTTCGATTGTTAAATTTAAAAGCGAGAAGGACAATTAATTTTGAACTTATTGAATGTTTTAAATCGGATTTGTATCTAATATTTTAAAAATATACGTCGAAAGAAAATTTATGGCCTGGTGTGATATTTTGTCATTCGTTTATTAATATTAACCCAGTCACATTGCTACTCTTGTAATTGGTGCAACCAGGTGTCCTTAATTTATAATTGTGCTTAGCTCATAACCAGTCGTCTCTTCTCGTACCGATCTCGCAGTCTCGCAAGTGACCGCGTATTTCGATTGATACTTTATCGTAATTCATATATTACTCCAGTAATTATATACTTTTATACGCTTTGAATGGTAAGTGTATGATATCAATGGTAATAGTAGTAGTTTAAAAGTAATAACCTTATTTCTCTTCCTCCTCCTTAATGCCATTAGACGCCATTGTGTAGTAGAGGGCAACAGCGGCACTATACTAGGTGTTGCCACTCTGATTTCTGTAGATATTGACGGGGAGGAGTTGTCAGTCAAAATAGTCTTTTTAATGGGAGAAGAAAGGGCAGAATTATACATTTCCTCATAGTATTTGTGCGAAATTTAATGCAACGCTCTCGGATAAAATTTGAACTCGGCATACCGATTCCGTTTTTCGAACTGATAACCTGTACGCTACGTCATTTTTATTTCCTCTTTTGTGTAACATTTACGAGGTTTCACGGAACTGACCAGACTGAGCTAACTTCTACAAGACACATTTAGAATTTAGGTTATTTTTATATTTTCTTTGATAGATTAATAGATGATGACATACAAATAAAAGAAATAACAAGCAAACAAAAAGAATTATGTTAAAGAAATAAACATAAGAAATCTGTTCAGCTGATTAAATTAACTGTACAGGAAAATATCATTTCTTTTCGTATTAGTTATTTGTGACAGTTAAAAATCAAAGCGAAGTGTCTCTGTTCAATTGTTGTCACTAAAAGAAGAGAGATTTATTAGTTTCATAAACCCAAGAAAATTTATCAAAAGTCTGTATGAATAATGTAAAAAAATAAAGACAAGTCAGATATTTTGTAGATAAGCACTTACATTGTTTTGTGTGAGTTTACTTCTATCATAACATTTTTGGTTGAAGCATTCTTCGAAGTTTCAAATGAATTATATAATTAACAATACAGTTATGTAATACAATCACGCACATTCGTACACAAGAAAGGACATCTCTTTATAGGCATCTTCAATCATTACTTTTGTATTATATATGTTTAATTAGCTAAAAATAAATAAAATATATTTCTCTAGGTTTTTGTTCACCACTGCTGTAGCAAGGAATTGAACTGACAACTCTTTGGGTCAAGTCACTGGATCTAACCAACGTTTTATCAACTGGACCATGTGTCCTATAAAATATATTATTTGTACAAAATTGCTTCATAACCAGCTATGTCGGGTAGCCCAGGAAAACGCTAATTTTGAACCCCTGCAACAAAACACTGGAAGTGAATCCAGACAGAAAACTCTGACTGGAGTACCGAAGGTAGTTAGGCGTCAACAGTGACAGCTTTGCAGCAACTTCTGCAGTCAAATTGGCTTCAAATGTAATAACCTGCATTACTTTGGATCTTGTCCGTACTGCCTTGAGGGGTTGAGTGGAACATGCAGTGTGGGTAATTCATACAGTTTTAAAATATTTAAAACTTAATAAATTAAAGTAAAAAATGAAAACAATTCTTGTAAAAATTAATTATTTATCGAAAAACCTTTTTTCCTAAGGCAATAGTAAAAGTAATATGTATTGTTTATAAAAGGAATTAAAGGCTTTTTTAATTAAATAATATCTTAGTTTTATTGCATTTTTATTTTACGATTCAGAACAGATTTTTAGTAAATGATATTTTTCTGTTTTACAAAAAGAAATAATTTAAATTATCTTGCTTTTAAATAATATCAATATTGAAGAGATAAAATTTTAATTCCCGTAAATTTTATAAAATTGTGTGGCGGGGGTATAATAAATAAAAGAAAAAAAAGAATTTTTACCAAGATTTTATAAAAAAAAAATTAAAATAGTTTAGTTTATTTCTGAATAAGTTTTAAGGTTAATTTTCATTAAAATCCGTCAATTATTTGATTTTTGCAAGAATTTTAAAATCAATGTTTTTTACTGCAAAAAAGACGCTATTTCTTATTTTAAACTCCCTATAACTGCGCTAAGAAAGATACGATTTTTAACTAACATTTCGAAAGTCCTAGAAAGGATTAAAAAAATTTAATAGTCTAAAGATACTTTGATCTGTCCTCTTCAAAATAAAAAAAAAATTAATAAAATAATATAAAGATACTTTGATCTGTTCTCTTCATAATGAAAAATTTTGACTATAAAACTGTTTTTATCAAGTTTTGGGCCTTTTTATTCATCATGGTATTTTTCTCAGCGGACTAATAGGGTTCAACTCTTACGTTTTTTTTTTACAATGACAGGTAAATTAGAGATATATTAGAGTATCAACTATGTATTTAAAATAAGAATAATTTTGTGGTAAAATATTTTTAAAGCGTTACTTTCTAGAAATTCTACAATGAGACAAGGTAAAACACAGCTAAGCAGCAAACCAAATCCTTCTTTATAAAATTTGGTTACAAAGATTTTATATCTAAACTAACCACATTTGTCTTTTATGTCTATATTTTATAACCTTTTAATATAATCTCCACCCTTTGATTGATGTTTATTCAATAAACATATCTCTGTCTATCTGTGTCTCTCTCTCGTAACCTAAAAAGGTTATTGAATGAGACATGACCAAAACGGAGGCTGGAAAATGAAATAGTAATTTTTATAACATCAACAAAATACAATACTCGCCAGCTGCGTAAAGGAGACAACTACTGTCAGTGATGAACTGATGGACAGCAATATAAGTATTTAGTTACCTCCCCACTTAAGACAAAATGTGGCACAAGGCCTTTTTAATGTGGGCAATCCGAGCCATATAGCTCGGGCAAAAATGAAATGTCTAATATTCCCCAGACGAGACTATTCTTCGGCGGAGTCTCGACCGGGTTAGTCACCGCCCGAAGGTAGAGAGTCAGAAATGCTAGAATTGCGTCCGAGCAAAGTTAATCGCTAGAGAGCAATATAGATATTTACCTGCCTTCCTACTTGAGGCAAAATGCCTGTTTAATGTGGGCAATCTGAGCCATATAGCTCAGGCAGAAGTGTCTAATATTCCCCAGCCGAGACTACCCTTCGGCGGAGTCTCGACCGGGTTAGTCACCGCCCGAAGGCAGAGAGTCCAACAATGTCAGAATTGTCTCTGAGAGAAGTTAATCGGTATGCGGCAATATAAGTATATATTTGTCTCCCCCACTTGAGACAAAATGCGGCACAATGCCTTTTTAATGTGGGTAACCGAGCCATATAGCTCGGGCAAAAATTAAATGTCTAATATTCCCCAGACGAGACTATCCTTCGGCGGAGACTCGACTGCGTTAGTCTCCGCCCGAAGGCAGAGAGTCAGAATTGCGTCTGAGCAAAGTTAATCGCTTGGCAGCAATATAACCCTCCTCACAATAGTGTTCAACGTATTTATGAGGATTGGGACATACCCATTAATGCTCATAGGTACGTATATAACTCTGTGTGTGTGTGTGTGTGTGTGTGTGTGTGTGTTATTGATGTGGGTTGTGAGTTTTATTTTTTCATAGTGCCCAGCTCTTGTAGCCGTGTCCTAGATTAAAGCTAAATTTAGCTGATTTAATATATAAAACTCAAAGTTTATGTACACTGGAAAACCAGAAAATCACATATATAAATGTAGTTTTCTGTTAATGTCTGTGTGCAAATAATATGCAAAACTTTGACACAAAATATCAGTTATATCTTCTTGTGATAGAGAAAAAATAATGATATGAAGAGCAAAATGTCACCGACTCTCCTGAGATGTCAGAAAAACTAATTCGGCAGGATGCATTAGTCTCTACTTATCCGCCACTCCTTTAAGCCGCTGCTTCACTAGGGGCTCAAAAGATTTGTTGTGGACCCGTGAGCTGTCATATCAAAGTATTTAGATGAAGTAGTTCTTTACCCAACAAATGTTCAGATTGTGTCCGCTATCAGAAGAATGAATGCTCAGGACAAGCTACATTAAATTGCATAACCCCAGGCGCGAGTTCACCTGGTTTGTAATCGCTTATACCACAAAACCTCTCCTAAGTTATTATTTCTTAAATCATTTCGGTTTGACTGTCGACTCTGCAAATAATAGCCTGATTGACACAACAACTAACGCAAAGCCGACACATGAGATTATGAAAATCACAGTGTATCAGGATAACCCTGTTGACGGTACGGAAAATTATGAAAAAATATCCAAACCTCATTTAACGTTATCGCAACCTTAATGTAGCAAATCAAAAATTTTTATTTGAAAAATATCTTCCATGACATCAGTTATATATTCCTATATATCGATATGATTCTCATTTTCTCTGACAGCGAAGAAATTTGTTCCGGGCCCATCGACCATGTCTTACAAAAACTCACAGAATATGATCTAAAAATATTTCTTTCAAAATGTTTGTTTGGTACTCACAAATCCATCAAACAAGTCTAAATCAGGACATCGATTCCTTGGAATGGTCAATTTCTATAGGAAGTTCGATCCACGTTTTAACGATCTGGTGTTCCTGTTCATAGAAGACATATGTGCGAACCCAATGTCAAAAGACCCAACACTAAAAACAGAAAGGATGGAATCGTTTTAAACTATAAAGAAGATTCTGTCAAGTGTAACTGCTCTCGACTACCGACAAATAATAGCAATTATACATTAGGTGAAGCATTACATGAAACAATCGACAACCAACCGATTGTTATCTCTTCCCCATAATGATCACAGATATAACAATATTCAACCTTCGTTATGAAATAGGTAGCTGCCTACCTGGCAATTCTGCATCTTAAATACCAGACAGAAGACAGGAATGAGGTATTATTAACAAACCACAAACTTATATTTATTTTTGTTTTAATACAAAAAAAATTGATACAAGGCCAAAATTGAGGACGGAGGAAGGCTAGTTTTCATCTGTCTTATATCAAATAATGTAGCTAGCCACAATCGCTAACCCAAACATGCTATACAATATTCCTTGCACTAAAACATCACATCCTTATTTCCCACTCTTACTACAAATATCATAATATCTCAAAGATTTTATGAAATTCTATCGCAGACACGAAAAGGAACTACAAGACTTCCTATAGAAGGTAATTAAAGAAAGTGAAAAGAAAGGACTAAACAAGAAACTGCAAGAAAACTGAATGCATGGAAATCAGTAAAATGAAGAGCATAAAATGCCAACTACAACTCGGGGATACTGAAATCATCCAGGTGTAGAAATTTAAATACCTGGTAAGTGCAACACAGATCCGAAAGCGTATTGGCATAACCAAGGATACATTCCATATCTGAGTAGAGTATTGAGAGACAGGAAGAGAGTACTGGATTATTATGTGATGTTTGTCTTCCAGTATGACAGCGAATGCTAGACAAGAACAAGATGAAGGAAAGACCCGAAACAACCGAAATGTGGTTCAACAGAAGGATGCTGAGGATACCATGGACGGAACATGTTAGCAAAGACGTTGTTTTGGAGAGGAGAGAAACGAAAAGAAAACTTACCAGCAGGAAAAGGCAGTTGATGTTTCTGGGACATGTAATGAGGAAAGAGGACTTGGGGACAGAAAAGAAAGACAAGGGAAAACAATGAATGACATACTTGATGAACTTAAAGAAATAGCGGTGCAGGGTGTGGAAAGAGTAATAAGTGAAAGGCTTTTAAGAGCTACAAGAATAGGAAGATGTGAAATGCGATGATCGCCTACGTCCTGAAAAGACACGACATATAAAAGAAGAACTAGTACAATTTGTTTGTGAGGGGTGAGGGAAAATACATATTGTTAATATTAAAAATAGAAGTAAAAAAGAAAATAACAGAAACAAATAATTTTATTAGAAATAATATGGGATAATTTGCTTGTAGTGATAGAAAAATAAATAAATGAAAGTAACTAAATATATGATAAGTAAACCAAAATTTTACCGACTCGAACTTTATTTTACCGACTCAATACTTAGTGGTAAATACGAAATAAAAATATCTCTTTTCTTCACTGTTTTCAAATTCGTGAGCCAGTACGAAATTTTATTTTTTCTACCAATAGAAAAAAAGGATTAGCTCCGTACTGAAGAAAAAAGACCAAGGCAAATTTTGAAAGATATTTTCACCAATGAAAAGAGAGCGATCTACCAACTTGAGAAAAAGTAACAAGCCGGTGTCAAATCATTATTTGATATAGAAAAAGAAAGTTGAATGAAACAAGAAAGCAAAGATCAATCAACACAGCCACGATATAACAAATTTTACGCCGCTTGAACACAACTGACCAGTGACACACATTCGCACTCCCTCACCTCCTCGCATGATGTTTTTTTTATCTTTGTTTCTTCATCTTAACTTACTCACCGTCCGCAGAAAGGAGAGAAACAAAGACTTTACCACCAGGTACGGTAGTTTTTTCCAACTACATCGACTGGGCACTAATTAAAAGAGTTGACGCAGGGCTCTTAGGGCGTCCAAGTTTTCATTCGATAGTTTACTCGGGCCATAGGCTCGATCGAGTGCGGGTTAGGGGAAACAGCGGATAAAAACTTGTCAACTGTTGATAAAGAGGTTGGAATGGGATGCATGACCGGTCATTCATCCACTCTCAAAGATGACTGCCCGAAGAGTGTAACATCGGAGTCTATTTTTGTAGATGAGGACATTTCTAATGGATCATCTGGCAGCGAGGTAAGCGACGATGTCCAAGTAGGTCAAATTTTCATTGAGACGAAAAAGACTGATGCGCCTATACGTTCCATAGATGAACGCAAGACTAAGAAGCAACAATTAAAAAGTCTTGTAGACTTTCCGGCGGATATGCTGTAAGATAAGTTAATTGGTAGTTAGGAACTGTAGGTGATACAACTAATCCTCCAAGCAAACAGCATGCCCATTATCAACAGATAGAATCAGGCCCTTAGGTAATTTTCTTCGTTTTGCTTCTTTTTTTTTTTTTGTTTTGTTTTGTTTTCTCGGTCAGACTTTGAATGATATGTAGTGCAGATAATGGCATATTTTCTGTGTTTAATCATAGTATGTTTCAAATTAAGAAGTTACATTGGTGACGTTGAACTCGAGCAGAGGCACGCGTGGTGTTAATCGAAGGTAATTTTTCCGATGTCAATTTGAAAATTGAGGCGTGGTTACCGCCTATGGTCGTTCATCGAGATGTCTACTGGCACGATACAATGTGGAGTAAAACGAACTTTTGAACATTACATTATTTCTGTATTGAGGACATTCTGTGGATACTGTGGATATCATGGATTGAGTACCTGAGCAATGATGAGATTTTGGAAAGGATGAAAAAAAAAAGAAATTAATATTGAGCTTCATGAAGAGACAACTAAAGTTCCTGGGATATGCAATGAGGAAGGAGGGCTTGGGGAACATGATACTAACAGGCCAGATAGAGGGAAGAGAGACAGAGGAAAGCAGCGGATAACTTATTTCAAGGGCCTGAGCAGGTGGATGGTAGAACGGGGGTTGTGTGGTGTTACAGGAGAAAGTGTGCTAAGAGCCACCAGGAACAGAGAAACGTGGAAGGCCATGATCGTCTACACCCTGAAAGGACAAGGCACATAGAAGAAGAAGATAAGAAGGGTATAACGGACCTAAAATTTGTCGGGGTTGTTAATTTCGGCGCCCCGATTTTATATTCCGTAAATATATTTTATATATAATAAAAACGTTTTTTGTTTGTATGTTATATATATGTATATATATATATATATATGTGTGTGTGTGTGTGTGTGTGTGTGTGTGTGTGTGTGTGTGTGTGTGTGTGTTTGTACAATTGCCTCAACTCTGTGGGGGTAGTGAAGGTGGAGGAGAGATGCACTTAAAATGTTCACATGGGAACCTTTTGAAAAATTGGATGGCAAGGAGTGTAATATATTACCCTGAACAGCAGAGGTAATTGACAGGTACATCCAACCACAGGTAAGGTTAAAAAAGGCCAATGGTGGTTGACATATATCCGGCCGTAGATGATGTTAACAAAATGCATAAAAAAAAACAACCGGCTTGAAAGGCTATGGCCGGAAAAGAAGTCGTTGACAGATACACCCTACCATGTATAAAAGCCAACCAAGGACAAGGGTTGCTGACACACATCCAACCGTAGATGCCGTCACCAAAGCGACCCCCCCAAAAAAAGAAAAATGTGTGGAAGTTTTAGAACTATATAAAGTCTAGAATTTTTCGCTGAAGGAACAGAAATAGGCTAACAACTCCCGACGGCCACTTCGTGTGCGTAATCTCTCTTCGGATGCCCTTCTGCTCTACACAAGCGTCACCGACGAAGAATAAAAATATAAGATCATAGTTTTATATAAACGTGTTCTTCGTTGTCGTTGTCAGCGTAATATGCTACAACGCCACTGATAAAGGATCAGCACTACATGCTCTTGGTCTTGCTTGGCACAATCGGAGTCGTGGTGTGAATGACTAGACTGAAGAAGTTTTATGGGGTGTGTCTTTGACTCTCTTCATCATAATTTGAAGAATAGTGAGAGAGATTCGCGCTTGGTGCGAATACGAGAAGCTGATCTAAAATTGTTGTTGACTGGTACTAAGAGAAAATTTTCAGCTTCTAACCTAAATTATTGAACATCCTTTTTTTTTGGTTTAACTTAGTATATGCAAGCGCACAGGTTCCGTTTATTTTAGTCTACTTAGTTTATTCTATTCCCCAATTCCTTCCCATATTCAGTGACAGATTTCTCAGTTCTCTGTTGGTTGTAAGAAATTTTCGAAATTAAAAATTTTACCGAGTCTTGCATTGCTTTGCAATCTTCTACCACATGTAGTTTTTTTTGTGTGTGGGAATCAAATATTAATATTGTTTTGTTTAGTTTGTTGTACATATATTTCATTCATTGTTTAAAAATCATTGGGGATTAGTATTTCATACATATTATTTTGAAAGTTAGGAATTTCTTTGAGCAATTTATATGTTTTGGTGATGCGACTAGTTAAAGTAAATGTGATGGTGAATAAGAATTATTTGTACGGATGGGTCAATGAATAAGACAAGCTACTTTAAGATAAGGCGAGAGAAGGCTGGTCTTTATTATTCCCCATTTTGGCTTTTTTTTTACACTAAATACTCATTCCTAACAGGATTAGGATCAACGGGATTTTTATCAATAAACAATTGTTTTTTTTAATGTCTTTTATAATGAAATTGCTTAGTTATTCAAATAAAGCTACTACCCTCCTTACAATTAGTTACGACATTAATATTTAAATTACAACTGAATTAAAACAAGTAAGCCATTTATTAAGAAAAGAAAGCAATATTTTAAAAATCTAAGAATTTTTAAAATTTTATTCATGAAAATATGCTCGATTTATTTTGTTTAACATTGTTTTATCATTAAAAGCAAACAGTTTATCATTAAAATTAATAGTAAAACGAGAAGAAAAAACAAATTGTAAAATATTTTTTAGCTATATTTCAGGCGCTAAATAAATTTATCTAATATGTAAAGCTCAAAGTTTGTCTATGTACCTGGATATCTATGCCGCTCGAAACACATAAAATGAATTAAATTAGTGGGAATAATGTTAAATTTTGACAACGTTGCAATTCGAACTACCGAAAACAATAACAGACAGTTTATACAATATATGAAGAAAGCGTAAATGTCTTTAAGAAATGCAAAGAAAAAAGACGTGGCCTACCGAAACACAGAACATCATTGTAATGTGTGCTAATAATGGCTGTAAATCTGCGCCTGTGTTCAGCCAATGCAAAGCATGGTCTTCGTATTTTGAACCAACACGTATCAAACCACCGTCTATCGGCAATTACTTTTTGCGAAAAGCTTGTTCCTACACGCAGATCAAAATGCATACTATCTTATAGAGTTAGTTGGATGTAATGAAGTTATTTACATGAGCAGCATGGAGACGATCCAGTCGGTTTCTTCCGCCTATTTCCGACACCCGCCGTAATACATGCATGCTAATCTTGGTCTTTTTCCTTCGCTACACATTGTTAACAGAATAAATAAACAAGAAGGTACAAAAACAAATTATTGAAAAATGAAGCAGGAATCTAACTTATCAAAAACCATCTTCGCTTAAAAGAGGAATTCGACATGGGAATCTCAACTAAAATCAAGCTGCAATAACAATAATTATAAATATATCTACAGACGCCGACTGAGTTTCACACCAGTTATTACACTTCACTCTTTGTTCCGTTTTAGTTTAGTCGGAAATTATTAGTCTTATGTTGAGGATCCTAATCGATTCATGATCGCGTTTTTGGCGTGAAATTCAAAATTAGGTTACAGGCCAGTATATTTTAAAATAATTCTGGTTGTTAAGTATAACAAATATGAGTCAATATTATTAAAATACTGTACGCCACCCACTGCAAGGAAAGATTAAAAATTCTAGAAGATATTATAACTTACATTAGATAAAATACGTTTCACCTAAGGAGGCGGTATTTTGAAAGTGTTTATAAAAAAAGTGCCGAACGTAGTCATTGAATCAATGCGAATGATCCTTTTCTTAGGATAGTATGTGTTCGCCAGGGCGATATACAGTTGTGAATCCAGAGTTTTCCTTTACTTGGATCCCTTGCCACCCAAGCCTATGGAACGCTGTCTGTACTACTATTTACCCATACCCGGGGCGAGAAGAGTTAGATTTATATATTTCCCAAGGGTATAGCACGTAAATGGATGTAATGAACTCGACTGGAATTCGAACTTAGTGTGTATAAATATTAAATATGCGTACTAATTATTAATCATAATGCGTTTTGATATTTGATACATATTTTTCCAGCTCTGCGTAATGGTTTTACATGTAACTTCACTTCGGACTAATTTGAATCCTCGCGTTTTCACAAATTGCCAGTATGTAATCAACACAATCTTTTGACAACACCCAATTCTTGGTAAGGATCGAGACAATAGAAAAGGTATGATAAACAAAAAGTAGAAAACATGAACTTCGGGCAGTTAAATCACAATTTTGATTCAATGTGTTTAATATCGTATTTGAAAATTAGAAATAATACAATAAAAAATGAAACAAACAAATTTTGTCTGTTGAATTTTGTTTATATATACTTGAGTTAACAGAATAATAGTAGAGAGGAAATTAATGCTGAAAATCCGTTAAATTCAAATGTAACCTTGGAAGGTATTCTTACAATTTATTTTAAATGGAAAAAGGATTTCAATGAATCGATAGAATAAATGAATAAAACAATTCTAAAATAAAACCATTTTAAGATTATGTAATAAAAACTTAAAAATGTTTGTTTCTGTTTAGCAAAATGAAAATTAGCAAAATCGATTTTGTTTTCAACCATTCATGCCCGCAATAAAGCCGTGCTGTACTTTTTGTTTTATATCTAATGAAAGCTCAATCAGAAATACTTTCTCAAAATTTTGACAGACCTAAAGTCTTCCCGCCCTAATTTTACCGGGGTTTATTATACATACATCGAGGCGAATTCAAGAAATAGGTATCGCTGTGACGTAGGACGTAGGCAATCATCGATTTTCACATCTCCCTATCCATTGCCGCTCTTAATACCCATACTCTTGTAATTCCATTCAATACTCGCTCCGACATCCATCTGCTCAAGTCCATCAAGTATATCATGCGTTGCTTTCTCTTGTCTCTCATCATCTCTATCCGTCCCGTGCGCATCAGGTTCTCCAAACCCTCCTTCCTCATTACATGCCATCAAAACTTCAGCTGTCTTTTCCTGATGTTAAGTATCAGTTTCCTTCTCGTGTCCATCTTGTCCAAAACTTCGTCGTTGCTCATATGTTCCATCCGTGGTATCCTCAACATTGTTCTGTAGAATCACATTTCGGTTGCTTTCTTTGATAAAACTGTCTAGCATTCACTGCCATATTGAAGGACAGACATCACACAACAATCCAGTACTCTGTTCTTTGTTTCCAGTTAAATTTTCCTGTCTGCTAATACTTTACTCAGCTTCTGCAGTGCGTCATTGGCCATGCCAATATACCTCAGATCTTCATATTGCACTTTCCGTCTTCTGTTAGAACACATTCCAGATATTTAAATTTCTGCACCTGTTTGATTATAGTATCCACAACTTGTAAATGGCATTTTGGGCTTTTCTTTTTACTGATTATCATGCATTCAGTTTTCTTGTAGTTTATATGTCCTTTCTTTCCGCTTTCTTTAACTACCTTGTAGAATGTCTTGTAGTTTATTTTCTGTGTCTGAGAGACAGAATTAATACAAGTAAAAATTTGTCACTTAGCTTACTGATGCTACCTTCAGCATCCCGACTGCAGAGTTTCATAGACGGACCTGTCCATCCACTCGTCAGGGGTATCCGCAATCGACTATACATACATTTCATTGAAGACAGCTCACAAAGCATAGCGATTAAGCTTTATATTACATGCTTCTTACATTCGTACAAGTATTTCCTTTTCTGAATATAGAGTGTGTAAAAATTGTTCAAATAGAGAGCCGAGTTCGAATTCCAGTTGAATTCGTTGCATTCACTTGCGCGCAAAAGTACCTTTGCGAAATGTCTTAATCTGTCTCTTCCCTTCAGCTATAGGTTAAATAACAGAATAGATTGGGTCCTATAGTCCTTGTTTGGCAACCAGTCTCCCGCAGAAAGTAATGGCAATCTACTGTAGGAAAATCTTCTACCCAGTCAGTTATGTCTCTTTCGTGACATGATCGTCTAAGCGTGTATCACGTATGGCACTTAACTGACTGATTACAAAAACTGGAATCCACTTGATAGTTTTCGAAATGTTCAATATTTATTTCATCTGAAGAAATAAGTGTTCAAAGTTTCTTCCAGTCTTTTAAAGCTCTTTTTTGTTGACATGATACGCCATTTTTCTTGTGGAACAACGAACAGCAAAAAACGAAAACAAATCTTTTGAGATGTAATATAACAACCATTGACAGCGCACACTTTTTTATTATTTGTCAGTGTCCAGTTATAGTGTACAGGAAAAAATATTTTCTTTATTTTTTAGTTTTAGAAAATTCATGTCATACAATTTACTGCAACTCATATTGTATAAAACTTGACGCAAATTATCACTGAAACGTAATGTCATTTGGCAATGCCAGTGTAATTCAATTCAGGCACGATACTATCTTTTGTAGACTTTACAGTAACTTTCCTTTTGTTGAATGGATATTTGAGTAGTGTAATGTATACCGGATAGCAATGATAGATTGAGGTCTAATTTCAGTCGAGTTCGTTACATAAGCGCAAATATCTTCTCCTCCCATCTATAGATTAAATAGTGGAACTTATATCTCGAAAAATCATTGTCTTTCTAAAAAATTGTTAATACACTAATCAACTGCAAGAATAAAAAAAGAAATATTTTGACAATCCAAGATATATTTAAACACACAACTCACAAGTTTTATGATAAGTCATAAAAAATCAAACCATTCACTCAATCCAATTTTTTCATCTTTTTCCTTTGTATGCTTTTCATAAATAATTGATTTTGGTCTAGAAAGTATTTTAGGAAGAAAATCTCTTGTTTGCTATCTCCTTAGCTTATTTTGTCTTTTTTACGGGAATGGGCACAAGAACGTCGTTTCTTATAGGCCATAGCTTACTTTGAAATAAAGTTGTTCACGAAATTTTGTCAAGAAACCCTAAATCAAACTCACATTAGTGTACTGTTCCGTCAAGTAAACTAATGATGAAAAAAAGTATCAGAAATGTGTTGACTTTTTCTTCCAATCTAGAATCCAAAATGATAATATTTTTCCCGACATTTTTCTATTACACATCATGACTTTATTTTCTACGATCAATTTAAAAACTGTCACGCTCTCCGAAATCGGGCACATCTAAAAACTTATGGCTAAAAGAAAGCTAAGTACTAAGCACTTTTCTGTAACAATTACAGGTATAATCTGGAATAGTCATAGCAGTGGGAATTTTTCTATATATTTTTTTTCAGAATAAAACAGGGAATTTTTCTTTTTTTATTACTGGGATAAAGTAATCGTGCCGTATTGAAAGATGTTCAGCGTGCCTTACTAAATAAGCGTTCTGGGATGGAAACCTGAAAAAATCATATAATTGTACCGGCACTAGAATTTAGTACAGAAGGGTATATGCTAAGACTTTCTTCAAATTATCGATTACTAATAAATATAATTTTATCAAATATTTTATCCAGAAATTAGCAATCATTTACCTCTCGTCTCAATCTACAAGGCTGACTCTGTGGTGGACTGGGGCAAGAAATGATTCGTAAATTTGAATGCGTCTAAAACGAAGCTGCTCCCCTTTAACCACCATAGACTAACTTTCCTATCTCCCGTCAGTATGGATCACGCTAGTCTCCCAGAAAGTAATACATTGTGCCTCCTCGGTCTCACTCGCTCAGCCGACCTAAAGTAGAATGACTACATCGAATCAATAGCTACACATACTGCTAGGAAGGTCGAGTTACTGTGTCGGGCCAGGAAGTTTTTCTCGTTAGAATTCATCTTGCACATATACAAATCTACCATTCGTCCGTGGATTGAATACTGTTGCCATATCTGGTCGAGCGCTTCTGCTATTCATCTCGGGGTTCTCGACAAAATTCAAAGGAGGATCTGCAATATAATCGATCTCGATTTGGCAGCTTCAGTCACTTTCTCACCGACGGGATGTAGCTTCGCTATGTCTTTTCTATGAATATTTTCATGGCTTCTACTCTGACGGGCTTATCTCCCTGGTTTCTCCTCTGTATGAATTTACTAGGACTACTAGATGGCAACTAGGTCCCACCATTTTACAGTCAAATGTAACCACCACTTCTTCCCAAACAGTTTCTTTTCCCGCACTTACCGCCTGTGGAACTCTTCCGTATACTTGCTACAATCTCCAAGAGTTTAAGTGAAACGTCAATTGCCATCTTTTATCACCCTGATTCCCATCTTTCTCTTCTGCTTTTTTCGCCACCCCTAGTATATCGTTCTTTTTCCTTCTTGCTCTACTCTCAGGTAACGCCCTGCGCATCAATATTCTCATCTTTCTCTTACCCTTTCTCCGACACACCCTGTACCTTGATCCTCTTTCTTCTCACTCTCCTCTCATGTAATCCTCTGTGCACCAGTGGCAGTACTGCCTTGCTTGGGGTGAAATGATTATAAAAATAGTGAAAAGCAAAATTAATGAGAAATGCCTAACATTTAAAAAATCCCAAAAAGAACAATTTTGCAATGAACTGGATTTGGAGCGAATTACTAGATTCTGATTTTTTAATAGAATTTTCCAGTTAGATATAGACCAAAAGAGATAATCTTCTATTACTGGTGTTAGGTGCCAATCATATATTCGTTAACGAAAGTTGTTGTTCTATTAGCTTCAAACAGTCAATAGCACAGTGACTGAAATAGATAATTTCGTAAAAACAGAAACATAGTTTAGTTTTTTTTTTAATTAAACATTTAAAATATCAAACGTGAGAAATATTTTTATGGAGTTACAATGAATTGACATTAAAATGGTTGAGAGACAGAATTTACGACTACACAATGAAGGATAAAAGTTGGGAATGAGTGAACAAGAATTTGAAAAAAAAAGATGAATTCTAAACCATTTTATTTGTCGTTTGAAAAATAAATAAAAAAATGATTCTTAAAAATTGTACATTGAATTAAACAATGCCATATGATTGTTTTTCTTTTTAAATGAAATCTAGTTAGTCATTTCTGCTCTTAAAAGAAAACGAGGATGAAACTTACGCCGTCGAAATGTGCGTGGCCAGAACGTCCACGGTCGAATTGTAAGAGCAAACTATCAGTTATTGAAATGTTCATTTACTCATATATCCATATATAATTCCCAATTCAATATATTTGTAGTTAGAAAATAATCGTACCAACAATCTGGTACCAATTTTGGAAATTTCGGGTTTGGATCATGGACTGCATCATGAAAAACAGAGTAACGTAAAATTATTTATACATTTACCAAATTTGAGCTCGATAAAAATGAAAAGCAGAAATTATCTAAAGATTGATTTCCTTGACAAAAATGTCTTCCTATCGTGAGAGAAATGTCAGGAATAATATAAGAGATAACATAGGTGTCCCAACAATCACCTTTGTATTTAAAAACGTCATAACATAACATTTTTTCCAGAATTTTGATTGCCATATGAAAATTATCGATTGAAAAATTCACAATTAAACAAAAACCCTAAATCTTAGAATTTTATTTTGGATTTACTCAAATTTTTATTTACCGGGTAATTTTGTGAAATTTTTTGGTCACTTTCTTCTGATCTGACCCCTCCCGACTATTTTTCATCATAGATAAGAAGGGTGTTGATTTTCTAGTGACGCTTAGATGCGGAACAATGCCGAAAGTATGGGGTACCAGGTGAGGATTGAACTCACTACTCAGTTGTAATAGGTTTTAGCGAAGCAAGCTTGCTAACTATTATACCACGTCGTTTTTTAGGTGACCTAATCATTAATTTACAAACAATACATGAATATATATATTGGGGGGGGGGAGTTATCTGAAGTAAGGTAGTAAATCACTAAGACGCAAATGGTTGCTGGGTGTGAAATAATATGAAAAAATAAAACATTATTAAGGAGTAAAAACAATTAAATAATAAAAATTAAGAAGACGGAAGATAAAAATTGATATTGCCTTTAAATGTTTAAAGATCAAAGTTGACTGTGAAGTAAAAAGCCGGAAGGGAGTTCCACAGGCGAGAAGAGCGAGAGAATAAACTGGTACCATAGAACTTAAATTTAGCCATTTCAACTGTATAATGATGAGATCTAACCGCCGATCTAGTTCTGTGCTTGAATTCATAAAATCTAGTTAGCAAAGAGGAGAGCTGATCAGAACAATTAGCATGAAAGTATTTTTAGAAAAGGCAGAGGGAAGGCCACGTTACAGACGTGGGTAAAAGACTAGAGCCGAGATGCCAGAATATGGGGATTAAGCGAATATTTTCTGACCTTTAAAGTTAATATTTATAAAGTGTATGATGTTTAGTTTGTCATTGAAAATAGACTTATTTTTAAATATGAAAACAAAGAACAAAGATTTAGATTATGATCGTTTTGGGGAAGATACTTAAATGTAATAGAATTTCCTCAAACGCCAGCACCATACCGAAGGGCTGTAAGAGTTCTTAAAACTCGTAAAAAACATTGATAAATTTACTTGAAGTCAGAATAAGAGATCGATACATAAACGTGTGAAGATTATCTCTCCCTTGTCTTTCAGGGTACTCGCTAGATGGTGTTGTTCATGAATTTAAATCGACATGACAAACTTATTCTTCTTTAATCCCGCATTGTAGAAGCAAAAACAGGATTTCTCGATCCCAGGGGGATTTTCTTACCCGAGTAGGCTGTTTTCTTCATTTCATGTCCCGTGGCATATATATATATATATATATATATATATATATATATATGGCATTAGAATTTCTTGAAATAAAAAGTTTTCTTGAAACTTTAATTCAGTTTTAATTGAAAGTTAAATGATTAAATTTACTATTTCCAGTAAACAAAATACTCTGGTGTATTTAAACCAGAAATTATATTGACCGGCATCTAAATTTTTCAATTGTTGAGCAATTTTTGAGCGATCAACACATTTGTAAACAAAAGTTAATTCTCGGTTTTAAAAATCTTGCAAAAATAAAATTTACATCAGTGACACATTATTTTTCGAAAATTAGAAAATGTAATGTTATATTAATCTGATTTAAACAAGTATTACTTATTTATAGCATGAAATTTAGAACAAAACTATTTCTTAAACACACAGTTGAACTTTCTGACCTTTTCCCACTTATTTGAAATGTAATGACAGCTAACAGATGTGAGAGAAGTTGAGTATATGATAATCACAAGTGACATAATTGTACAATTCTTTTCCTGTAAGGGAAAGAAACCGTGAAACACATGACCTTTTAATGTACACATAGAAATTATCATACCAAAAACGTCAAATACACAAAAAAATAAAATTTTTAAAATAAGATGGCTGGATGATTTGTATTAAACTTCTCAATTTTCAATTAGTAAATATAGTCTTCACTTAATAATTTTTCAACCTAACCTTTACAAGTCTTTGAAATATTTTAAAAATATTTTAAAAATATTTTTAAAACTTTATAAATTATTATAATTTAAAAAATGAAAACAATTCTTTTAAAATTTCATTATTAATCGAAAATAAATTTTTCGTCAAATTATAATGTCCTTAATATATATTATTTATTAAAGCAATTAAAAGATTATCTAATGACATAATGTCATAGTTTTATTGCATTTTATTTTACTATTTGGAACAGATTTTTGGCAAAAGATGCTAAATGGTTGAAAAAAAATAATACATGATTTATATTCCCCAATGCGTTTAACTAATAAAACTAATTTTGCCTACAGAATTTATTTTTTTTGAAATTCCATGAATTTACGTGGTTGGGGAGGGTAACAAATGTAAAAGAAATATTTTTACCCAGCCAAATCCGTCAATTATTTGGTTTTTGCAAGAATTTCCAAATTAAAGTGTTTGTCACGAAAAAAGTTATGCAATTTTACGTTTTCCATTGTAAATTCTTGTAACAATTTGGCTCCCCGCTGACGAAAATAAAAACAATTTTTTTACAAAATTTTCGAAAGTATTAAAAATGTGTGTGGGATTATATATATATGTATAATCCCCCACACACATTTTTAACAACATATTATAATTTTTTTTTCTCTGTATACGAGAACCACTAAAAGACGTTTAAAATAATAATAATAATAATAATAATAATAATAATATATATATATATTTATATATATATATATATATATATATATATATATAAGGAAAGGGGGCCGGCGTTACTTATAAGGCTATAATGGGTAAGCGCTAGGACTAAACAAACGCAGAGAGAATATCAAACAAATACTACAAAATATCTTTGGTTAAATAAAATAATGAAATTCAGTACTCAAATGAATCAATATTTTAGCACTGAATTATCTGCTAGATATCATTTGTACTCTGTAACTACCCAATTGTACTCTGTACCACATTTCTCTTCATAGACTTGATCAGGAACAACGTTAATAAGTTTTTGTTATTTGCAAAGGGTAAATAGTTATCCCCAAACTGGGGTCAAAACACTATGAAAATATAAAAATTCATTTTTGTGGTGAAGATGACAACGATACATTTTTGAAAAACTATTACCAGCAGTACATTTTTGAAAAATGTATATTAATTCATATTCTATTCGTATGAATCTATCCTAAACATTTTGTGCGAATTAAATAACCCATTGAGGTTGATACGCCGTAAAACAAAATAAACGAAACCAAATCAAACTGACGTTTGTGACTTTTGAAGGTTGGTGTGTATTTTGTGATTCCTTTCATATTTTAACGGAATTGTAACGATCCTTCTTTTTTAATCCTTTATTTAATAAAATGCAAGGTAAATCTTTTTTAAATATGTTTGTAAGGTCTTAAATTTCTGTCTCCTTAAATATTCATCCGTAATTAAAAAGAAATATCATAAAAATGATATATTACTGTGTCATTGTTTTTGCATTATAAGTTGACAACGACATGTACAGAGAGAAGACACCATTTATGAATGAAAATAATTACAGACACTCACCTATATTTTTTTTAATCATTTCACCCCGAGCAAGGCAGAAATGCCACTGATGAGATGGGCGCTACATAACTGTAAAAAGATTAATTAGAAAAGAGTGAGGAGTACAAACTAGTTAGAAAGGAGCAATAGAAAGCTGAGAATGCAGGTGCGATGACAGATACATAGGTGGAGAGAAAGGGAAGGATATACGGGGGTGGGGAGAGAGCTAGAGTCCAGTGGTTAATAGATGAGTATTGACATTGCATTTAAATTTCTTGAGGTTGTAGCCGTCAGGAAAGCAAGAATATGGGAGCGAGTTCCACAGGCGGGAAGTGCGGGAGAAGAAGCTGCAGGAGTAGAATTGTCGTCTGCATTTGGCTAACCTGACTGTGAATGGGTGGGACTCAGTTGCCAGTCTGGTTGCACGAGTAAACACCTGTTGAGGAGGCATCAATGACTTAAGTTCGTCTGAGCAGAAGCCATGAAAGTATTTATAGAACAGACAAAGGGAGTCCACATTTCGACGATGGGGAAGTGCCTTCAGTCGAGCCGCCAGATCAGTACCTATCACATTACAGACTCTCCTTTGGAGCCTGTCGAGAACACTGAGGAGAACGGCAGGGGCGCCTGACCATAAATGGCAGCAGTACTCCATGCACGGACGGATGGTTGACTTGTATATATGCAGGATGGATCCTGGATCGGCATAGTGACCCAACCTTCTTAGCAGTAGATTTAGCCATGGAATCAATATAGTGGTTCCATTCGAGGTCTGAGGAGAGGGTAAGGCCGAGGAGGCGTAGTGTGTTGCTCTCAGGGAGAATCGCTTGTTCCATGCTTATGGAAGGCAGGAGAGGTTGCCTGTGATGGTTGACAGACAACAGCTTGGTCTTAGACGCATTGAAGTTGACAAGCCACTTCTTGCCCCAATTCACCACAGAGTGTAGATCCCGTTCAAGGTCAGCAGCGAGATTATGTCTGTCCGCCACAACAGGTTTCTTACTGGTGCGGGAGTATATTGTGGTGTCGTCTGCGTAGATGCCTACTTGGGAACTGATCTCATCTGGTAGGTCGTTGATGAAAATAAGGAAGAGCGTCGGGCCCAGGATAGAGCACTGTGGGACACCAGCATTCGTACTGTAGGAGGAAGAGGCATGCCCATTCAAAACGACCTTCATTTTGCGGTTATTTAAAAAAAATTGGATTAGGTCAAACAGGCGACCGGTAATACCATAACCCCGTAGTTTGCATAGGAGGCCAGTGTGCCAAACCCTGTCAAAAGCCTTGGAGATGTTCAGAGCAACCGCGCGAGCCTCATCAGACTCATCAAGGGCCTGGAGCATGTACTCCGTAACGGTTGTTAGCAAGTCGGCCGTGGACCTGGCAAAGCGGAAGCCATATTGCTTGTCAGAGAAGAGTTTGTGGGCAGTAAGATGTTGAACTATTTCAGCATTGATTATGGCCTCGAATACTTTCCCGAATATCGGTAGAAGACTGATAGGACGATAGTTGGATGGGTCCGAGGGTTCATCACAATTCTTAAATACAGGAACGACTGAAGAGAACTTCCAGCATGCAGGAAAGCAGGAAGCAGAAAGGCAGTAGTTAAACAGTTTAGAGAGGACAGGGGAAAGTTCAGGAGCACACCTCATAAGGACTGTCACCGGGATTCCATCGTCTCCACTCGCCTTATGGTGGTCGAGTTTTGAGATTACTCGGGATACTACTGTCGGGGATACTACTGTCGGGGTAATACATATGTCGTGCAGTTTGGCCTCAGTTCTAATAGGGAAGTCGGGTGGGTGTACTCCAGATGAGTCAAATGTGGAGTTGAATGAGAATCTGCGGGCAAAGCATTCAGCTCTGTCCGCAGATGACGTGAGAACATCAAATTCATGGATTAAAGGAGGTATTGGGATTTGCTACTGTTCAGCACTCGTTTGCAAATCCTCCAATAGTCCTTGGAGCCGAACTTGCGGTCAGCTATGCGCTGTCGCATTCTCTCAGCAAACGACCGTTTGCGTAATTTAGGGTTCTCTTGCACTCATTGCAAACAGACGTAAACAGGCGCCTATTGTGATCAGATGACTGTCTCCGGAATAGACGGAAGTAATGGTTCCTGTGGGCAATGGCGGCTGAGCAGGCAGGAGAGAACCACAGAGAGGAATGAGGTTTTAGGCAATACTTCCTGGTGGGTATGAAGGCATCAATGCCAGCTTTCACCCATGACGAGACCTCAGAGGTAAAGTCATCAGCTGATAGATCGAACACTTTTCACCAAGGGATGTCGCAGAGGAAATCGCGAAAGGCATCCCAGTCAGCTTTTTGGTATAGGTAGGAGGTCCTATAGGTAGGGGGCTCCTGAGGAGAGTGAGAGTGGAAAGAAATACTGAGAGAGACTACAGCATGGTCGGAGTTGCCGAGAGGGCAAAGCTGTGAGACTTGACAGGCGTCAGGCGCAGAGGTGAAACATATATCTAGTAGTGAGGAATGACCCGAGGGAGTACTTGGGAAGCGAGTGGATAAGTCCACCACTTGCGTAAGGGATTGGGAAATAGCGAAGTTCATGGCCTTTTGCCATATTCAGGATATATCATCTATTATATGCTCCAACGTTCTTCAGGTGATTGGAATTTCAAACTGAACCCTTTACTTCGATCACTAAAGTATATTGTTCTCGTTCTATGAGTCGTGCCACTACTGGATGTCTTATCTCCCTTTAACTCAACTCTCTAAATTTTGTACTCATGACCCAGTGAATAAAAGCGTTGATTAGAAACACTCTTGCTTTAAAATTCAGTCTCGTGATTTAAAATCTCTTAAAATCTTTAACAAATTAAAATCTGCTTCCGACATTAACTCGTGGTGCCCGATTCCCGGAACAATGCTCTGCCGACTAGACTCCGTAGTTCGTGTGAGAGCATGTATTAAGTGTTAGAGTCTGTAAAATTGTTTAAACCGCAATGTATAACATAAAGCAAAATAAGTGAGCTACCCAAGCTAAAATTATGTTTAATTTTCACTAAAATCCAGGAAGTGTTCAACAATTATATATTGTTGAACACTTCCTGGATTTTAGTGAAAATTAAACATAATTTCAGGATATAATATTTGTGATCATTCAGGGCAAATTGTCGCATTCACATTGACATATTATCAGGCCTGGTGCAAGCACCTGGTTCCCACCTCCGAAACTATAATACGCCCTCTCCCATTCTACTCCATCTAAATTCTCATAAGGTAGCATTCATATAAAATACAAATGTTATTCTAAATAAAATATGTACAATAATGCATCATTTGCAATATAGGTGAACAATTTAAGTAGACAACTGAAAAAAATATAATGTATCTAAATACAAATTAGAGATATGTAATAACAGATCATTCCATCTTAAATAAATCAATGTTTTACGGAAATTTTTAACATCAGCTTGAAATTTTTCATGAAACAAGTTGAATAATTTTAACACAGTCAACATTATGGATAAAAAGTAGTGAATTTTATATAACGTTTTTTTAAAGAATAAACATGGGAAAAACAATTTATGGATTTGAATATTAAAAACTCTCATAATGATGTCAAATACGCGAAAATCTTAACTTTGGACAAGATAAAAAGTATGGAGAACCCACTTAGTATTGGACTCGCTATTCTATGATGTTTACTTGGTGGCCGAGGGTAGCGTATTTTTCATTACAGCTAGTCGTACGAGTTTGAGCCTAGAGAAAAAGAAACAGACTTTTCCATAATCTTTTTCATTTGCATTAATTTTAGCTTAATTGAAAGCTAAATGTTTAAATCTACTATTTCTACTAAGCAAAATACTCGGGTGTATTTCAAACAGAAATTATACTCATTGGAATCTAAATTTTTGAGATTTTTTAATTTAAATTTTTTTCGGACGATCAACACATCTGTAAACAAAAGTTAATTTTCGAATTTAAAAATCTTGCGAAAATAAAATATACATCTCTCACTCGTTATTTTTGGAAAATTATCAAATTTAAAGTTAACTTAATCTGATTTGAAACAAATATTGCTTGTTTATGGCAAGAAATTTAGAATAAAAGTATTTCTTAATCATAAAGGTCTGACATGTTGACTTTTCAAGTAGGCGATGACAGCACCTATCAATCAATCAATCTGGACGTATGGACCAAAATTTGACATAACCCAGTTTAGCATTTCGTAAGAAGAACCCTAAAACATGTGATTTTTTAATAATAAGTCTCTTATAAGTTTCCATAGCAAAAGAAAATATGCAGTTTAACATAATTAAAAAAAATTAAAAATTATTTTAAAAATCTTAATTCTGAATGATTTGTATTAAGCCTATGACTTTTCGATTTGTATATTAAGTTCATTTTTAATTAATTAATAACCGAAGACACTGAGTAGCTGGAAGAAATTTAAAAGATGTTTGAAACTTTAATTAGAAAAGAAAAAATTAAAACAATTCCTATAAAAATTCATTATTCATCGAATTTAATTTTCTTCTTCAGAATATGATATCCTAAAATTATATTATTTATAAAATCAATTAAAATTTTATCTACATTAAAAAAAAAATAGCGTAGTTTTAATGCATTTTTTTTATTTTCCTATTTGGAGTAGATTTTCGGAAACATGGTCTGTTATTTAAAATAAAAAGACATTACATTATTTACATTCCGTAATGAGTCCTGCATTTAACTAATAAAAACAAAATTGGCATAGATAATGTATTTTTAAAAGTTTTATGCAATTAATTGAAGTGGGGGGGGGTAACAGGTGTAAACACATATTTTACTAAAATTTTCTAAAGTAATAATTGTATAAATAATTTCACTCATTTGTGAATAAGTCCTGAAAGTTTCATTAAAATCAGACAATAAGTTGATTTTTTCAAGAATTAAAAAAAAAATTCTGTGACTTGCGTAATATTTAGTTTTACTTTATAGTCACATTAAGTAAACATGGCGTGAATCGCCGACCGAAAACCAAAAAAGAAATTTTAATTGAAATTTCAAACGTGTTAGAAAGGATTAAAAATTTTAAAAAATAATGACAACAAAATTTGATCTTTCCTCTTAAAAACAGCATAAACATTTTGATGATAAAACTTTGTTTTAACATCATGCTATGCTGTTTTTTCGGCAGTTGAGTGGCAGTACCTACAATCATGTATTCCACACCTACCTTTCCTTCTTTTGCATGATGCCTTTTCAAGAAATAACATTTTACTCAATGCATACTGATGGCAAGCGTACAACGCAGTTAATATTGAAGATCTTTTGTACTTTTGTGTTCAGTTTTTTTTTACTTTGTGTTACTCGTATAATGATCAAAGTTCACTTCGTTCATTTGTCTTTCTGTCTGATGCGACAACACAGGTCGTCGTCGTCGACTTATAAACACGATTGGCTACGAGTGACAGGTTGTAAATTAGCCTGGAATTAATTTGACAGTATTTAACATTTTAAGTATTGTTTTATTTTAAATACGTTTTTTTTTTAATAATTTTTACGCTTTCTTTACGCTTGATAGGGTTTACCAGGGTAAAATAACACCTATTTTGACATTCAGATCCTCATATTATTTTTCTAGAGAACTTAATGAAAAAGAAAAAACCCCATGTTTGCACCATAAGTCTTCTCTTTAAGGCACCATAGTTATTGGTACCTGTATGAACACATAACCCTTGAAAGTAGCTTTGTTTTGACCTTACTTTTTGTACTAATCTGAAAAGGATCCAAGAGTAAAATGGCTGTCTATTATTATCCTTTACATTACATGTGCCCTTATAAATAGTTTGGAGATTATATGCTCTTACTAAAAACTTGTGAATAAGTCCTGAAAGTTTCATCAAAATCCGACCATGGTTAGGATTGTGTACCTAGTTAATGTGAGTTAGTGTCCTTCCCGGCTTGTTCCCGGTCCCTTTTTTAGTTATGATCCAATTCGAGATTTCCAATCTCCCCAGTTTGCTGACTCCTCTTTTTTTGCATCTCGACTAAGTCAGAATACTTTATTTCCCTATGGCCTTATTTATGTTTCCTTTCTTCCCCCTTAGCGAAAGTGCGTCCTGATTTTGTCTTCAGATAGAATACAGCGGTCTCTCTTACTTCTTTTTGAGGGTTTATTGGGTCCAACTAACATCAGTTATTTTTATTTGTGCATTTGTTTTGATATTTTAGTTTTTTCTTTTTTTTTTGCGGGGGGAATCCTCTCCCACCTTATTACGGATCATTTACAAATTTTTATACACTGAACTTTAAAATCGTGAAAAATGTTTATGTCATAGGGTGAATTTTTAGTCTCCTTGAGAGTATGAGATACTGAGGTATATGGTGGTTTAATTAATGGATGGGTTCTTTTGGTGAATGTGCAAATTGTAATGAGTGATTAGGTCTTGAATCTGATTAGCTAGATATAAGATAGTAAATGATGAACATCCTCAGCTTTTTCTCCCTCTCCCACTTTCAGCCTTGTGCCAAAATTGTATTTTATATGCAATAAATCTACACCTTATTTGTTATAACAATCGATCGTATGGGTGCATAACGTGTCACAGTCTTTCAAAAACTTTTTCTGTCCTTCCAAATCGTCAACACAGTGTCGAGTAAGATAACTTCAGATCACATGCGAACACCTTCGCTTTCCTTCTCCGTACTGCTTAATCACCATCATCATTTTTGTGTCGAGATCAATAGACTTTCTTTCCTTCTTGTCAGGTTATATAGTAGACAAAAAGAATTTCCTCTTGGAGTTTCTCTTGGGGTGGGTTTGACGAAAAATCAAAAATCAAAAATGGACGCGCATGAAAGTGTGCCATACCGAGGCTGTCGTACCACTGAACCTGAGGCGCACGAGAAGATGCTGGAGGGGAAATTGTCATACACCAAGTTAGGAAATGCTTACGCTGCTAGGCGTGGGACAGTCGCAGCTAAAATGCCAGGAATATCAATTCGCGATAATTGTCGTGAAGTAGAACAGTCTTAAGTCGCATACGTCGACAAGGACTTGTTGTTATGGTCTAGGTAGGTCACTCATCACTGTACACATTACTTTTTAACCAATGTCATGTATACATATTAACAATATTTCATAATATTTCTGATAAGAGACTAAAAACTAACACTTAAGATTTTCCAGCTAATCCTCAGTGAAGCTTTTCCCTTTCTCACTTCTCTTATTGCAAATCCTTTCCTTTCCCCTTTCACTTTCTCTCGCTGATTACATTCGTCTTGGCGCCTTCATACTCTCAAGAATCGGTACCACCCACTTTTGAAAACCGTTGATATTTTAGAACAGCATTAATCCCGTTATAACCCTCATCATTATGAAAATCAATAGTTCACTTTAAACAAAGGAAGCGAAACAAAAGAAGAATATTGAGAAGTCAGCGTCCTTTCATGCCAAACATCTAACGAGGTATTGTTTTCAAGAATTCTAACAAATGTACAAGACACAGAGAAAAACCAATATGCATTGAATGCTTCCCACCCATTCGCCTGCTTACCAGTTTAATGCAGCCAACGTTCAGAGTAGGAGAATAAAACTAAACTTAGGAACGCTGTATCGATTCTTTCACGTCATGCAATTCGGCTATTCTGCGTTTGCATTGTTTGTATTCTTTAAACAATTACTTTTTTTTCGAGTGGACATGAATTTGTCGCTTCCAATGGTAATTATATACTTGAGCACCGTGAATTTTACAAATTATCTAAAACACCAATCGCAACGCGAATGATATGTGAATGACATAATCAAAGTCTATCCAGAGGGTCTCGTTTGAATCAATCGTGTCTTTGTTAAGAAGACGCGGTTATCAAATAAAAAACGGAATCAACACCAAATCTTAGTTTCCTCGAGAAGTGATATGATAGAACTTAAGTTTCTTTCCGGAATTCGCCATTTTCAATGTTGCTAATAAAAAAGAGGAAGAAACAGAACATTCGGTTGCATATAGTACGAAAGGTCAGAAGGGAATAAAGAAATATTGATAGTCGGCATATATTTTAAACATTATCTGCTGCACGTGCGTCTTATATGCAACCGAATGTTCTATTTCTCCCTTTATGTGGTTATACTCAAGCCGTATTCAAATCCCGGTCGATTTTCGCATTTATGCCCTTGTGAAAAACATAAATTCATCTCTTGTGTTACCAGCTATGGATTAAATATGAAGGTATACTGAACTCTCAAGCCTTGGGTCGCATCTATTATAAGGATTAGACTAAATCTAAAACCATGGCAAACTAACAGGAAACCACTTCAGTATCTTTCTCAATAAGTCATGGCAATGCATAGATCATAAAGATCTCTTGGATTTTAGGAGCTTTATTGCTTTGCTTTGGAGTGAAATGATTAAAAAATAACGCCTTGTCGCATAAGATGACCTAATAATAATAATAGCAACATATAACACCTGTGCATTTGTCTGATAAAAAAGAACTTTTATAAACCTAAAAACTTTTAAAAAAGCAAAAACAAAAAACAATGTTAGGTTTCGGCGTAAATTGCATTCTATTACGTATGATTCATGACGTCATTGATTTTATGACGTGTGTTTCACTAATCGCGAGACTGACTTCAATATTTTTATGTAGTTGACTTTTACAGAAAGACAAGCTTTCGTGCTTTTGTTTTGCTTTTGTTTTTGTCAGGTATTGAATTCATATTGAACAATGCTGACAATAATTCCCAGACATTTTTGCTTTTATGTGTTTCTGCAGAAAAAATATCGCGAAAACTGCATATTTAAACAACACATTTTTGCCATTTCGCTCATAACAAAAAAGCAATATATATGATAATCTGACAAAAGTTTTCAACTGAATCTAAATCTTGATTTTATAATACGTTTTTATTGTTCTGCTATACTGCCAACATTAAATTTCAGTTAATGCGCAGTATCGCAATATAACAAGAATTGTGATTGATTCGATGAATTTAAAGTTCAAACATTTAAATTTGAAAACTAAGCTTTTGCTGTGATTAACACAGTCAGAGGACAAAGATAATATGCAATAATTTTGATTTTTCAATAATCTAACAACGATTTTTTGGAGCTTTAACGGGGATTATTGTGGATGTAACAAATACTGGTTAAGAAAACACAATTGTTTTTACTACAAGTGTTCATCACTAACTTCAAATTCTAAAGGTTTAAGATTTATTTTTCAATTTCTCGTTTTAAAGAATGCTAATCTCAACAAAACACGCATGCCAAATTAAATAAAACCTTAAATGAATATACGCATGTTTTGCTTAAGAATAAAGATAACTGTTACTGCTTAAAGTTTTAAAATACCCATATTATAATGGTGTTCTACTTGATAAACGAACATAATTGATTCTGGAGATTTTCTGCGTAAAGAGTTTGATATTCGTGGTGATCTTTACCATAACATTTCGTAATGAACCAAATAGCTAAATGCAAGAACAAAAAACAGAAAGAAATTGACTTTTAAAAAAGCAGCAATCCATTTTGGGAGTGTCAGCGACAAAATTGTTGTTTTCATTCGCGCCCAAGAGAAAAGAAAAAAATGGCAACATCGTTGTCTTTTCTTGATTCTTTATTTAAAAAAACGATTTTTTAGTTACAAATGTTGGTGCAGGTTATTACATGATGTTGCTTGCTTTTAGTTGCATCTTCTGCAATTACTACAATTTCATTGATTAATCACGATAGACTTTCGTTAATTCGGGTGCATTTAGAAATTGTAAAGTTCGTTTCATACGCATAACCTGCTTTACGCCATGATATCAACGGTTTATGTTTTTTAACCGAAATGTTCTTTTCTTTTACGTTTAATGTAAATTCAGAAATTCTGGGACTAAACTTATTGTAGTTATTTATTTTATGTAATTTTATATTACTTTTAACTGTATACTAAATGTATTTCCTGATATAATTGACTGACCGATCATAAAATAAAACTACATTTTGGCAGGGGTAATGAATTACCTTTTTTTAAAAAATTATTATCAATTATTTCACAACTCACATCTTATATTTGATGGACATTTGCGAAGTACATACATTTGAACTTTACATGAGCATTACAAACATTCTGCCAGAAAGATATTTTCAAAAGTCACTATGCATCATAGTGTTCGAATTACCGAACCTAATTTATCAGAACATACGAGTGAGCAACATTCTGAACTCACCAAATCAAACAATATCAAAACCCGGCGGTTGACACCCTATATAAATGTTATTGAAAAAGAAGAAGAAGCGACATTGAACCTGTGGTAATGTTGAAGGTAAAGAACCCTTTGAATTATCCACAGACTCCAAGAGAAAATTTAAAAGCCCCAGCGAGCGAAAGTACTGTTGTTGATGACTTAAATGAACTCAACGAAGAACCAGTGACAGTTATTACGGTCGGTCGCAGACAGAACCGACTCCATTTCTTGACTTGGAAAATGAAACTATTCACGGTTATATATTTTGCCATCTTCATTATCCTAATATGCGTAACATTGTTCACTCCATCTCTGACACGAAACGTGCAATATTTACTTGGCATATTTCTGTCGATTTACTGCTTTTCCTACTTCATTGTTTTCATTATGATTTGTAACCAGTATCAACAAACAAATGGCTTGTGGACGTTGACTGTGAACACAGATCAACTTCCACCATGTCTTTCATCAAGACAATCGAACATCTCTACCGAGGTTCATAGATGATTTCTCAATCATATCCGGTCTTCATTCCATCGACAGAACACACTACTGACGAAAGACTTCCTTAATTTCTGCTCATTTTTCAAAAGAAAAGAATGTATAGACATCAATGTATCTATGTAATTTTATTGAATTTTGAACTGCGTTTAAAGTTATATGGAAGAATAAAAATATTTAGCTACAATCCGTCTGTCCGTTCTTAAATCAAAAATCTCAAAATTAATGTTAAAGATTGCACATAGTTTGATCTATGAAGACACTGAAACGTTTCATTATCAACTTTGCCACATAGTGAGAGTTAAAAGCAATGGTTAAGAGTTTGATTTGAATAACTTATAATTTATATTGCATGCATACAGCAATATACCATGATTAAAAACCAGGCCACAGTTATGTTACCCTTTTGTAATGATTGCTGCTTTTCAAAATAAATTAATTCAACATACGCGTGGATTTTCTACATGTATTTATACAGAGAGAACAATATAACTCACAAAAGAAGAGGAAAAGAGTTATATTTACGTATACACCGATAGTTAGAGCTCATAATAATATTTAAAGGATTAACGACATGTGTGTGTGTATGTGCATGCGTGCACGTGGTTTGGTGAAGTTAAGTGGTCGGCTTGCTTGAGGAATGAGATATCCCCCTCACTTGTTGCTACTACATTTCGGAACAAAAATAAAGAAAAACAGAAGTTGATCATTTCTTGTTATAGTCCTGAAGAGAACGCGACCAGTGGTCATACTGACAAACAGTATGAATATTCCCACCAAGGAAAATACGAGAACTGGTTGTTATTTAAAGAAAATATCGATGAATATAGACAATATCGCTAAAGACAGTAAAATACGACGTAATGACGAGAAAAGAACAAAAGTAGAGCTCAAATTATAAAATAATGTACTGAGGTGAATAGTTTACTCAGGCATGAATGAAACGGTTTTCGCCGGGCATCTTTCAGATTCTGTGATTAACTGTTTTCTATCAAATTTCTTCTTCCAAGATCAATATAACAAACATCTTCTTAGAAATTTGAAATTTCCAATTGACTTTGCATCGTGTATATTATTCATTTACCAGCCCCTTCGAATGACTCCACTCGATTTGTTACACTATATTCGCACGCTGAGGTAACTCACTATTGTTTCGCCATTCTTCAAAACACACACACATTTTTTATAATTTCACCTCAAGTAAGACCATAAATAAAGGAGTCACCGAGAGCGAGGGAATCGGAGAAAACGTTTCCTGGGAAGGAAGGACAATAGAAATAACAGAATTCAAGTAGACAGATGATGACTACTGACATTGCATTTAAATTTTTGAAGGTTGTAGTTGATAGGAAAGAAAGAAGCTGGAAGAAAATTCACAAACTAAAAGTGCGAGAGAATAAACTATTGGAATAGAACTTACGGTTACACTTAACAATTTCAGTAGTAAAATGATGAGGCCTAACTGCTAATCTAGTAATGCGCTTATATTCCTGTAGTCGAGAAACCAAAGAAAAAAGGTAATCATAAAAATTGCCATGCAAATATTGTAAAGAAACGCACAGGAAGCTAATTTACGGCTGTGAGAAAGTGAATGAATCTGGGATGCCAGGCCAGAATTGATAATACTGTAGATTCTTCGTTGGAGTTGTCAAGAATCTGTAGATACATAACAAAAACACCAGACTAGATGTAGCAATAATATTCAATGTACAGATAAATGGTATAATCACTTGTGAAGATACTTCATTTCTTTTTCTTGAGATTTTAAATGAAATAGCATGTCTCTTAAAGATGTTGGAGATCATATATCCTAATTAATATGACTTATGATTACATATGGAGTGATTTATCATTAACTTCTCCATTGTTTAAAATTTAGAACATTTAGTCTTTCTCCACTCAATGCTAGAAAACCTAGTTTTCCCTGGTATTTAATTTATTTATAAAAGTTACCACAACCAACTAAACTGGGGTTATCGTTGGCTTATTACTCTGAATCACCTGTTCTCGCCCGATCACCGCAACCTTGAGCCTGGTCACTACCTAAGTAACCATTTAAGATTAACAACTGCTGTAAGATTGGATCTGCAGGTGGTGTAATGCGTATTGTGCTTGGAATGAGAAATCCAGTCGAGTTCTTTACATTCACTTATTATAAATTCCCTTGATAAATACCATGCGTCTCTTCTCCCTCCCAAGTAGCTATGGTTTAAATATAAGAATAAACTGATACATCCACTTCTACCAACACGCATGATAGCGTAATAGCCCATTTTCCTCCATAGTATGATATCATATTCCAATACTGGCTGTTCCTGTTTGGTCACCACATTTAAAACCAAGATCTAACCATATGACTTACTTTAACGTTCACTCAGAAAGAAGGAATATCCTGATTTCCAAATTATGTATTGATTAATTTTATTTCATTCTATTTTTGTTGCTTATCAATTTTTGCAGACGATTTGAAGTCAGAAAATATCTTTAGATTATAAGAATTGTTTTGGAGCAATAATGATTTACGTCGTCTTACTAATTAACCAGTAGCTGGTGGGGAGAACAAGTGTATTCGTACCTTTTCCAAAAGTTTTTGTTTGTAAGTGAATATAACGAACCCAACTAGAACTGGAACTCGGCCTTCCCATTGCCAACTCTGAGACGTTAAACATTACACCATCCGTTCATCCAAGCTTACAGCGCCTGGTATTCATAAGCAGTCCCTTATCTAGGTACTAACCAAGCACAACGTTGGTTAACTTCGGTGATAATGCGAAAACCGTTATTTCAACGTGATGTGATATAAACCTCCAAACTATGGAGAAGGTAACGGGAAACCACTCTATATTTCGCCAGATTTCTCAGTATTTCACAGATATTAAAAGGTGTGGAAAGCTGGGATCACCTGTATTCTGAAGAGCTACTGCTTTTTTCTAAGCGTTCTCAAATGATTTCTTTTTTAATTATTTAACGACAAGCAAGGTGATAAATCCACTAAGATACTAGGAGTTTGAAGCGAGAAGTTGGGTAGAAGAAACTGTTAGAATAAAACTTACAGTTAAACTTAGCAATATCAAAAGTGAAATGATGAGACCAAACTGCCAATCTAGTATTGCGCTTAAATTAAATGAGGTCGAGGAAGCAAAGAGCAAAGTTCATCAGAACAATCCTCATGAAAATATCTATAGAAAATGCACGGGAAAGCTACGTTAAACATGACGGAGCTTTATAAGCACATGTGTTTTTGTCAGTAAGTACCAAGTTGTTTCCTATATTCATGAAATGACAAAATTGCTGGAATTAATTCTGATGTGTGTGTATGTAAGAGAGAAAGAAAGCGGATCAAGTGGACTTAAATAAGACAATAAGGAAAACCTTTTATCTTACACGTTTCTCCGATTATCCAGCATCGCCAGTAAAAAAAAAAGTTATTTCACAAGAACAAAATCTACATGAGCGAAACGAAACGTAGTTCACGTTATGTATGTTTACGCTTGACTTTTGATTTAACTCTGTCGCTATCGAAATGAAATTTTATCTCATTTCTACGCTGTATTTCATGCTTTATGGGTACCATATACCATTTCGACTGTATGGCTGGCCTGAGTGAGCTAAGAATTAATGCAAGCGTTATTGATTAAATAAGTGCTTATATAAATATTAGTTTATATCGGAAAATGATGTCCGATTTAAAGAATCAACTTTTATTCCAGAATTAATCTCCTAAAACAGTGTTTAAATCAGTCACAATAGGAACGCTGAACATCTGTACATTTCTACGACCGAGTTACAAAGTAATTTATGTCTTTACATTAAAACTAAAAAGTTTTGAAAGTGAAGAAATTTTTGAGTAGATTTTCTCCATCTTTACAACTGAATATCTTTTCGCTTAAAAATTGTCAAGTTGATTAAAAAAGTGGTAATCAGTGGATAGAAGACCCGGGGAATATAGTAGCGTGGCAATGTCTTGTATCCCAAGTCGGTAAGCTTCCGTAATATCTTTAGCAACATGTCGCGGAACATTACATGAAGCAGAAGTGAATTTCGCATTTTGCTTAACTGAATGTGCATCTCATCCAGTTTCTGGCCGTAAACTTTGGTAGTGATGCTCTGGTTCGATCTCAAAAAGCCGTAATAGTTGACACCGATGGCGAATTACCAGAAAGTCACGATAATATGTTGGTGAAGTTTCGGTTTCGAAAGATGTTGGGGTCTTTTGTCATAATCAAGCCATTGAGTCGATCGTTTATACTAGTCTTAAAGGATCCATTTTTCATGACAAGTTACTAATCAATAAAAAAGGAACATTTAAACTTTGGAGATGCAACATCAAACACACTTCAAAATGTCGAACTCTATAACTTTCACTGTTCATGTGGAACCTATTTATCGAGTTTTTTCACCTTCCCAATATTCTTGAGATTTTTCGATATTTGTCTATAATTCTGAGATTAGATGGTATTTACATTATTCGGACTGTTGTCTTCATCATCATTCTCATGTTTACGGCTTTTCAGCCGTCGTATTAAGCATACAGAAGTGGCATCGTGCATGGAATGAGAATGATATGCCCCAGTGATCGAAATAAAGAGTTCAGTTCAAAATTCTTAGCAACTGAGGAAGAAAAGTCGTAAGCATGGCAATAAAGATGAGGACAACAGTCCGAACAATGTAAATAATATTGTTCGATATTGTTTAAATGATGACACCCATTATCTGATACATTTCTTTGACATTTTGACGTGGGTTTTGTTCGACTAGTGTTTTCATATGATGATTTCCAGTTGCAGATGGACGTTCTCTACCATTCTGAATCATGTCTCCACTGTGGTACTTTCGAAACAAGCGCCGTACCGCCTGATCACAAAGCAAACCATTCACTCTACGCCATGTTAATGTTGGCAACAGCATGAAAAGCATTTTGACCAAGTTTGAATCGATGTAATAAAAAAAATAAACACATCATCTCTTTTTCCATGTTCAAAGTGAAAGCTATGTAATGTTATAAGTTACATTCTGAAATAGATTGATATAAAATTAACAAAGGGGACATTTTAATCATTAGGATTGAATAATATATTTTTGTGCAACTATCATAATATATTAGAATACAATTAAAAGTTGCTGTTATCGGACATTATTTTCTGAACAGCTTAATACACTGCAAATGATTTCAACGCAGGAAATATTACAAACTATTTTACTATAGAAATATATAGTAAATAATTTTATAATAGAAGCACATTGAAATTATTACGAAAATAATTCTATTAAAATATAATTAATTTCAAGAGTCTAAGCAAATACTTTTTAATGTACAATTTTAGACTTTTTATATCATTCGTCTTCTAATCGAACCCCTAATTTAATTTTCTTTTGCTATTATGGAAATATATAAAAAGCGTAAAATAATGATTTTACAGCCATTGTGAAAGTCTTTTTCTCTTTCTCCCTATTTACGATATTCTTTCAAGTCGAAAGCTCGATAGACATGAATTTCTACAATTTTATGTTTTCTCTCGGTGTTAATGGTTAGTAATCCAAATCTTGCTTTTGAACATAATATGTTATTTAAGAAATTTCGCCAAGTATTAATCAGAAGACTGACAGAACGATTGGTTTGGTTGATTTTGTTTAGCGGCGTATAAACCTCTAATACCAAAATCTAAATATTCAGTACACAATTTTATGGCTTTAGCTAAATATATTTTGAACGCAATTGTATGTATACAATTACAGTTAAAAATGGTCATTTTTCTATAAAATGATCATTTTGCTTTAAATATTTATTGTTAATAATTTTAATATGGGTATGTATTGTTAGTAATGTTTATATAAAATGTATTTTTATAACTTTATAGCGTTTGCTTCTTGTTTAGGGACTCACTATTTGCCCATAGCTGGGACCCTAACAGGGGCTACTACTCCAGGTCAAGGTGGACCTCGGAACAACGACAACTAAGAAGTATTCCTACGTTCCTCAAAAGCTCCAATCAAACCTCTTGCTTCCGCATGCTATCGTTATACTCAGGACCAACTGACAGAACCACTAAAACATGTCTACTTGATGCGCCGAATATCTATGTTGGAATGTAGATTTTCAATTTGGAATTGAATAAGAAATAGTTCCCTGGTGATTGGCTCTTTATAATCTAACCAAAACTCTGGATTTTTATATGCCTGATTTTTTAAGATAAGCTGTCCTAATTGCAGGTTATGCAAATCTTTCAAAGAACATTTTACCATTGGTGACAGACGCAACCACTTTGTAACGGGCGAGGTTGTTGCTTTTCAAAATAAGTGAATTCAATACACGCTTGGAATTTCTACATATATTCAT